>VWPW01026040.1:43350-401413 GCA_013389825.1 Crypturellus undulatus | reverse complement strand
ATGGATGGAAGGAAGGAAGGAAGGAAGGAAGGAAGGAAGGAAGGAAGGAAGGAAGGAAGGAAGGAAGGAAGGAAGGAAGGAAGGAAGGAAGGAAGGAAGGAAGGAAGGAAGGAAGGAAGGAAGGAAGGAAGGAAGGAAGCTTCGGTTCCCCTTCTATAAAGTATTTCATAGCACCTTTCAGATCTGTTGCAAATTACTTTCTCTCTTGGGTGGTATAATGTAAAAGGACAAAAAAGTCTGAGGACCAGAAAGGCAGGCATCTTGCTTGCCATCAGAAATAGACTTTAAGCTTTAAGGGAAAATTCTATTCAAAAAGAAATCCTAATGTGATTAAGCATCAGAAGAAAACTGAAATAGTTCATTAATAACAAAAGGAGACAATGCTGAGAAATGCGTGTTTTATGTGCAAAACTGAAAGTAAGCCACTGTTTTTATTTTGACTGGGTGGTTGGTTCTTGAGAAACTTTTTAAAAAAATCATGCAACTTGTATGCTGCTGCTGTGTTTGCCAGATATCATCACTGATACTCTAATGGGAGAAGAGAGAATGATGCTAAATTGTAAAGTAAGACTTCCTGTGCCCTTTGATTTGAAGTCAACTCAACCATAGAAGAAGGAAATATACATCTTCCTTCAGCCATCCATAAGAACAGCTATACACCAGTCTTGTGTTCTTTGCACTGCCAATAACTGCAGTCTGAATGAGTTATTCCCACTCTTAGGATTGTTTTGCCTTGGCTTGGCTTAATGAAAACAGTGGGTTTTGCATTAGAAAAAGGGGCGGAGGTTGAATAGATACAGCTTTATTCAATGTAACTATGTAGGCATACATACATGCACACATATCATACCTGTATGTATATGTGTATGTATATATAAAACTCCACTCAAATCAGTAGATATGCACTGGCTGATCCATTGCCCGTACATAAAGCTCAGCAGTACTACCCCTAAACCAGAAGTACCTGTGTTGGGAGAAGCATAGCAGAAGGAAAGCAAAAATGTGCGTCATGGGGAAAGCCTTGCTGTGTTTGCCTTATTCTTTGCTCTTTCTTTCAGCTTCTATTAGTCACTGCCAAAGACTAGTCCAAAGGCTAGATGGATCTTTTTCATATGACCCAAGACAGCAATTCTTTTGTTTCTGGGCAAAACAAAAAGTTCTCCCAATAGACTGAAAATGATAGGTTAAAGGACTGACAGCAAGCTCTTCCTATTGACTTCACTTAAAATTACAGAGAGTCAACAATTTTCAGGATAAAGTATGAAGATGTCTCTATCCACTGGTTTGTTTCTGAAAGCCTGGAAATGCATGTCGTACCTCCAGCATTTCACTCTGACTTGTGACTGCCAGTTTTAGCTCACATAGATCATTACCAGCAAAAACACTCACTAACGAACGACATTTACTGGGCTGGGACCTGCAAAATCACACAGGTGTGATTGAGAAGACTGTGCAAATTTTATGATTGCTCTCTCTGGTAGGTATTATTACATACTCTCCACTTTTGAAGTTCCCATAAGTGCTTGCACATTTGTGATTTATACATACCTATTTTGAAATACCTAAAAGTGGTGGTAAGGTTTTGCTTCATCCCAGCCTTTTGGCAATAATTAAACATGAGAGGCATTAGTATTTGAATCCATCTCAAGAAAACAGGAATGCATGAGAGGCTGTGGGGAGGCATGCATGCTATCAGAATGAAAAATGCACATGGGCTTTTTTTTTTATTCCATTAGCACAGGCACAGAAGGCTGCTCTAATACATTTGCAGCTGTTGGAGGCTAGTGTGCAGACTGAGATGAGCTCACAGTTGGGTCTGAATAGGAAAAGGATCCTGCCCTTTCCTTAAAAAAGTCTTCCAAGGAAGAACAAGCCGTTCTCTGTGTAGTCCTTCCACCTCTGCTCCTCTCATACCTGCTGGGACTTAATGAAGAGCAGCCGCTTGTAACCATTTTTGGCCCTATCCTTGCCCATAAGTCATTAACGTTTGCACAGTATCCCACATCTCGTTACCACTGCGTATGCCATAGCCATCCAATTTAATGCAATGTAACACTTCAGCGAGCAACTATAATAATGTAAAAGTCCAGAGCACAACCCACAATCACTGACACGCACGGTGTGGAAGCTGTAACAGCTAGTGGCTTCTGTCACGGCACTGTATCCTTGGTCATCTGTCTCAGGAAACATTTAAAGATCCAAAAGGACCTTTGGTCCATTTTAACACCATAGCAGAGATGTTGCCGTGTAAAAAGTTAATGGTATAATGAGGACCTGCCATTCTTTACAGTTCTGTCACAAGGCTAAGGCTTTTTGATGCTTTCTGTAAAGCCTCAGCTCCTGACACCAAGTCATTATGTGAGAACTGCAGATTTATTTTCCTTTTTAAAAGGGATTTAGCCTTTAGACTGCGACAGAGAGAAAGCTGACAGTCTGACCTGAATATAACCCCACAATTTAAAAGCCAGAGGGTAGATAACAGGAATGCAGAATTGTCTTTAAAATGTTATGATTTTTAAGCTAAAATATTATGACTATGAGAGAGGTGGACCCTGGTAGGAGGTTAATGCTTTCTGAGAGCTAGCCATCCTCTGCAGGTAAGAAAAGAGCCCTCCACACTCATGCTGGACTAGCCAAGGAGCTGCTGGAGGCGAGAAGTGTGTCTCCCTACTCCCTAGCAAGGCTGCAGCAAGCTGCCCTCCTCTGCAGAGCACGGGCAGAAGAGGTGCACGAAACACACTGACTCGTGGGTCAAGTACCTGTTGTCTAAGCAGCCTTCTGGCTCCACGTCATCTCTTAGCTTCGACTCTGGCTTCTTGATCCCTTTAATGAAAGACTACTAAAATCTTTGTCAAAAACAACCCACAAACTGCCTTGTTTCCATACCCACTTGATGTTTGGAAGTGCGGGTATCAATAAGGACACTAGCTACACTGTTGATTCCAGTGTTTTTTATTTTTGTTAATAAAATGTTAATTTACAAGCATTTTCATTAAAATTGCTGTGATCTGCCCTCCTGACTTCCACTTCAGACAAGCACTGGCAAATATTTCTTAGCTGTGTAGCTGTATATGTGCATATGTCTGTCTACAGTATGCATGCTGTATAGTCCTTTTTTTCCCCATTTTGCCAGTGCAGCACAGGCTATATTTTGACAGTGCTTGCCACCAAGCTGCCCACACCTCTGACCTTCACTACCATCGCTCGGCAGCTGGACCAGCCCCACGTCCCATTTCCTGGCGTTTTTTTTCCCAGTTTTCCTCTTTCTTCCAATGCTTTCTGTCTCTGTGGCATAAGCAGCCTGATCCTGCTTGGTTTTATCCCCTGTGAAATGCCTACACCATTCCTCAGGCCACCAGCTACAGGCTGAGCAACATAGATATAAATAGGATCAAGTGGATGCTTATTTGCATCAAGTGGATGCCTCAACATAGCACAGGTTTGTTTTGTGTGATTCTGTGACAACGGAACACTGTGAAGAAGTCTGAAAAGGGAAATAAATGTTCCCTGAAGTTTAGCTAAATGCTCTCATTTAGAAACCTTCAGGCTTCTTTACATACTTCTTCGTATTATCATTCCTTCAGCTACCACTGCAACACCAACATGCAAAGCCTCGGGTTAACTGGAGACTTTGTATGAGTTAGGGAAGGAGAACGGGCCTCGAGCACTGCTGCCTTGCAAATCCTGGAAGCAGAAGTGCTGAAAGCCCTTCCAGCAATCAAAGAAGGGAATAGCAAGAGAGATACCTTAACAGGCAGATATATCTAGCAAGCAGAGGGGAGCAGTTTAATTAAGAAATTGGTAGGTAAGGATAGAAAAATCGACTATAAAATGTAGTATATGCATTCATGGATGCCTGTAGGTGCATATCTTATTATGATCATTACTTAAAGGCACCTCCCATAATCCTGCTTATTTTAAAACACAGAATAATCAGCAAGAAAATCTGTGATCCAAATTATTCCACCCAAACTATATGAGCATCAAGTTCCCGGCATTGCCCAAGAACAAATCTTACCACTTCAAACGCAGTAGCAGAGGGACACACATGTTGCTGTTCATTTTTTATGATGTAAATATTGAGTACATCATTCCAGAAATGTTCTATTAAATGTTTTAACAAATTAAACAATTAAACAAATATGATCCGCTAAATCCAACCCTGATGTTGGTAATATGAATTCAGAATGTTCTGAGCAGTGAGAACTAAGCTGTCACTACAAGAGTGCTTAGTCAGAGAGGGATTTTGAGAGGAAATTATAGGCATATGTGACTTTCATGTTGCATCAGAACCAGAGAAAGAGAGGTTGTGATGCCTAAAAAATGTTCAGTTGGTAGTGCCAGAACACAAGGCTAAATACAGACTAAATACATTGTATTTGTAATTGAATTTTCCTCTTGGAAGTTACCATTATTTTATTTGAATGGCATATCAGCACTTGCACAATCTTACTCTGAGCTTTAGGCAGATCTGCATTGTGCTGGGAAGTCTGATGCTGGTATCAGCCACTGGAGACTTGAATTAAGTCAGCACTGTGATGATTTAACCTGTGCAAGGCAAGGGGCTGTATAGGAGTGGTCTGACATTCTGGAAGCACTTTGGAGCCCAAGCTTTGCTCAAACTCAATTTGACTATATTGTTTCTGGATTTAAGCTCCTCTAAAGTTTGTCATCTCCAGTGCTGTACTGCTTACCTACGTCTGAGTCCCGAATGAGCACCAACAGCCAGCTCAGATGTACTGATCCTGCAGGACAGGTTACCCTAAATAAGCTATTGGAAATCACTGCCTACCTTGTCTAGCTGCCTCAAAGGGTCATTTCTCCAAAAGACTGCACATATCCTGCTATATAGGCCGTGCATGCAATGTTAACATGCCTAGACTAATAGTTTTAAGATAACATGTTAAAAATAATGTATCGTTTTCAGTGGAAGTGAGAGAAAGAGGTAGAGAGAGGGAGGGAAAAATCCCGATAACAACAGTGTTGCCAGCCATTATCTCTTTTTCTTAAATCAGTCTCTGCCTTCCCAGACACTGTGTACTCTATTACTAAGCATAGCTAATGGCTTGTCTGTCTCACTATGCTTCCTTTCCTTCCTATTCCTGTGCTACTAGTATCTCAGCTATTTGCTTGTAAGATGCCTTGAGGCATAACAAGTGTGAAAGGAAATATATGAAACCCAATTCTATTCTCTCATAAGCTAGTTAATGCTCAAAGCCAAATACTGCTCTTGGATAGACATAGGCAGCTCTGAGAACTAGAAACCTAGAAGTTTTCTGCATGTATTTGAAGACCTAACAGAGACACGGATGCTTTCAAGCTGCTCAGATACTGGGAAGAAAGTGGTCAGTCTTGGAGAAATCTTTGGAAAATGTCTGCGTCCTACTGTAGCCACTTGAAACCCCTTCATGTACAGACAGATCTGCAGCAAGTTCTGTAGTCAGGGAGGACCTGTAAAGGTCACCTGTCATAGAAAAGAGATTTCCCAGGACAGAAAGGTTATAAAATACTTCATTACAGAAATAAACTCTTCAGGCTTTAAAACAGATTAAACATATGAGAATTCCTAGAAGTCTATATTGCTCCCCTTAGAGGGGGCCAGACTTTATTTACAAAGTCTATATATTGCTATAGCAAGGATGAAAAGTGCTTAGGGCATTATGATGGACTGCAGGGAAAAAAAAATCATAGAAGCTCCCTTTAGCTGAATGGCATTAACATTTCCCTATGGGAGTAGTATTAGGATGCAAAGTTTTCCCTGCTCTTTGCTTTAACAGTGACATAAATAAATAAATAAAAACACCCACAGAGCTTAGTAAATGTGTTTACTTTATTGTGGTCTTGAATGTGCTAGAATAATAAACTAGCATATGGACAATAGTAAGTAACTAGTGGTGATTCTATGCTGTTGTAGCTTTGAAATAAGATAGCTTAATCTTTGTTTCCTTTGAAACACTGAAAGCTGTGAACCTATATAACCCTGCTTTAACTCATAGTTTGTTTTCTACATATTTCCTGCTTCCAAACTGCATTCAGTTTTTAACAACTACAGAATCTTCAAAGCAGAAAAAAATGCAGAAGAACAAAGACTTCTCATTCAAAGGATGCTAATGTCAAATACCCACATGTGTGTAAATAATTAATTGTTTTCTTGCTAACAAGTTCAGCTTTTCAGTCGTTGGTTAGTGACCCCAAGGGTCAGTTTTTCTGTGAGAAATAGAAACGCTTAGGATTCTCCCTTCCTAGCCCATGACTAATTTATAGCCTTGCATGGAGTCAGGTGCAAAGATTCAAGATTCAATTTATCACCCCAGGCAATTCCCACTTTAAGACGTAGTGCAGGTATTCTGCAGAAATAAATTAAGGGAAACATTAATGATGTAAAACCAATGGTAGTATCCCCTACAGAGTTCATATCTTTCAAATTCATAGAGATACATCACGATACAGAATGTCTTTTATACTCTTGTGGAAAGATTATAAAGCTCTTTATAATATATAATCTCCTACTAGAGATTATTCTCACCCCAAAAAAAAAGAAAAAAGAAAAAGAAAAGAAAAGAAAAAAGGGGAAGACCATATTTTTCATACTGATCAGTATCCACTGCAGCTGGCTGCTTTTCCTTGGCCTGTTCCTTCTCAACAGATTTTTTTTTCCTTCTAGCTTTCTCAGTTTGATCCCAGATTTCCCAATTCCACAGTTCTATGGCAAGAACCAAACTAAGTTAAAACATAGGTATTCTTGTCCAGTTTTCCACTTCCTTTTTTTTTCAGCAAGATCACCAGTTACATAAATATTTGCTTTCTCTGTCTGTTCAGCTTAATTGGTACCTTGTTAATGACCACAACAGTGTTCAAATAGCCGTGTCTTCTTTTCAGTAGCTACACACCTGCTCTCCCAGTGTGTTTCCCTGGGACTGATTCCAGGGAAATGTCTGTTCGTAGAGGAGAGGATCATCCTGAAGGATGTTCAGTGGTCTGACAGTGAACCTGCGAGATTTTCTCAGCTCAGGAATACGAGAATCATGGCCAAAACAGTGAACCTCTTCTTTCTTTTTTTCTCCTTTCTGTAAAATGGGAGTACTTTGTACAGATTTGCTCATATTGGAAAACAGTAAATGCAAATTAATTATAGTATTACTGAATACATCTAGGAGGATGACTGATTACTGGCCTACATCAACACAATGAATTCTGTTTGAAGCATAAAAAGAAGTTTAGCTTTTTTTTTTTTTATTCTGTTGAAGTATGTTGTAAGCCCTTAAATGGAAAATTATCACAGTATGGTAAAGAACAGCAGTTCAGCAGCAGAAAACCACTGCTTATATCACTTCATCATAGTTTAATATTTTATTTATTTATTTTGGATTGCATTCACTTGATTTCAGTACTTAATCCGAAAACTCAAAAAAAAAAAAAGAAAGAAAAAAGCTCTGGAACTGTTGAAAATACACAGCAAAAAACTGCCAAGAGAGTAAGTTATTCATTGGTAAATATTTCTGGCCTGGTATCTGTTAGTTGCAAACAGTGATTAAGTATTTTGGATGTCTCTCCTGTTTAAAAACTTTCCCACTGTACTTGGAGACGTTTTTTTACTTTCTCTAAACTCTAAGGTAATCTTCAGACAATAACATTGTAATGACACCAAACTGAAGTCATTAAAGGAGACATTTTACTTGCTTATATTTCAAACTGTGCAGGTAAGGATTACACCTAAGCATCTACGTTCCTGCTATAACATTCCTGCTATATAAGAACCTCCAGCAGGTATGTAGGATGAAATGACCTACTTCTTTCCTTCATAATTAACTATGAAACTACCTAACATTTTGGTTGCTGAGGCTAGGAGAGAGAAATTTCAATTTCAAATTAATTGATAACAGAAAGAGAGGTGAATGAGGAGTAATACAGACCATACTAACCAATACAGGTCTGTGAAAAGAGGAACTGGAGACTAAGCAGTCACCTCTGCTCGTGTCCTTGTTCAAAGTGTAAAACTTCCAATCCGCAGTTGGAAGAGATTTCCTGTGAATGTAGAAAGAACAGAGTTTCCAGAGCTATTGTCTAGCCTAAATAGAAGTAAAATATCCAAACTTTGGATATTGAAAGGACCCAAGAACCAATATTTAAAGCTTCCTTTATCAGACTGCTTTCTGTTGAGTTTTTCAGCCATTAAAAAATGAGTTTTCCTATATAGCATTGCTACTCATTCTAACAGCCATTTTCAGTTACTACATGACATCTATAGCAGCTTCAATGGCAGTTCCGTTATGTGTTTACACTGAAAAAGATTATGCCCATTTCTTCGTGCTTAGATGAAGAAATTTTGGAAAAATCTGCAATAATGCAATATGACAACTGTAGATATCTGCAGAATATTCTTAAATGATTGGCTGTATGAAGATTAACATTTGTCTTCGTTTAGACTCATTTATTTGAAATACTATCTGTCAAAGCCATTTTCAACAAAGTGTATTTTGAGACATTAAATTTTTATTTTACTACAGTAAGCATTAAGACTTAAATACTTTGCAGGTAATTTTTTGCAGGTAATTTTTTTACCATTCATCTGAAACTTAAAATATCTTCGCGAATAAGATAAAACTGTTTTTATAATTACATATATCACTAATGAAAAAAGGTATTCTGAAGGGGGCAGGATGACTTGTACTAGAAATAAAGGCATGAAATTAAGTTAACATTTAATATCAAGAAAATAGTCCTGTAAATAACCAACAAGACTACTGCTAAAGCCTACAAGGACAGATGGGACATAATGAAACCTCTGGAAAGATGTGAAAAATAATGAGGCATTGACAGGAGAATAGACCAAAGAGTCTTCCTGAATCTTTTCCACTAATAAATTCTATCTGTTTTGGCAAGAGATATCTGTAATTTGTAAGTGTTTCTGATATCAGGGCATTTTGCCTTTATTTTCTATAATGACAGAAGACTTCCTGGAGGCTGCAACACCAGTGTCCTGTGTGAAAGGCCAAAGAAACATCTCACACAAACATTCAAGTGACATTAATATAGTGGCTGGTAACGATAAAAAATATTGTTTATACCTTTCCTCAGGACCCAAGCAAAAAACATCACAATGTTTTTCCTGAGGACAATGGAAAATATACAATCATAAATTGCTCTCTCTTCTGCTAAATTGTCAGTTCCAAACAACACGACAGATGTTTTTCTCCCTGTTGCTTCCAGCTGCTCATACAGCAACTATCAGGAAAGCAAGGAGAAAAGCTGAAGAGAGTTCTTTTGAGTTGAACAGTTCTTTTGCATTTTCATTCTGCAGTCTCATGATAGTAGGCACATTCAATGTCTAAGCAATACAGTTTCTGGTTTTACAACCCTAAGAACTTCCCACTGAAATCAAGCCCTTCACAATAGGATATTCCTTTTAAGTATAAAAACAAATATGCACTGAGGATTTCCATCTACATACCATTCTGTATATTTTGCAGCAATGAATGATGTACAGGAAGAAATTAAGTAGGGGAAGGTTCTAAACATCTCCTAGTATCACTGGGAGTTAGGCCTGAGAAATGCTAGCTTCTTAAAAAAAATATTTGATAGTATTCAAGGAATTTTAAAATTGTATGGGGAGATTTTTTTTTTTTAACTTGTGAAGTAAATTAACAGCAGACTAGCAATCCTTTAGACAACGCATCATGAGAGAGATTGTTAGCAGGGATGAAGTCCTGCCCATCGGGTTATTCAGCTACAAGGGCATGCTTAGATTGCTCTTACCTTGGTTCCGTGTGGGCTCCCATAGAACAATTCCTGGGGCTATAGCCATGTGGAATTAATCAGATAATTCATCCCCGTTTTTTTTAAACACATATTTTATACTGAATTTGATATGACACAAACCTGATATTTAATATCATATCCGATCTGGTTTGCGAACTAAATGGAATCTGTCCTCTAATGAAGATCCTATGTTACCTCAGGTGTTCTACATGAGGCTAAGCAATTTCTAAATAATAATTCCCTGTTAGATTGGTTATTAAGGTCTTAGTTTTAACAACACCATGGAAAACAGTTACTGAGGAACCTGTACTTACTCTGAAAAAATTCTCAGGGGTAGGAAGACGGGTACCAATTCAAGATGATGGGCTCATAGCTAATTAGGATGTTGACTGAGCCTATGTTAATTATCGTCCATCAAACTGTGCTTGATTAACATCTAAATTGGTAAACTGTCTCCTGCAATTGCCCTACCATCTGAGCTCTAATTATGGCCCTGAAAACACACAATAACTGGACTTGTAATTTAGAATGTTCAGTTGGGGAAATTATTTTTTGGCATACACAAAAGAATTGTGTTCTGGGGAACTGGTACAGCTTTTTTTTCTACCTACGCAGGAGTATATTAAACAGAAATACTATATATGTGTGTACATAATTAGGAAGTTTACAGATAGCAAAAGGACTTCATAAAAGTGGAGCAGAACAAAAGGAAAGTACTCTTCTCAGCTAATTTTCTTAGAGTCAATGGCCCCGTACAGTCAGTGAAGAGAGCTAGGTACATCTAGAACACAATTCTAGAAGATAAATATCTAAGATAATCGTTATGTCAACTTAGATATTTTGAATAACCTTTCGAAGGTATGTTATACAATAAGATTTTGAAAGTATGTTCAGCTATAATAGATATGCCTTATCTTTTCTTTTGTCTATCCTTAGATATTATCAGCTTAACATTTTATCAAGGCCACCTAAATCAATTCACAACGACTTTCAGAGATACCTATGTCTCATCCTTGGCTAAGGATTGAGAAAGAATTCCAGCTCTTCAAATAAGGCCTATATCTCTGTTTTCACTACAAAGGAGCCCTGTTTCCTACTTTTGGCATTCAGATTAGATGTTTTTAGAACACCTGTTTCCTCTGCCATCCTCCTTTTCTTCTCCTCCCTTACTACCAAAGTTAACAGGAACATTAGTTTTGGTCCATAAATAACTCAGTTCTTTTTATATACTGTCCAGAGTATTGACATTATAAAATCAGATCAAGTTATAAAGTTATTCAAATTATGCCATAAAGAGTATGATTCAGTTCTGGATTATATCACCTAAATTTAGAGGTTTATGGGCTGCTGTATATCACCTAAATTTAGAGATTTAGAGATTTTGCTGTCTACAGAGGACCTCACTGGCTAAACCCTCATTGTAGTCAGTGATGATCTTGTCAAACTTAGCAGTAGAAACTGAAGAGCTATTGAGCTGATGAGGTAAAAGGTCTCCCTTCAGAAGCCTGGATATAGGTACCTAGCAATATTTCAAATGCCCTGACCTTCTGTCTGTTCTAGAAAGGCAATGTATGTGTGTCCACTGTCATGTCTGCCAGTCCTGTGTGGATGTCTAAGGTATCTTATGGCTTCTCTAAAACTATAAGATGTCTGGTGGCAGGACTGAACTAAGTCATAGGCCCATCAGATGGGCTGGATCACATGTAAACATTCACACACAGATATCTAAATTTATGACCTCTATTTAGAACTGAATGCCACCCAAGCTCTATTATACATGCACTCTGCTTTCACTGTACCATTCTCTCAGCATCTGCTGACATTTCAAAATAATCTTTCCAGGCATCTTTCTTTTATAGAAACAGATTGCAAAAAGGATCAAAACTACACAAATAGCCTTGAGAATGGGAATAACACCCACCGCAAAGTCTGATACTTGAAGTTCGATCCTTGAAACTGCAAGGATCAAAAAATAATCATTGGTAGAACTTCCAACAGACAAATGAGCTCTCCTGGTAGGACACTTCAATAGTATAAGCACAAGCAGAGCACATTCATCTCTTCCATAGTATGTAGAAAGTAAGTCACAGAGGGCAATCACTGGCTATCTAAATCTCACCCAGCTAAACTCAACAATAAAAAAAAATAGAAGTCACAATTGTTGTCCAGGTGCTAATACAACCACCACTTTCATCAACCCACCTCCTGAGTAGTGTGGGACAACTGTGGGTAAGGTGCGCAGGTAGTCAAAACTCACTGTTCTGTCATCTGAGAATGGAGGCAGTAGGACTTCCAAAGTCTCAACTTCCAGTACTCAATTTACAGTTGGTTGCACGGGAAAAGAAGGACAAGTGCACAAAAAAAATACTTTGCACATTTTTCTACCATAGGTCAGCTTTGACTGACATGTTGACCCTTAGCTTCCTTTGCTTAGCGCTGACATGTATGAGAATTCTTCATGGAAGTAAAAATAATCTGTCTTTCTGTCTTCACATAATCCAGAAAACTTCAAAATTTTACAAACCTAGGTATCAACTAATTATGTACTGAACTTGTGCAGACTCAGATATGGTTTAAAGTAAATAGTTCTTTCCCTTTAGTGAATCAGTGATAGTCTTTCCCTAAGTGTCAGCCAATTGATCATTAACATTTCAGTCTCACTTTCGATTGGATAAATATTGCTACTTGTTTCATTCTGCATCAAATGTGAGACCTTGATAGACATCATTCCGCCTACTCTGGCACACCAGGTGGGCTGAATTTTATCATGTAGTGAGCCAGAAGTCAGTCAGTTAGACCCTGAAAGTTTATAACGAAAATAGATGCTGATTTTCTGAAAGACTCAGAACTCTAATATGGATGATATACACTGCATCCAACCAGAAAGAACAACAAACGTCCTCACATTATAGGTTTTCAAAGATAATGAAATATGGCCTTGCAGCATTGAGACAGATCCTGGGCAGATATTGAGATGTTTGCAAACTTTGAAAACATCAACCATACGTTACAATCATCTGCCATAACTCTTGCACTGAAATGATCCTGCAGATTATCTGCTGATCAGTAGGCACATTTTTCTCTGTATATATTGGATTAAAAACAAAACAACAAAAGAAAAACAAAACTAGCAAACTCCAAGCTATAAAGTAGGCTGTACTTCTGAGATGCTGGAGGATGAAAAGATGCATCAGAACTCACACACGAAACTGAAAATAGCAGGAATTTAATTAGAAACTATATATCTCAAATACATATGACAAAAAATATTCCACGTGTTTCCATATATTCTATTACTTCATGTGTAAAAATGGCTGAATTAAACTCTAACTACTTCCACAGCAATTTTAAAAAAATGGAGTTGATTTTAAAGCAACATTGAAAAATATCTGGTTTTGTCTCTGGAAGTCAAGTGGGAGCTGTATTCTTTAATTCCTACCCTCTTCCACCAGACTGGACCTCCTGCTGTTTAGTGCTTGTAAAACGGCAGCTTCCCATGAGAGCCCAGATGTGTTTTCTGCCAGTTAAGGATACAGAAAGTAAATCTCCTTTACACTGTGTTTAGCCTGACTAACAATGACATTCACTTCTGGCAGCTATTCCTAGGGAGATGGGTAACCAAGAGCTATGAGCAGATGCTTTGTAGATCTTCCGTGTAATAATGATCATAGAAAGTGTTTAGTTAACACAGAAGATGCATGAAGTTAGCATATGTCTTAATAGGTCAGGCTTTAGCATCTCTTACTATGATGCAGAGAGGGGAGGGTACTACTAAGAACAACTTGAAAATTTATCATCAGTGTGTCTATCTACTGCTTTTTAATACACTGCCACTTATTTATATAAATATATATATACGCATGTAAAAACATATGTTTTTTTCCCGGCTATAGGTTTTGTTTGTTTGGTTGGTTGGTTTTGTTTTACTAGGAAATGTGTAAAAACTCACTTACTTAAATTTCACCACCTTGCAGCACAGTACCAATATGACAACTGCAACCTTAAGCTTTCTATTATAGAACTGTCAGTTTGAAGAAGCAATATTATAGCTTTCGTCTGTCTAAATCTTCCAGTTGTGTATTTATGTGACAAAAAGCAGGTAGTTAATGACTGCTAGAATACACTTAGGTTGCTCTAATTTTATGAGGAAACAGTTGTTAAGTTTAGTTAGATGTGTTCCTTCACCTTGGGAATTAATTCTTCATTTTCAATTAGAAGCCCTTTATCCAACCATAACTGCCTTGTAAAATTATAAGTATTTCTGCTTTATAATAAAATGATAAGATAAGCACAGTTCTGTTTCCAGTAGTTAATTTTAGGACTCTCTTGCTGGGAAAAACTTAGTTCCACTACCATCCAGATGTATGGATATACACCCTGAGTTATTTCCTGCCAGAACTCTGGAGAACTCGAGAAGGCACAATTGCAAACACCCTCCTTTACCTCCATAAATTAAAGCATGTCACGGAACAGTTTAGAAAAACTGAATGAGAGTAATTTCTCCAGTACAGAACCAAGGAGCCTAAATTGCTGTATTAATGACCCAGGAACCCATCCTGCCTTGTTTGCTTGCAATGAAACCAAGGATGTGAGAACAATAAACACTCTACATGCTCTGTAGGCTGGCGATACCATCCCTTAGTCTATAAAAAGCCATAGAAGCCTGACCTGAAATGTCAGTTTACTAAACATGGACCCAGCTGTCATTTGGTAGAAATTACATTTATTGTCAGGAGCTGGGAGGAGTATGTGACAAAGACCACACTAAATTAACTTTTTTTCTCAAAGGGAGGGGTAACTCATACTTGTACTGCTATTTCAAGGGTCATGGCTGTGTCTAGTGGTGCATCACAGAGAGGTGATTTATGTTTCTCATGCTTCTAAAACAGCTAATAGGCTAAAGAGAAAGAACATTTTTATCATTCTTCTTGAAATACTACTGTCAAGAGTCTACCACATTCTTATATGAAATCAGTGCATTTGTCTATCCTTGGGCCTCTGTAACAAATCTCATTTTCAGTTGTTTTAGTGGAGATTTTTGTTTCTAAGCCAAAAGAGAACCATAGTAACTGCACACTTCCTAAACCATTTCATTCATGAATGGGAAATGAGTCTCAAATCTTTACTCACATGAGTAATCACATTGATATCCTTGGACTTTCCATTATTAAGAGGTGCCAGACTTGAATATGGCACTTTTGATTACTTTGTATCCGTGAAATCTGTAGCTGAAATCAATAGCTAAGTATGTAAAGCATATAAAATATACATATTCTTTCATGGAGGTCTGGTTAAAATGCATCTATCAATTTTGTTTCAGCATCAACAAATAAGCGCATAGTTGAAAAGAGACATACAAACTATAGGCAGTAATTACAAAGACACATTTTACATAGACATTTTAAACTCAATAGAGGAGTTGGGAATTGTCCACCAGAAAGAACTGAATAACAGTGAAAAAGGTCAGCGCTTCTTGAAAAACTAACATACTATGTCACAGACCAAGTTTTTGGTTCTCTGTCAATCAATAGTGTAACTGTTGTCAATCATTCCCCCCTACCTTGTTTGTGATTTTTTGAATGGCCACAAAGGAAACTTTTGTTGGTAATTATGGCCTTTACAATTCATCTGAGCCACAAGAAGGATTTTCATAGTCTGCCTGTGGAAAAGGCATGGTGTGCCCCAAGCTGCGTTCTCGTATGTCCAACCAATTCAAGCTAAAGTTTCCCACGATGATATGAAAGAAAATAAAAGACTCAGACAAATACAAGTCACTATTCTAAAAATCACAAGAAGAAGGGAAAGGGAAGGGAAAGCCAGTATCTTTTGGTTTTCTTTTTCTTTCTTTCTTTTTTCTTTTTTCCTCCCCGAAGAGGATAAGTCTGAAAATTCTCTCTTGGGGAGAGTACAGTTAGCCTGCATATGCACCTGTGTATCTTCAGCCTTCTGAAAGAGTCTTTGTATTTCTCCTCTAACCACATGCTTGAATTATGCTGATCGGGCGCATTCTGCAAAATATTAGTGCCAAGATTTAGTGCTCCTTCATTTATTTTTTAATTCTAGGGTTGTTCTTGGACTTTTTCTTTCCCCAGATATTTCCACCTTCTACAGATACCTTTTTCTTTGTTTGCTTTGGCTATGAATTCAAGTATCTTGTCTCTGCCGAAAATACGGGCAAAAGATTTGTGAGAGAAGGTTCTCACATAAAACCCAGTTTTGGAACAGATCCAGAGGAGTGACAAATCTGATAACATCAAAGACGGAACATCTGAAACCGGGATTTAGGCAGAACAGCTTTTCCAACAAATTGTATTCCCTATAAATTCACCCTTTCTCAAACATCTGAGCCCCTTTATTTGTTTATTTTCCTAGCTTTGCTGAAAGAAAGGCTGAAACAACTTTGGGAAAAAAATAGCAGCAAAGTTGTTGAACGGAAACCAGCCCCGTTACTGTAAACAGTGCCTCTCCACAAACTACGCAGCTGTACAAAGCAGACACAATGCGGGGGACCCTCAGCATCATTAAGCAACTTCCCCTCCTCATGAAACAATCCCCTCAATAAAGCAATTACAATAGCATCGTGGACAGGGAGAACAAGGGAAGAAAAAAAAATAACCTTACCAGCTTCTCCTACAGTATAGGGCTGAAAGGAGAACAAAACCCCCAGCTGCCGTATCACACGCAATTGGTCTCCCAGAATGAATTGGCTGAAAGACCTCTCAAAGGCTAAAGTCTTTCGTCCCCTCTTCAGCTCCCTCTCTCCGAGTCTCCTCACAAAGCCATTCTCCTATTCCCTAATCCTCACACAGGAAAGAGAAGCACACACCAAATGACTTCAGCAGGAATGAGCCTCCTGGGAGGTGGGGGAAGCGATTCTGCTGGCATTCAACCATCGCGGCAGGATAATCCTCAGAGAGGGTGTCCAAACAAGCTCGCCTCCGCACTGGTCATTTGGGCAGCTCAGCCCCTGCAAACAGCGCTTCGTGGCAAGGCACGGGAAAAGTGCACATCCCCATTCATCACCCTCCCAGCCACTAATTTCTGGCATGAGCACACCCCTTGGTACTTGGGAGAGGTCCCTGTGGTGTGCATCCCCGCTAGAAGGATTTCGCTTTTTGTATTTAATTAGCTACGTGACTTCTGAAAGCTGCTCTTGGGCCTAAAATTTTTCTATTTTCTTTAATGAACATTTAAGGTAAATAAACCTCAAATAGTTCAAACAGGAGAAGAGGATAACAACAACAGTGTTCCCTCCAGATAATAAATAATCAAAACATATAAAAGCAAAAAGATACTATCAGGCATGAAATTGATAGCATTAGGACTCACCGAAACTAGAAACACTATAGAAAGCAGCAGTGCCTCCCAAAAATACCTCTGATATAATCAGAACAAACTTTCCATTTCTTAGGACGAGAAAATATTTCTATACACATTCCCAGGGACAGCATTTTTTTCCAGATAATCTGTCTTGAAAGCATGCCATAGATAGCAAGATAAAATACTCCACCAAAGCTCTATTTTACAAGAAAGCTTTAAATCTTTGCTAAAAATAATGTTGTTGTCATGCTAGTTTTTAATGCAAGCTTTACCTTTCTGTGATACACTGAGGCCCAGGAATAAACAGCTGCCAGAAAGTAAATCGAAGAGCCAGAAAAGCAGATGGCATAATTTCACATCTTAAATGATGGCTGTGAGTCTTCCAGTAATAATTTATAAGGAGATTTCCTCCTGCCTGTTCTTCTGCTCGGCAACATGCTGCTTGGGCCTTTCAAACAAAATAAATAGACTTCAAAACACCAGCTTCACACACACTAACACTTACCAATGCTATTTCAACCTGACACAGGCTGACTTTGTTCCTCTGTGACCCTGGACAGAAAACTGAGGTGACAGTTTGATGGATGAGGTCTTTTTTCACAATACGGGTTGTGACTTCCCAGCTCTGTCTCCCCATTATTGCTTATCTGAAGGAGGAGCAGGGAGCAGAGGAGGATCTTCCACACTACAGAGATATTGTAACAATGAAAATGAACCAACCATGTGCAGTAAATGGCTGGGACATCTTTTTTTTCCTGGCTCAGAGATGGAAACTGGGGGAACCCCCTTCCATTTTTATTGGTCTTTGGGAGTACGAGTTGATTAGGAAGAGGGTCCAAGGAGGGGAATTTATGACAATACTACAAATCTTATTTTAATTTAAGCAAGCAGCAGGAGCAGCAAGGAAGGAAGGAAGGAATTTTGTTGTATTTATGTTCAAAGAAGACTTGGAACTTTGTGAATTTACTTTCACCTATGTTAATTTAATTGCTTTACCAGTAATCATAGATAAATCTTTCCTAAACAGAGGCCTTAGTAACCTAAGGTAAACCATTGCAATGGGCATTCCTTATTGCATAAAAATTATAACAAAATATCAGAGGAGTCATAAATACTCAAAAATAAATCAGTGTCTGCAATTCAGTATTTGAATGCAGATTCTCTGCTAAAGTGAGTTCAGAAATCTTTTAAAAAGATTAATGTACCTAACAGAAAACCTACTAGGTTGAAAAAGATGAAAACGATGAATCAGTTCCCTAAAGTGTAAGGCTCAATCTTCCATAAGCTCAAGGTCATTAGCATTATATCCCCCAATATGAACTAAGTCTCTTATTTCCTTAAAGAGGAAAAGAGATTCCCAATAACTTCATGTCTTTGTTTCTGCGTATTCATTTAATTATGTCATACATCCGGGTCCCTTATGATACTGCTACTGGAGAGCCTCGAATCTCTGATTTGGTGGGTGGAAATTGAGGCCAAATGACCTGGAGAAAGGAAGTATATGGCAGGAAGCCAAATCTCTGCTAGTTCACACTGGCACCCCATGCTGCACGCCATGACCAGTGTCCCTAATTTTTTACATCTCTTATATTCGCTATCACAAACTACATTGCTATTGTTTCTAGCCCATTAAAACATAAAGTCCCTTCAACAGCAAAATTAGTCACAAATATGAGATCTTATTTATATTTTCAAAAATCTTTTGTCTTTCCAAAAATATTTTATTTCAGATGACATTTTTCATGTACTTTTGCATTTTTTCTGTAGAAATATTGTGAAGTAGTACCCAATTTGTGAAAATATTGAAGGATAATAAAATGGAAACAGGAGATCAATACCAAAGAATAAACAAACAAACAAATAAATGAAAACCTGTAAGATGCAAGTATACTACCACACAAGCATTTATAAAGTAAAATTAGCTTTTTGTTTCACCCATGCAACTGGTTATTTTTCTCTCTGAGAACCATTTCAGAATTACCCACTTGCTTTAGCAGAGCCCCACTCAAAGTGGCAATGAAACATGGCAAAAGTCATGTGGTGTAAATTTCACCCCTTAAAAAGGAGTCTTTTAAAAGATGTACCTGTGAACCGTTTATCTCCCAATTATAGCTTCATAGCTGCTATCATTGTTTCTTTGTCTCTCTAACAACCAGAGAACATTCACATTATAAATAAGGAAATACATTAAATGTGCTATAAACAACAAGACCTGTTCAGGGATCAGGTTATCACCTCTAAATAACAAAATTCATGCTTTCAAGCATGTAATTAACTATGATACAAAGAATAAGAGTTCTACCTATCAAATGAGAGAGTTAATGGACTCCACTCAGTTCAAAAATTAAAGTCGCTCTTGTACCTGGAAGCCAGTTAAAACTAGTTTGCATGGGAAAACAAACAAACAAACAAACAAACAAAAAACCTCAGAATAGGACACAACCATAAAATCAGCAAGCACTATAAAGCACTCATTTTCGTGCTCTTTACAGAGCATAACTTTCAGACTAATGTCATATATATGAAGGAAGTCTAATCTTTAGAAAATATCAAGCTAACATGCTTTGCTATGCAGTTCTTCCTCTATTTGCTCCTGTTTTCTCTGTGTGTTATGTCAAATTTACCTTACTTGCATTGACACTCTTTTGTGTTTCTTCAAAAATGCATAAGGCAAGGACATTTGGATAATAGCCTTACATATTTAATAGTAATCATAAGTGCATTTCCAGTCATCTTTCCCACAAGCAGAATGGTGCAAGCAATTGCACACTGGAAATGACTCCAGCAAAACTGAACATTAAAGGTTGCCAAGACCTTTGAGAATCACTGGTGTGACTGATTAGTGCAGCCTACTGCACTTTGATTTAGATTGCTCACTTGATTGTAGAAAGAAACTTTCAATAATTCCTTGAGGTGGTGTAGAAAATGGAGGCAGCCTATCTTCAACAACAGAAGAAAATACATACTTGCAGTGTACACACATCATACAACTTTTAAGCATTTGTTCTAGAAGCATAATTCAACAAAGAGTCACTAGAGTGTGTTCTTTAAACTTAATTGAA
The DNA here is from genome assembly GCA_013389825.1 of Crypturellus undulatus. NCBI lineage: Eukaryota > Metazoa > Chordata > Aves > Tinamiformes > Tinamidae > Crypturellus > Crypturellus undulatus. The sequence goes on along the minus strand of VWPW01026040.1, from coordinate 381,272 downwards.
TACTTTAATATACTCAATTAATACTAAAACATTATTATTCATAGGTGAGGCTTTTTAATGTTCTTAAATATCTGGCCAGCCTATAACATATTCATATTGAATTTCAGGACTGTTCATGTCCGTCACAGGAACTGTGTTCTGAGAAAGACACATTATGACCATTGTGTGTCACCACATAGCGATGATTCTGATGGGAAGAGCAGAGAATTGGTGAGAAGGAAGGAGATTTGTGTTACTGAGGGAGGAAAACAATATAAAATGACAGTCAGCTGAAGTAAAAGAAGTAAGAAATGGAGATTATTACGCAGAGTCGCTATGGGAAGAACTACAAAAATCAGTGTTTCATTTAGACAGGGCCTTTCAAGTAGCCGCTCCTTTGGATTTGGTCTTCATGGACTCAATCTAAGTCATTCTCTCTTTGCTTTTGCTTTTGAGCTGGATGAAAATAAGAATTCAGCAGTTCCACTGGGTTTACATTAGGAATGCAAGTATGGAACACAGTGTATATCTGGCTTGTAATTTCCAAGCATGTAAGACCACATGCAAAAGTGTAGGCTAGGCACTTGAGTGCATGTTTCAGTCTTCCTAAATGTTTGATAGAAGAACAAAATAAAAACAGCTGATTGAAGAAACAGCCTCAGGCATCCTTCCCTGTGGTGTGTAAAGAGTTAGATCTTTATCTGTGTTCTTTCCATAAGCTAAAGGAACCAAAAGAAGGTGTCACTCTCTGTAAACTACTCAGAAAATGCATTGCCTAGGCTACTTGCTAGGTACTGCTTAGGATGCTCTGGTTGTGATCAGCATCTGTATGCTGATCACAGAAGGGCCAGGTCAGAGATGAGCTCAGAGTCATTTTGGAATGTGAGGTGCTGCTCATAGACAACCAGGAATAGTCCTCGCAATCCAGGGAGACACGAACAGCTATTGAGAAAGTTGAAAGGTCTTGAAAATCCTCCCCACCAAGAATTTGCAATCCCTTCAGAGCTTAAAAGCAAACATCTGCAGAAAAAAATCTAGGCTTGACCCCTCAGGCTGTCAGTCCTTCGGGTGGGACAGGTATCTTTCCTGTTCTTCGCAGGTTTGTGTCACGGTGGAATTCCAAATCCAATTTGAATAGCAATACAGTGAAAAGATATAGACAAAGATTTACTTAGTGGCATTCTTGCCCTTTTTATTTCCGCTACAAAGAGAAATTAATATAGTTATCTAAGTTCATTTGGGAAGAGGCAGGAGAAATAAGGAAGAAATTGGCATAGAAGCATATAGTATGAATAACTTCGAGAGATCAGCCTTGCAGACCTCTGCAAACACAGTCACCATTGATGTCTTGCAGTCTTAATCAGACTCCATACATGAGGTCTACCTGCATGCACAGGAATTTGCTGCAATGAGCTGTAGTGTAAGCACTGTGGCAGTTCTACTCCCTCATTAAAGATTTCTCCTAAGAGTTATCATCACATAACAAGAAACAGTAAGATATGACTTATCTGAACATTATCCAATAATGTACATATGGAAAGTAGCAGAATACTAGGTGTGAGAAATGCCTCAGTTAATACCATGCACTGCTCCTGCTGCGAGGAAACAGAGTTTTCATTTGTTCAGAATAAAGCAAGATATAAACCTATTTGATGCCCAGGATGGATTTCATAGCAGGGCTTCATAGACAGTGGGCTCCAGCTGTAGTGCTATGGCCCAAAACTCGAGGGACAAGGGAAGGGCCTTGGAAAAGCATCTTATCAAGACTGGATAAACTGACCAGCGTCGATGTGAACCCACATTCCCATGTGAGCCAAGTGCCCTTTGAGCACTGCGAGTGCTGCCCGCTCCAAGCACCACTGCCACCACCACCCTGTCTTGCCCAGAGGCCACTCCAGTTCCAGCATCACACAGGAGAGTCTCAGGCTGAACCACCATGCATAATAACCTCAGAAACAATTCCTGAATGTTTTGTTCCACATAAAATGTAGACGTAGTTTCCTTTAGGTCTCATTTATGTATATATTAAAAAGTGAAACTACCTACAATTCAATTTATTTGGAGTATTAAGCTTTACAAATCAGCTATCTTAAATCCTGCTTTTGCTCCAGCTTCTCTAGCAGTCTGAACATTTTCTTCTCTAAACAGCATATTTCCCTTCTACTTTTATTTCATTGTCTTTATTTCAACAGATTATTTTCTCCCTCTATCTTTTATCAAGTTGTTAATCCAATTCAATGAAATCAATGTAAGTGCCAACATATTTCAAATATACCCACACAGAAGGTCCCATCCACTTAATCAATTCCATTAAAACACGGTTTCTACTTTAAACTATGAAAACTGTGTTAAGGAAAATCTAACTTTATTCTAATTCAAAAAAATTACAATAAGTGTTGTCTTTAATAAAGACAGAAATGTCACAGAGAGAAATAAGTTACAACCAATTGATGCAGCCCTTATGAAAACAGGCATCCTTTCTAACAGCAGTTCTGTTGACACTAGCAGATATTTATGCAACACAGTTTTGTGACTTTGTGAAAAAGCCTGAATCCCATTAGTGTTAAAGCATTATCATGTTCTTCCATGCTGCAGAGAGAGCAGATTTAGATTTAGTTTCTGCATAGGTGTTTCCAGCATTGTCAGGTGCAGATGTACCCACTCGTGAAACTGCAATGGATCAACTTTATGAGAGAAATGAATATTTACACTTCCAAATGCAAACAGGCAGGAAGACACCCTATATCTGTTTTTAAAGATATGTCCAGAGTCCCGGGTTTCCCTCCTCCCCTGTACCTTTAAAGAGGAAAGGCTCCCTCCTATGGTTAAATTGTGCAAAACTGTGAGCACTGCAGTTCCAACTCTTAATAACAGATTCTTCAGAAATAAAGTCACTTCATAGATAAGCTAGGCAGTTTACTACCTTAGGAAATAAAATGATAAAAAACCCTATTATTTATGCAGAATGCCTAGAAGGTGGTGCAGAAATCCTACTTCTGCTTCCACCAAAAATTATTAAGATCTTTGGTGATCTTAATCTTAGTTATGACGATATGATACCATGTAATAATAACAGCATCAATCTTAGTTTGAAAATGAGAGCTTGATGCCAGTTGCAAATATTCAGTCTCCCCAGAGACATTATTTTCAAAATGTTTTGTAAATATTTTTATAGCTAAAATAGCATGCTGAGCAGAGAAGGGCCAGGTTTCTGAATATTAGATAGAGAAAACTAATGAAGATACAATGCATAAAATAATAAGCTTTAGACATCAAGTCTAAATTATTAAACTTGTAAAGTTTACCAAATGAGGTATAATACCAGAAAGAAATCGATTATATGATATGATCCCTACTTATGACTTGTTCTTCACTTTTATGATTTGTTTTCTTACACAGTGAAACAAACAACTTAAAAGCACAAACTTTGAATTAGTGAACCCAGGTGTTCAGAATATACTTTCACTATTCTGAAAGAAACAGCATCTGTACCCTCAGCCCAATAAAGTACTACCATTCACCTAAACAGTATAAGCAGGCCAATAACAGGGGCAAAAATTGTTAAAAACAATATTCAGTTGTTCTTTTTGAAACAGACTGTGGTTTTTAAATTTCCTTTATTACAATTACAGCAAGTAAACTCTTTCACCAACTCTCTTTGGGCAGCTCATTTTATATTCAATCCTACCAGACTGAAAATGGGTTGTCAAGAGTTCTTGCTTTCAATTGTTTTTATGGCAACAGTATTTATTATATCTTACAAAATCATGGAGAGACTTCTTGGTGTAATAATATTGTTTCCTTTAACTTCTTCATAGTTATTCTTTAACATTGTTGTTCAGCTGAAAGAAGACACAGTGTTCTGTGTCTAGAATGTGTTTTTTCAACATATTTTCCATTTTAAGAGGTTCTAATCTTGTTTTTTTATTTGTTGCATTTCAGTCTCAATATCTGGGAGTACAACACAATACATGACTGAGTACAATAAATAGCCCCTTGACTGCTAAAATTTTATTGTGGTACATTCAACACCTGCACCAGTGCACTTTTCATTAAAGGACTACAGTAAATGTTTATATAGCTACCAAGAGAGTTTATTAATGCAAACAAAAATTCTAGCAGAGAGATCATCCTTTTCAGTAATTAAGCTCTACAGTAAAATGTAGACCTGTATATACACAATTCTCTTAGGCACCTTTGTTTAGTGGAAAGGGAGATATTAACTGAACCTTGATCATGCAGTAAGAAATCTCCAATTTGTTCTACATATCAGATTTTCAGAGAGTTTAAACAGCCATAGTTTCTACAAAAGGAGAGCTTTAAGTTAGATGCAAATGTTCAACAAATGTGCAACTAAACTTCTGGGCCAGCAAGATTCACTGAAGGCATCAGCACATTCTGATCCAGCTTCCACAGAAACCAAAAGGATGATGTGTGCTGACTTTACTGGCAGTTATATTGAATGTTAACTGACTGGCTTAAGTGCTTGTCCGCCGTCTTTCTTAGGTTCCCAGCACATTTCCCAGAGAAGCAAAGCAAAGCTGGCAAGGATCTAAGCAAGGATCTGCACAGGGTTGGCATGGGAAGAGAAGGGCTTAGGACAAGCACCTAAAGTGCACTTAAGATGAGATGGCTTTTAATCAGTTTTCATTTCCTCAGCTGGTCAGTGTCTCAACCGGCAGCTTGGTTTGAACCAGATATGGTTTGAACACTGTGACAGGGCACTGGAAAAACAGCTGGGACATCTGGTCAGACCCTCCAGTCAAGAGTATCCCAAGTTTTCAGGCAAACACGATCAAACCCTAATTATACCACAGTGTGTAGGAGATTTTTGTTTTTAAAGAGTGCATCCTCTGGTAAAACTGAGTAACATAAAAACACAAAAAAGCCTCAGGGTTTCACAGCTTTGTATATAGTTATTTACACACAAATATATTTTTAGGAGGATCATCAGAGCAAGAGCCTAGCTTTAACAAACATAAATCAGAAAAACCTCAAGAGGAATGGCCTTTAAAAATGTAATTGCCAGCAGCAGTGAGAGCCCCTCATATTTCACATGTAGCATGTAAATCAACTTTACATACTGTCTTCATTCATTTACTGCCTTACCACTGTTCTGCTAAATTACCTTAAAATGCATTTATCTTCCAGATTAGGTAAATTTTGGGTAAGACTAGGTAAATGACTACAATTCTGTTAAAATAAAGACCAAGTGTAATAAATATATAACTTTAGTCAATTGCAGTAGTCCGTGACATGAAAACGTAGTGACTTCTTCCTTCTTGACCATTTCCCAGCTTCTCTTCTGAGATAATACATCTATTTTTTTCATCTTGGTATATGTAAAGATTCCCCCAGGTCTCCATATGTAAATGGAAGTTGAAAAAGAGACTGGAAAATTGGATAGAGTTGTTCTGGATGGTTCTGTCACAATAACCTAACAAAGTAGTCTTAACGTCCAGAAATAGACTCCACCAGATTTCAAGTCGTGACATCTTTTGATCCTTCTTTCAGGTCCACCTTTATTCACAGATATGGATGACAAAATAACTAATCTGTTCTGAATGGAAATCAGTTTGTAAGGTAAATATCACACACACCACAACTCCTGTGAAGAAACATTTTAAGTATCATACTCTAGGAATGTCCAGTTTTCTATAATGCAGCATTTGGCTTGTTTGCCATGTGATGAGGTAATGGAAGCAATGCTGAAAGTGTCTGGAGTAATTCGGAGTAGCGCTTGTTTGCCATGTGATGAGGTAATGCTGAAAGTGTCTGGAGTAATTTGGAGTAGCATATGCAAAATGTTTTTTTTTTTTCAGTTGTGTCATTTCAACCCATGGAATAACCAATGCCTGGGACTAACTCAAGGACAAGATGTCTCATCTTTCATCCACAAAAGTAGTCTCATTGAATTCAAGAGGCTTACTTAAGCAAATCTAGATTATCAGACAGTGAGCTTTCTAATTCCACAGCACACCTTTACCAAATCGTTCAGACATCCCATCTTTTTGCTGCTGATGAGTTATACCAACATATATTCTTTCTCTGCATATGCGTGTTTATGTACATATACACACATGCATATGCTAATATATACACATGCATACACATTGCTAAAATGATACAGAATAAAACACAGCAGAATAAATGTCCCTATTTCTTAAAATCCCGTAAAAGCTTGACAACATGCCTCTATCTTTCTGTCCTTGGGGATCTCACTGAGCTTTAGAAACCCCAGTGAGTTCTTAAACATGCACCCTATTTAAATAAGAATGGAGGTGAATATACCCTTTGGCAGTAACTGTGCCTCCAAAGACAGATGTTTTCTGCTGTTACCATTTCTGCTGCTGCAAGTCATGCTCCGAGCCTTGCATTTTGGCTGGAACTTTGTTGAGCCGGTCTCAGAAGCCCTGGCAAAGGTCACAGTCCCCGCGCGAGGAGCTCGGCCCCATGCCCTAGGAGCAGGGCTGGGAGAATAACCCTGCACATTGTGCTGCGAGGCTCATAGGCAGCATCGCTCATGCTGCATCACGCAGCGAATCAGAACAACGCATCTGACAGCCAGGGGTCATTTTCCATTGCAGGGCTCTTTCATAACGGCAAACCTTTATTTTCTGTGAATATCTATCATTTGAATAGCACTTGTGACAATGGTACTGTCTCAGAGATGACCAATGAACATATTTTCAGAGAGCATTGGAAGAAGAGAAATAATCACAGTCTTGTCATTAACATAGAATTAAATCTTGCAAAAAGTGTTTCTTATAAATAAGCAGAGTGTGGCAGTGTGTGGAGAAGGAAATGGATATTAACACACCATTTTGAAGCTTGCACCTCACCTCTACTGCTACTGCGTGCTTCCACTGTGACCTTGGGTAATCCTGAGCTCACTGTTCTTTCCTTACCTGTCCTTAAAACGCAGATACTGTTCTCTCAAAAGAGAAGCATTGTTAGGAAAAAGCCATTAAACTTTATGAGATATCCAGCTATGCTGTGGAGGAGTATCGTAAAAAATGCCTTCAGTCTATAAAGTCTATAAATAAAAGATATATATGAGAGAAGATTATCCAGAAGATCTGTAACTCACAGTTACACTTTGGTATTTTTATTTATTCATTTTGAATTATTTAAAGAAAATAATCATGAAAATACCAACCTTTTCTCTTTGACATTATAAGAAATAAATTGGTGGGTAAAGCTGCTACAGTATTTAAAATTATTTAGCATTTTTATTGCCCCACTAGGGAAGTTAATAATATCTTTCAGAAATTATTTACACACTACTGGTCAAGGAAAGTATCAAAAAACGCTCTTCATTGGAATGTCCTTTTTACTGCTGATCTTTTTACTGAATGAGTAGAAATAATCATAAATCAGAAGAGAGATTTATGGTATGTAGCAGTTATCTGGTCATTTTCCCTATACAGAATTTAATTTTTTAAAGGATTCATTTACAATTTAATAAGACATTCTAATCGTCCTCAACAAATCATACTCTCTCCTGTCCAGAAATACAGAAAACGGAACTACTGAACACCCAAGAACTCATACAAGAGTGCTGTCCAACACTTCACAATATACCAGATGTTCCAAGAGACAGATGTTCCAGGACAGTTACTCCTTATGGCCTTGCAACTAGCAGCTTTTTGACAGGAAACGGTACATCCAGAACTACAAAGTCTAGAAAAACTAAAAAGACATGCACACTCTTAAGCATATGCCTGAAAGCCAACAGGTAAAATCACTAATCTGGGAAAGTGAACTGGGAGCCTTTTTGCTGCCTTCCTTGGGTTCAAAGTCATATTCTATGCCTCTGTAGACAAGAAAGAATTGTATTCAATCATACCCTCTTCCCAGTCCCAACAAGATATTTTGCATTTTGCTCCTGAGAAAACAGAGTTTAACTTCATGTACAAGATTCTTCCATCAAGTCCTTAGCATGACTTGGTGGCCACCCTGGCTGGGATGAGGTATATATGCTCCACATTAGTCCCTCCAGTCTCCTTTCCTGATCTCCTGTGGGGATCTCCTAGCTCATCTAGCAGTTTTCTCTTTGCCACATTATTTGAGATTTCCTTCCAGTGGAAACATGGGTCTGGTGCAGGAGCAGAAAGAGTATGTGGCAGTCAGGATGTGACCTTTTTCCCCAGGATCTGGGACCTAAGGCACATTTGCAGTTTGGGGAGTCTTTTCAAAAGCAGGCAATATCATTAGGACCATATCACTTTTTATCTATAGTTAATTCTATGCTCCTGAAAGAAATTTAGTATTTTAGCATCAAAAGAACATGCAAATACTGTAATCACAGAAGTTGCTCCTGAACACTCTAAAGATCTTGCAGTAGCTTTAGGCAGCTGCCTTGGAATTCAACCAGTTGCTGGACTGAAGAAAAAGTCACCCTGTTCTTCCCCTTTTCCCTCTTTTCCATTCTTCCTAAAGGACCGATACCCTCGCAGGAAGAGAATATTTGCTAGGTCAAAATTTCCAATGAGTAGATCTTTTAAGCTCTACAGTGCTTCAGAGATTGGCTACATACAGTTGGACTGTAAATCCTTAGATCCTCTGTTTATATTCTACTCAGCCCTGGTGAGGCCACATCTGGAGCACTGTGTCCAGTTCTGGGCCCCCCCAGTACAAGAGGGATGTGGAGCTGCTGGAGAGAGTCCAGCGCAGGGCCACGAGGATGATCAGGGGCCTGGAACATCTGCCCTATGAGGAGAGGCTGAGGGAGCTGGGCCTGTTCAGCCTGGAGAAGAGAAGGCGGAGAGGGGACCTGATCTGTGTCTATAAGTGCCTCAAGGGAGGCAATGAGGAGGATGGGGCTGGCCTCTTTTCAGCGGTGGCTATCAACAGGACAAGAGGAAATGGCTACAAACTGAAGCACCAAAAGTTCCACAGGAACTTAAGGAAAAATTTCTTGGCAGTGAGGGTGACAGAGCCCTGGCACAGGCTGCCCAGAGAGGTTGTGGAGTCTCCTTCTCTGGAGATCTTCAAGACCCGCTTGGATGCAGCCCTGTGCCACGTGCGCTAGGTGGCCCTGCGTGTGCTGGGGGGGGGGACTAGATGACCTCTAGAGGTGCCTTCCAACCTTAGACCTTCTAGGATTCTATGAAAATCTAGGCTAAAATTGTCACTTACATGATTCACACAGAGAGATACATATGGGTGCATATCCTTCCGTTTTGCAAAAAGCACTGTGAACACAGACACAAAGCGAATACTCCTATTAGATTTGTGTTATTGACAGTAGTTAAAAAGAAAAAAAGGGGAGAGGGAGGCGGCAGTATATTCAGTCCATACACTCAGCAGTTCTATCGACAGTATTATATGAAGTATGGATGAATTGGGATTGTAAGAGGGAAAGCAGTATGCAATGTCTGCTTTCCCCCAAAACTTGACAATCAATCAAATGAAAACCATATTCTACCCTTTGCAACTAGGACACATATCTATAAAGTGTCTGCTACACAGAAACTGTCAAGAATTTGGGGCAGTAAATGCTTTTTGTCATAAAATGATGATTCCAAAAGATATATTCACAAAGATAAACCTTTCATGAAAATATCCAGCTTGGATTTTTGAATCTGAATCTTCTCATCCAAAGTAACTGTCATAAGATTGAACTATTTCTGGGGTGAATTTTGGCTTTTTTCCCTTGTTGGGAAAAAGCCTTGAAACATTTTTTTTTTCCCTTTCTTTTTAATCCCTGCAAATTTTAATGGGATGGGAAAATTGTTTCCTGCCCAGCTCTCATGGTGAGTGGCTGGCAAATGATAGCAAGATGCGGAATGCAAACAGCTGGATTCAATCATTACACTTAGCAGCTCTGTGAAATGCGGTTGGGGATGCACCAGATACTAAAAGCACCGGTAAAGAGAGTTCTTCCAGATTCCAGGCCAGACATCTGGCACTATTGGAGGTATGAGACTATCAGGGAGCATGGCATATCACACACCCAATTAGCAAACAGATGAATTAATGACACGGAAATTAACAGAGATGTGCAATAATATGTGTATCATTGTCCTTAAAGATACATGTACGCTCTCCGACTGAGATACGGTACTTCACAAAAAATAAAAATAAAAAAAAATCCAAAGGCACTATCACGCCAGGCTGAAAATACAAGCATGTATTTCTCCAGTAAAGCTATTTTTAGAAGCAGCACTACCTAGCACTTTTCTCTTGACTAATAGGACAGTTTATAGTGGAAAATCATTACACATAAAAGAAAACACACACATAAAAGAAAACACAGCTTATAAAGATGGACAGGTTCAACTTAGAAGTATATGTCTTATTTTCCTTTCCATTCACCTTGCTTTCCAAAAGCCATTACTCTAAGCACACTGCCGAAGGTAATGGTCAGGGTAAGTATTTTCACATCATTGTGTAATAGAAGTGTGCTTCCAAACTCATATTTTTTTTCCCCAATGGTGTACAGACACACAAGATTCCAGTTTGAATGAAAGATCAAAAAAGATGACGACACTTCAAATAAAAAAAAAAAAAATCTTTGTGATTGTCACCCCATGAAATCCTGCACACACACACACACACACACACACAGAAATGGTATTTTCAAAAAAATGGGAAAAGTTACTTTAGCTTAAGGATTGGGGAATATCTAGCAGTATTCTCAGGATGCATTACTGCAAGCCTGAGAGACCTCAAAATGAACAGATTTATTAATGCAAGTAGGGTTTTTTAGGAGTGGATTAACCATGGAAATATGGTTATATATTTATATATATGTTTCTATATAAAATTTGGAAAATAAATGTGCAAGAAAAGGAACTAAAAAAACAATTTACTTATACCAACTAAATCTTTTGATTTAATGAGAAAAACATTATAAGTAGGAGGAAATAATACAATTTCCTGTTTGAATAATCCAAGGCCGTGTAAAGAAGTCTAATGACAACTGCAGCTAAGATACAGTAGGATTTTTTTTTCTGCAAGTGTTACACCAGAAAGCTTAAAGAGGCCTTCCAGTACATGCCATTGAAAAAGCAGGAAAATAATGTGTCAGTTAGGGAGACTTCTTGTAACTTCCTTATGTGAGTGGATGTCAGGACAGTTTAGAATTTCTCTTCTACACTTAGTTAAAATGTAAGCTATAAAGAATTAAAAATTGTTAACAATGGTATTAGCTCTTATTTGATGCTGGTGTGTGTAGCACATGATAAAATAAAATAATGCTGGAATTACAGCAATAGTAAGATTCTCTAGAGCTTGTTAAACTAAACAAAAGTAGAGTAAAATATAAACAGAGCAGGCAGTCATGGAACTGTCTTTCCTGTAGAATTTACATTCTTCTCTAATCCTCACCATTGGTATTACAATTTGCAAATAAATGCTATTTGAAAAATATTTTGTTTTTTTTCCCGCCTCCTTTGTCCCTCCTTTTACTAGATAAAGAGAAGGAGAAAAACAACTCAAAAAGAGAGAATAGGAAGATATATGCAAGAGATCTGAAGATACAGAATGATCTCTTTTTGACAAGAAGATTGCTCATTACACGCAAAAAAGCAGTTCAGATGAGTAACGGAGGTAATTTCCTCACTAACACAGTTAGGGTATTTTCCACATCTCACGTGCATCTATCATGTATTATTTAAGGAGAATGTTTTTTATCACATTTACGTGTGGGTAGTAACAAATCACATCTCACGTTTTGCATTCAACTCTTTAAACAGCATTTCCATGTGGCCTTAGAGGCCTGAAGTACATCACAGAAAATAATTAACCAATTCACTGCTCTCAAGAGAATGAGATGCCAAAAGTATACGCACACTACGCTGACCTGGAAATGAAGTTAGCAGGTCCTCCCACTCTCCTAATTACTAGAGACTAGCCACTTAAACCAGTTGTAAGCCTTCTGCAGAAAGAGATCTAATTACACATTGGGTACTAATGACTATAAATAACTCCAGGTGTTTATTCCTACTTAAAAGTATTTTGAATTTATGTCTAGTCAGAATAGGAGCTCCATTTTGCTGGATCTTAAGAAACATATGAAATTAACAGAGTCCAAAATGGTAACACTGCCTAAATATATTACAGTTAAAAATATGATAAACAACATAGGAAAAATGAAGAGAAATACAATTTTTATAATCTGAGATTAATGTATCTTCATTGGTACAAAGTGACAATTAGTCCATCCATTCCCAACATACTGGTGACCATTCATTTACTTCTTAGAATCTGGGAGCACGATACTTAATTTTTGCATGCATAATTTTGAATATGTTTATGTAGAGACTGCATTATAAATGGTAATGGTCTATATCACCACAGAATTCAGAAATGCAATGTGATACGGAAATGTGTCCCCATTTCCCATTTGATAGACTGCAATTCTTTAAAAGACATATTTCAAAGCAAGTTGCAAGTTATTTTTTGTGTGTGTGTGTGTATCTATCTATCTATCTATCTATATATATACATGAATGTAAACAAACCTGTAAGAAATGGAACAAAAAAATAAATTTTCTATGAACTTTAGGAAATTCAATGGAGATATTTAACATTCTTAACTTGAAATCCTACCTATAATATTCCCTGTTTTCCTGATTACACACTGCTCTACTCATGAGACTAGCATGCAAAATGCAACTGAGAGGGCAGAAACACATTGTAGAACAGCAAAGCACCACTATTATTACTCCAATTTTACAGTGAATTACATGTGTTTATGCAATAAAGCACTCTAAAAAAATAACTTATCATCAGGCCTGAAAACAGTGTTGGAATGTAAAACTAAGGAACACCTGTACATTTATTAACCCCCTTCTGAATACTTAAATGTATAACTACAAGAGAAGTCTATTAACTTCTTTAAGTTTCTAATTACTCTGCTGCAGATATGCTATATGGTGGGCCCAGACTGAAGATTTTGACAATATTAAAATAATTTCATATAGTTTAGGACTTCAAGGACTTCCGAAAGATACTTAATAGTATCAAGAAAAATAATGCTACTCAACCACCTTCCTCTTAGTATTTCATTCAGTGCAGCAGGGGATGTGCTTTTAGCAAGACAACTATAACAGCTCATTTAAAAAAAAAAAAAAAAAAGAACAAAACTGTTAAATTAAAAATAAAAGCCTGCTTACCCTATTGAGATCTGTTCTACAAATTGCATTGCCTGTACAAGCAAGGACTTGTTAAAAATCTTAATGATAGCTGATATCTAAAGAACCTCTTGTTATACTCAAATACCTCTACAATTTTTCTACATGCACAGTCTTATTATTGCTAAAATGAAACTGCAATCATGGGATCAGGAACTTCCAGATAGACAGGGTGAATACTGCTACAGAAAAAAATTAAATAACTTAAAATGTTCCGTCTTAATATTGTGAGACCATTTATCTGAGACCCTATTCCAAGTATCATATGACACCAGGCAAACTAAACCCAAATCTGTAGATTCTTTTTTTCTAAAAGAAAAAAAAAAAGGAATAATCAAGGATAGAAGCCAGGACAAAATTGGATTTTCTGAGAGGGAAAAAGTTTTGTGGTCAAGACACAATGATTTGCAGCCGGGAAATCTGACTTTTATTCCCAAAACCTCCACAGATGCCTTGCCTGATGTTGTGGGAGGCATATGCACCCACTGGCCTCCAGCCACTAGCTCCTATACATCTAGCAGGTACCCGAACACCACAGAGATTAGGAATACGCAAATACTGCACACACACAAAAGCAGCCCAGAATGCTAACAAGCATGAAGTGAAAACTGAGCTCCTGGAAAGTTGAGGCTATCCATGAATGACATTTGTTTTAAATTTTAAGCTAAATGTGCTAGCACATCCTTGTCAGAAATCATGATCTTCATAGAATCATAGAATCACAGAATGCCTAAGGTTGGAAGGAACCTCTAGGTCATCTAGTCCAACCCCCCTGCACACGCAGGGCCACCTAGAGCACGTGGCACAGGGCTGCATCCAAGCGGGTCTTGAAGATCTCCAGAGAAGGAGACTCTGGAGAAACTAGAAAATGTTTAATGACAAATGTGATGCCAAGCACTTTGTGTGGAACTGCGACTTCTAGGACTTCTGCCTATCTAGTAGATGTCCTCTTATGCACTTCATCTCAGAAATTTTCTTTAATTTTCAAATCAGGTCTGGAAAAATATTAACTTTGAGACTTTTAAAAAACGAACTTTGCTAACATTCTAACTGAATCGTTTGCAGTAAGGATACCTAGTTTCTTCCTTTAATCTTCTGAATTTCCCTTTTCTCTTTCTTTTGCTGCGCTGAGAATATAGATTGGAAGATGAATTCTTTTCAGTGTTTCCATCAGGCACCAAGAAGAGTTGCTGAAGAGAGAAACACAAAGGACTCTGCTCCTCTCCAGCTATCCAGATATCATGATAATAAGTTTAAGGTTACAAAGATAAGTAGTGTGTCTTGCTGAAGAACAAAAGTGGCTTTCTAAGCTATTTAAGAAAAAAAATCTGCAAAGAATATGTGAGCTTGGGTTTCATCAAAATTAATTAATAAATATCCTCCATTTTAGAGATCAAATGAGAATGCCAGTACCTCCTTTACCATTATCCATGAATAATCCTTGATTTTCAGGACCGTATTTCAGTGAGCAGTTCAGCGTCATTGTAAGACGATTGCATAAATATAAGTAAAACATTGCTTGTCTGAATATAAACAGAAAGGGTCTCTGATGTTTTAGTTTATTAGACTTTGAAAATTACGTAAATAAACATCTTTTGCTGTGGGTTAAAGAGATGCCATCTGGGCAAGATTCCTAGGCCAAGAAAAAAAAAAGTTAAAAGCAAAAATTATGAAAAGTAGTCAATTTTCCTTCAAAAAAAGGCACATGTCTGCAGATACAACACAGCTTAATGAAAAGAGAATAACTTGACATAATGCCAGAACTTCCAGCAGTGTCTTCTGTCACAGGGACTGTTCTTATTTAGTGTTCTTTCTATTGTGCACTGTTCTGAAATGATCTAATTAAATAGAGAATGATAACAACTCCATAAAACTCTGGGCAAAAGGGTCAGGCAGAAAAGAAAGGAATATGGATAGTTACTGTCATTGATGAGAGAATCAGGTTGGGCCTATTTAGCTTGCATGCTTGAGAGAATCAGGTAAGTCCACTATTACACTGTCATTAAAACAAGTGATGGGAAAATATATGTCTTTCTTAGCCTGATCCAGATTTATATTCACTGTGATAACTGTGCACGTTTTGGTGGAAAGCTCTAATTCTTATCAACACTTTGTACTGAACAAACAATTTCTCACATTTTACTTTTTGTTCAAAAATACTAAGAAAAAGGCCAAGTGGTGCAAATGTATTTAATGTATTTAATCCTCAAATGTATTCACTCAACCATTTCTGCTGATAATTTCTGTTTATTTCTGTAAACTGATAACTGATGAATTCACAATGTATTAATGTATTATTCTGACTGGTCTCTTTGCAGTTGTGTTATTGTTCAGGCAATATTTTGGATGATTAGAGTTCAGAAATCCCTTTTCCAGCCTAAATATTTCCTTTCATCATGCAGCTAACTGAAGTTCCCAAAGATAGTAAAAGACATATGACTACTTACACTCGCCATTTCAAAGGTTTAAAAACAGGAGTTTTTCTCTCTCCTTCCCAGATTATTCTCTAGGAGTGTTTCCTTTATACTGTCAGTTAATAAATTGGGTTGTAAGAACATTTGTAGAAAATACTCACAAAAAAGGTATTCATAAAGAGTAGAAGAAAACTTCATTTTAGAAACACTTTTGAAATAGTTAAGTTTGACGACAGAAAGTTAGACTTTGGCTCTTGCAAATCTACAGCAGGCATTCAGGACTGAGCAGCTTAAAGCAGTCAACATGTAGAAGCAGTTTGGCTGATCATGTAAAGTGATCTTCTATTTTACCAGGTGGTCACTGTAGCAATATAAAAGCAAGTAACACCCCTACCTACATGTATTTTCTTTCTTTTCTCCTTCTGGTATTTTCTAAAACAAAGAAATGTTTTTCACGGTTTTAGGTGCCTGCTGCTTTCCCAGCTGTAACCACAGAGCAAAGCAACACTGAGTGTTTCAACACAGCAACTGTGCCAAGCAGAAGCAGCACTGTTTTTAGCCACTGTAACAAATCGGTTGGATGGACATTTCTGGTGCTTCAGAATCACAGAATATTAAGGTTGGAAGGGACCTCTAGAGAACATCTGGTCCAACCCCCCTACTCAAACAGGGAGACCTAGAGCACATGGTACAGGATTGCACAAATAAAAATGGAAAAAAAAAAAAAAACTGTTAAACTGTATTCAAAAATCTTCCATGACAAGAAATGTTTTTCTTATATTCCAGGTAGAATTTTGAAGGGAATTTCACAGCAGGGCCTGGCTATGCCTCCCACTGACAGTAACAAGATTTTCATCATACACTATTCTGAAATCCCCCCAAAAAATCCCTCCCTCCAAAAAAAAGAAGAAAGGACCAAGAATTGGGCAAAATTAGAAATTAGATAGGATTGCAAGAAATCTTGTCTGCAAAACTTTGATGGCTGAATTTCAGGCTTCTACTTATCTGAAATCCCAATGACTTGAGGAACATGTGTGTCAGCTAAATGGTTCTAGTTTAGTGTTGCTTTCTATTCCAAAGCACACAACAAACCATCACAGATGTTAAAAATTTCTAAAATTTCATGCAGTTCGTGCTCTTCTGAATTCTTTCTTGCGGAAGATCTTAGACACATTATTTAGTATTTTGGTCTTGCTCTGCAGGAAATACAGACATAAAATGAAAAAAAGATTTTTTTACATCTGTGCCTCTCCTGAGGCTTTGTACATTACTTAGTGAGCCAATAGTTTTGTTTTCTCTTTGTAAATTAAACACTAGCGGATATTGAGTGGAAGAATTGTCTCTTATAATTATTTGGTATTTTTTTATTCCAGTGTTTAAAAATGTGTGTCTAACTCCTTTAGTTTAGCTAGAATTCTGCTCCAAATGGACAGGATATTCTTTTAGTCCTGAATCTCACCCCAGGTCATGGGGAAGTAAATGGAAATCTGAACAGCGATTTCAGTGGCAGCTAGATGGAGTCTATGATACGAGCACTAACAGCTTGCTTTAAGTAGTGCCAAGGACAATGAATCATTTGTTTCAAAGAGGTCAGTTATTTTTAGATTATTAGTAACATGGCATTATTTTGAAAGCATATACACACCAAGACATGGCCAGGAACCAGAGAAATGATAGTGTGATAGTAAAGGCATCCGCGTGGGATCAGTTCCTGCCCCTACCACAGCCTGTCAGTATGGCATTAGACAACTCGCTCCACTCCAGAGCCACAGCCTATCCGTCTAGATGGCTTGTGAGAACTGCAAGGAGGGCCAGGGGCTGTCACTGCAGTGGAGCCAGAGCAGCAAAATCACTTGAGGATCCGTGTAATAACCCTGCAGATTCCCTTGCTGTGTTTGTGTGCTCCTTTGTGCATTAAAAAAAGTCAAAGCCTCAAGAGAGACATATCTTCAGAAGAGGAAAATGCAGAACTTTTAATCCTTCTCAGTAGAGCACTATATTGTAGTAAACTCTGGGGTCTACCGACATGATGGAAAATTGTCAATATGAATCATTCAGGAATAATTTAAAATTCATGCATCTTTTCAATTTAGCACATATATAGTAGCTGGACACTACTGCTGTCAGTTACGTAAGTTATCCACAAAAAGTACCACCAGAAATTAAAATAAAGGGAAACATCAGAAAAGAAAAAATAGAGACATCAACTTGATGCAACATTTTCTCTAACTTACACTATCTGTCAAATACCAGTCTTTTCGTAGATTATAAAGAATAGCAGCATCAAAAACATCAAATTTCAATAGTTTAGATTAGAGGATTTTGTCACTGAGGAAGGGTAGCTTTGAAGGCTGTTTTTAGTTTTTCTTTTGTTTGTTTTTATGTTCTCTGTCTAACTTGCTCTTCCACCAGGCAAGCAAGCAGAGATCAGCGAGATAACTTATGCCTGCTTAGGTATAAAAAATGCTTACGCATTTCTTTTGGCTTGTGCATAAAAAAAAAACAGCTGACCCTCCACACAACTGTTAGAGAAATGGAACTTTCACACTCTCCCAGAGCAAAGGGACTGAATTACAATAGCTTTTCAGTATTCCAGTTGTAAGAAGAAAGCAGGCAAAGCAGAATGTCTTCCTCTTATCCTGTAGGCAATAAGTAGCAAATGCAATTTTTGTGAGACCTATATGGAATTTACAATAGTGCAAGCTTTCCCTTGTGAATCCAGCCCTTGAATCCCCATAAATTATCATTGTAGTTCAGCCTTCTACCATTTTCAGTGAAGTCAAAAATAGAAGTATGCAGGCAGTTGAGGTTTTTATCAAAGAAAAAGATTCCAGACTGAAAAGTTGGAATAAAAATGAGAAGCTCTTGTTTTTAATTATATGTATTACTAGAACTGCACAAATCAGGATTCCCCAGAGAAGCAGCTTGTAATTACTTGAATGTCCTAAGGACATTTGAGTGACTCTGCCCTTCTAAGTGCATAGAGATATACCTAAGTCTTCATCCTCTTAGAGACAGATTTATGAAATTTGGATTTGTTCTGAGTCCTTTTTGATTTACTTCTGTAAACCTATTACTCCATCTTAGTTCATAGCTGTCACTCCCAAAAGTTTTTATTTCTATAGGATCTTTAAAACTGTCTACTTTGTTTTCTACTTTGGCTATAGGATGTTGAAATCCCATCCCTCTTTATAGCATTTTTTTAAACAAGGTAGAGGCATGTTTATAACAAATTATTTTAGAATTATCTTCTGTAGGGTACTGCTTTTCAACTAGAAATAGGCAGGTGCATATCAGCTAAATGTGTATTTTGGGTCTGTATTTTAGATCTTGAATCTTTACATACTTATGAGATTGATTAGTGCTCTGCTCCTCCTCTGACCACAGTGTTCAAATCTGCTGCAGATTTCCCATTTCAATGACTTGTCAGTGCCTGCCCACTTGTTCAAAAATCAGCAGAATAGGTTCTCGGGTCAGCAGCTAACAATGGTAATTTCTTTTTTTTTGTTTTCTTTTGTTTTGTAATTCCAGATCGCATCTTGCATTCCTAAAATACAATAGGGATTTTAGATACTCAAATCTTCTTACTTGCACAAAGAGGAATAAAAAAGCAACATGCTGTCAGCATGTTTTTCTCTGTTTTTGAACTTCCAACACTTTCAGAAAATTCCACAAGGTGATGAACTTAAAAAAATAGAGGTTTGATTCTGCTGTTTCTTTCCTACAGATAATTTTAATGGATTGGAAATACTACTCACATTAAAATATCTTTTTTTTTCCAAGTTAACAGCAAGCAGGGCCTTCTTGGAAGGTTTTTAGGTTTTGCTAACAACTTAAAAGCTAGGTACTAAGGTTAATTTCTCACATATCTCAAATTGTCTCCTAACTGCCCCCCAGGAACAGACCCACATGCATTAACCCCAGGCTCTTTCTATCACTGTTGATGTCCCAGGCAGAGCAGCGATGCTGGCTGGATGCCCATCTGTGCTGCCTGCTGGTCAGATCTGGGTGAAGAGGGCCAACAGGCTCTGAAGATATCACAGGGAATATGGAAAGCTGCATGATCATGGTTCCCTGAGGAAATGGGGCTGAAAATATTCACCAATACCTTCAGATCCACCGAAGAACAAAAGAAGGAAAACAGAAAAACGAGGTAGGGTCGAGCCCTTGCCCTGGCTTTGGCAAGCACAAAGCCTTGGATCTTCATTTTCATGGAGATCCAGTGAAGCATGGGGAATGCAACATGCACCAGATGAGTCTGAAGCAAATCCTAACAACAGCAACAGCTCACTGGTACTTAACAGCCTGATCTGGAAACTTCAGCTACCGCAGAGGCACCAATAGAGCTTTCTGCGTAACATCCATTCTCATCTTTCTGTTTCTTCCAGAGAATGACAAAAACCTAGCAGGTTCTCCCAAATGAAAGGAGAAGACTGACAGTGTGGCAGAGCAAATAGGTACCACATGTTACATTTTGGTTTCTTAACATCTTTCACTCAGTACATTTTGATGCTAAATTGAATGCATTCAGTAGAAATCTTTCCCCTCTGAAAATGTCACCATGACTGATGACAGAGTTGCAAAAGATAAACATCACAAAACACAGTCAGGAGAGATGTAGGGAATATATTTTAACTTTGATGTAAGCCTTTCATGGCATACATAAAAATAAATGATCTTAGAAGTTAATACCAGTCACTGAGCACATATATGTGAAATCACAAGCGCCATCAGTGAGTTATAGATCGGCATTTGAGTAGCAGGGCCTGTGTAATAGCATTGTATAAATCACATTTACATAATCCAGCTGTGCTTCTCTGCACATATCTCTGCAAAGCATCATTTCATTATCAAAGCTGCTTCTCCCTGTGAATTGTAAATCTTGCAGGAGGGGCCTGCTGAGATGCAGGGCTGAGTGCAACGTGACTCCGCCACACTAATTAGCAGGCAGGCAGGCTCAGCCTCAAAGAAAATGTCAATCTTTGTGATTAGAGAAATTGCTGCACTGGCATTTTCTTTATTAGCTAAAGAAAGCAACTTTGGAGTCATTCTTTTCTTTAAATGTCAAATTACACACTTTCTGGTTCTGGTCATTTATTCTAACTCATCCCTTTTTGTATTTGCTAGATCATTACCTACATTTCCTCATTTTTCTTTTTTTAAAGAAAAATTTTATAAAATAACTTTATAATAGGTAATATACCTATACAAGCATAATAGGTATATATCGTTATAAAGATGTATAATTTAATACACCTTTTATCACAAATAATAAAATTAAGCATAGATAAACTAAGGCATAAAACAAATTAAGTTGTAAGGCAAATTAAGACATAAGACATTAAGCTACAAGGCATTTTGGAAAGTAATTACATTACAATAAAAGCTTAGGAAAGGGAAGGAGAATAGAATAAGGTAGAGATTGGTTCGCATATCAGGGAAAATGCAAGGCCTAGTCCATAACAGAGTAATCCGTTAATATTATACATCCCATGAGAGTTTTAGAAGGATAATGTTTTCTTGCAGTTCAAAGATCAGAAGCATATAGTTTTGAAACCATTAGCTTCCTTTTCTCCGACTGTATGAAGCATTTTCCCTAAAAGTTTTGTTATTGAACCTTTCCAAAAAGGTAACTGCAAACCGAGGGTAAAAGGTGATGGTCCTTCCTTTTCCCAGGACAGACATAACCAAGACCAAGACCTATTTACTGGTGTAGGCCGTTATGTCAGGGCCCCTTCAGGCAATCTAGGTAAGGCACAGGGCAATTGCTTAGCACTAGTGCAAATTACTTCAGATAAAGTGAAAAGCGCTATCTTGTTTTGACCGTAGATCTGTGGGTTAGAGGTACAATTTCTCTTTCCCTTATATTTACAGATCTCCACAGGAAAGGAAGCCAGGCGTGTAGGTATGGAATTGTTGTACCCTCCTGTAGACCTCATGATTGAGGGATGAGGAAACACAAGTCACATCTTGAAGTACGGTTCTGTGGTCTGGTCATTACAGGGACTGAAAGGTGCTAAAATCACCTGAGATTTTTAAAAACATATTGTGTTTAAGTGCAAAAGGATGAGCATCTTTGGGTATGTGCCTCTGATTCAGTGCCTTGTGCCCTGCATAAAAATACCTGAAGACTGACTCAAATAAATATTCTTGACAAGCTGGGAAAGGAGTTTTTTCTTTCTGAAAAAAATGATTTGCTCCACTCTTAAAGCCAAGTTATCCTGCATGTAAAGTTCATAATTTTTATACCCAAATGGGAAATCCAACCTAGGGTAGTAACATTTTTATTGTTCAGATACTAGATTTTAAGGCTTTAGTGCAGTCCAGTATTTACGTGCTTTCTTCGACTGATGTTTTAACTGCAGATGTGTATCTTCCTGTGCTATACTTTCACTTCCACAGTGAAATTTGTTCCTGCTTTCAACATGTGTATCTAGTACATTTCTCCCACTATCCCCTCTCTCTTTGCTGTTTTGTATGTTACCATCTCCTTCAGTCCTTAAATATTTATTCAGTCAAATGACTCTTTATACCACATTTCACTCTGCAGGCTTTTCAGGAATGGTCTTTGAATCAGTTGTTCGCTGCAAATGGTGTCATGCAAATGTCGCTGCAAATGGTTCAGTTCCTCTGAAGGTTAGTGACTTAGATTTTGCTTACAATGCATTCACTGGGAAAAGAGCTGTATATATGTATATTTTTTATCTCATAGGAATAAGAGTAGATGAATTCTTATTTCATATTTGACAATAAAATTGCTTGCACACACAGAAAAAAAAATATTGGCCATGAAGAGTTAGATAAAGTAGCAGCAGTTCTCATTGGACAAGTGACTCAAAATCTGCTTGACAAATGGCTACTAGAACAAGAAAGCCTTCTAAATGTGACGACGTGCATGATAGTGTCAGGATATCTCTGTTCTTATTTGGTTTCAGTCAGTCAGAAGTAAGTTTTGCCATGTCTGTCCATATCCTTTTCCTCCCAAACACCCAAAGCCTTAAGAGGTTATCCAATTCACGGGCAAAAGAAATTAGTATTTTCCTTCTGTTCTAATTAAGTGGTATTGGCATGTCTTGAAGACTCCACTTGTCAAAACATGTGTTACTTGTAGCAGTTTGCTATTAGTAATGATGTTAACAATGACCTGTCAAATTAACTAAAAACAAGTGAATTAGGATTCCCTGTGATACGGACAGAAAGCCTGATGGGGATGTCAAAACTAACAGAAGAGTCCCTCTCTTGGTGGTCTTCCAGGATTATATAAGACATACTTTGAAAGATCAGAAACAGTTAATCAGCTTAGCATAGAAGAGTCAACTAGAATCATCACTTCAAAAAATATTTTTTAAACAATATATGTGCTTTGGGTTCTACAAAAACAATGGTTTGTAATAAAAGCTTCTGAGAAAAAAAAAGTTGCCTTTGCTGCATTCTGACACATTGAGTTATAATCATATACTCCTTGCTGCAGAACTGTCTAGACATAAAAATATATCTGGAGTTTAGAAGGACCATGATTCACTACACCCCTCCACCACAACTTCATGGTAATTTTTTTTTTATGTTCTTAACAGAATGAATAGAGAATTTTGGTCAACAAAATATCTCCTGGATCCCATGGTTTTCTTTAGGAATGAAGGAGTTCTCCAGTATACATTGCTACTGAAAGGGGAATAAAATCTCCAATAAGAAAAACATCCATTGGCAGCTTTAGGAACATACACACAAAGATCTGAACTTAAACCTCTAATTGTTTTGAAAGCATAGACTCTAATCTCCTGACTTGAATGAATGCTCCCTTTGTCCATACTTTTTTCAAATACAGATATGTAACTGAAAAAAAAAAAGCATTTGCATTAAAATTGACTTCAGTGAGAAGAGTTGCAGATTTTCTGTGTAAATGTAATACTGCCAAATCTGTAGATTTTAATGATATATGTTCTTATAGAAAAATTTCATATTAAAAAATATTGGCATGGCATGACTACCTACAAGTTTGCAGGATTATAATAACATTTTTATTATGAAGAAATATAAATTCACCTACATTTTAAACACATATAGTAGATTTAGTATATACAGAATCCCTGTAGAAGGACATACTCTTATTGTCTGTGGCCTTATATAAGCACCCGAAACATTTTGGTCTTTGCTATCTTGGAAATGGCAAAGGGGCCTGAGGTTTATAGGTCTCGGGCCTGTCTCTGGGTCACAAAAGGAGAATTCAAAAGAAAGAGGCAGAGTGAGTTGCTAAGAGACTGCAGCTACTGAGCACATGCTGTTATCTAATGATACGCAATGAAGGGTTTCCAATGAGAGAATGTGCAATGTATCTCTACATACTAATAATGAGTGTCATTAACTTTGGGTAAAATATCATAATAATAGCACAAGAGGCCTCTCTGTAACTTAAAGCGTGTAAATGACTAATGAAAAAATATAAAGTCTGAGGACAAAAATCCTGTAAATGTATTAATTCCCCAAATACTCATTAAGTTAGATAAGCAAACTTATCACTTGCTAAGTCAGCTATTTATTACTAATTAGCTGATACTAAACCTTGTCTATGATCAGCAGTATAAACTTCCATACCAGTTTAGCATGCAGGAGAGCACATACCAAGAGGTAAAAATAATAAGATTTACAGTTGGAACCCCGTTTACACCCTTAATTCTACCCATAACACTTAAAAGCTTTGCCCCATTCCCAGAGGCACATGGGGCTTGCTGTGCACAGGACAGGATGGCACTGCTCCTTCGGCTCCTGTCTCTGGAACACCTCCGACACACGGATCCTCACGTATCCCCGTCTCCCTCATCCTGCCCTATGTGCCCATGTGTCACCCCCTGTGTGTTAGGAGGCCTGGAAATATTGCAGAGAAAACTTAATTAATGAGAAATAACCTTATCAGCCATCCCAAACTAAGTCCTTTCTGCTCGACCATCACAGTCCTTAGCTAGATATGGCATCCTCCAAAAGTGTTTGCCACTGGCCGTGAAGGGTCCCTTATGGCGCTGGCACCAGTCACCTAAGTTTCACATGGCCACAATCAGGTAAAGTGAATTTCATTCATACTTTCTTAGTCTAATTTTAACAAATGTGGTTACTCAGATCCTCACATGCAGTAGACACGTACCCTTTTACTTATGTATATATGTAATTTCTGTGCTTACTCTAGAATGAAAAGGTAGGCTACTTGCAGAATAAAAACTATATCAGATTTTCAACTTACTGCTATTCCTGCTGTTTTGGCTTGCAAAGGCATACCAAAAAAAAGTAACTTTAATGCTGTTTTCTACACTGTCTTTGCAGGAAGTCTTTTCCTGGAACTGCTCTACACCAAACCAGTGCCTTTCTTCAGAATAAAGCAGCCAGAGTGAGAGTAAAGCTCTTGTTCCTGGCCATTAGCTGATGTGAATAATGATGATTCCCTGAAGCTGTCAATCTGGTGTGTGTTATTTATCTACAGAGCTACTTGTTTCTTGGTAAAATTATTGAACTAATAAAGTGTAATTGTTCTTTTGCAGCTATTGTGGTCAATCACATATCCAGCTGTTGTGAATGTGCACTCTATTCTTGTGCCAAATTCTGTAGGAAACTTTCAAAGAAACAAAATATTGTGACATTCTTCTCTTAGTGCATGTGTTTAATTACCAATGAAAAACAGGAGTTATAGATGTAAACTAAAGAAAACTCTATGTATCCACCCAAATTAGAAATTAGATGAGATTTTTTCTCTTAATCTTCCTCCAGAAATCCCTGAAGGCATTAATTCCATTTATGAAATAATATCTTGCAAATCTTCCTTCAAATGTTGGGAAACAGAAATAGAAACACACAATTTTAAATGTGTTAGACTCTAATATCTTTTCCTCTAACCTAAAGATGCTAAATCAATCCTGAGGAAAAAAAAATACTAAATACTCCCTCAAAATAAGTGGCAGCAATTCAGATAAGTGATCACAGTCAGGACAGAGAATGGATACAGAAATGCAGACACATTCTCTAGTCTAACACCATACTCATAATGAAAAAGGCAATGAACCATGCATTTCATCTTTGAGAATATTCAATCAGAGTATTAAATTTCATTATGATTAGATACTGCTGCTAAAAATCTACATCTGCCTTATATTCATAAAGTCGTTAAGTGATTTAATAAGTCAATAGTAGATCCATCATAAACCTACAAATACTAATAAACAAAATCAGTGCATATGCTTGCATTTGTGTTTGTGCATCTTAAACAGGGTTATTAGCTATTTTTTTTTCTGTGACTATCTTTAGACATGTTTATTCATAACAACTGGTACCGAGCTCTAAAAAAAATTTTTGTAAGAGCAGTAAGCATAGTCGTGATTACTGAAGTCACTTTAAAGCTTCTATTCCGTTTTAAAAGATCCAGCTATTTTACAGAGATACTGACTATGATAGAATAAACTCAGCAGTACAAGTAATGGAAATTCAAGGAGTACAAATACTGGAACTGACCATGTAAATGAAGCTTCCCTTTCAGTCACAAATGGTTACAACTTTAAAAAAAACAAACCATCACATGGGTCAGGCTCCATAAAGTTGTATTTCACCATCTTAAGGTGTAGCCTCCAAATTATCTGTGTTCTTATAATATTTTTGTAGGACAAATAAAGATATGATATCAAATGTCTCTGTTATTTTGCATTTCAATAATCATTTATATTATAAACAAACCCCACTTCTGTCCCAGCAGAATGAAATGCCTGAATTTAAAAACAGGTTTGTTTTTTTATAGGGAGAAGGTATTTTTTTAGCTTTATTATAGTGATTGAAATTATACAGGAAAAGTGCTGCTTAAGTAATGTTGACCAAGCAAAACCCACCTCTGAGAGTTCGACACGCTATATAAAACCACTTCATATACATAATACGCACTCTTTGTAATAAGGGTCTATATTCCAAATAAGCAATTAAAATCTCTTCTGAGCAAGTTACAAATCCCTAAAAATGTTGCACAAACTGACATGACTTTGATCTTTCAGTGATGGATTGCACGTGAAAGGCTTTGCAATGAACCTGGGGGCCAACACCTGTTTCAAAGAAAAAGTTGAAGTTACTCAAAGTTTCTGGCTCTGGAAATTCAATTTCTTTAACTTGTTGCCTTGAATTTTCATTTTCCACAATTTGAAACCAAAGAACACTTTTAATGCAATAATCCTGACATCTGAGAAAGCAAATAGAGTCTACGCAAGACGCTATTGAGCTCTGGATTTACTACCAAAAATTTGATTTGTATTCCCATAATACAGAATGAAAGCATTTTTCTGTCTTCTAATTAATTTATATAATCTCTCTTCATAACAAATGAAAATGGAAACATCTATTTATATTTTATTAACAATGAACTTCTATGTTACAGAATTTTTACAGAAGTTGCTAAAGAGATTAAAATTGTTAGCAAATGAAATCTATTTCCCTCTGCTATCATTTACCCTTTTCTTTCGCATAGGATACGCTGCGAAGAATATCATACGTGATTAATTCTGATCTTTGCAAGCAAAAAGCATTATTTGTACTGAGTGGATCTAGTTTCCATAGGAATCTCCAAAGGAATTTTCTCTCACTTACCTCCCATCATTTTGGAAAGACTTATTATAAAAATAGGCAATTACTTTAATTTATAATTTATAAAATATAAATGCTATATAATTTGTATAATAGTACAAATATAAATGATTGGAATTTTCTTTATTTTTTTAAGAACACTCCCTTTCAGCAAGAAGTTTTACACATATATACATTCAGTAGGGCTTAGTAATTTGGAAAAGACTCACAGCATACATATATATATATGTGCCTAAGCCACCTCATTTCACATAATCGTGACCTTACGTACTTTAAAACATCACCAGACCCATAGCTCTATCAGCCCCTCTATTCCCAGGAAGAACGGACATAAAAACCAAATAGATCTCACTGGTGGAAGGAGAAGCACTGGAAGGATCTCAGTGAGGCTCAGGCAAGCCTGGAAAGCCTTATCATGCACTTCCCAATATTTCCTTCCCAGCTCCCAGAATACTTCCAAAGGAAGCAGTTGGCCTCCCTGTTTTATAGATACAGAGATCAGGGCACACACGAAAAAACAACCCTTCTTGGCCCAGGCAGCTGGGCAGGTACGTTCTGCACAGAACGAAAGAGATGAAACCAGCACCTCCAGCACACGACAACCTTGGGCGCGTGCTCGGGACCCACGAGCAGTACTTGCATTCTGCAGCACGGACAAGTGGCACAGCTCGGCGCACTTTCTTTGGACTCATCGTGCAGGTGAATGAAGTCATATGAGCAATACTGAAAATCTAGCAAGTAAAAGTTAATGCTTTGAAGCCTATTACAGACACCTGACCATAAAATAAGTTGAGCCAAGAAACTATTTCCCACCCCTGCTGATGCCCATTAATTTACTAGTCTGGAGCAAACTAAGATGCCACTTACTCTTACACTTCATTTTCCCAGTCTTTAATATCAATATTAAAATTGAAAATAATCATAATTCAAGGAGACATTTCTAGGATTACTGGAGAACATATTCAAACAGGTGAAAATAATTGAAACAGAATGTGAAAGTTTTAAGTATTAATATGAGAAAGGCAAACAGCAAGACCCCTCAGAACAGCACTATTTAACAAATCTCAGTGGCAAAACCCACTAATCTTTAACGAACAAATAGTAGGGAAAAAAAAACGGACATACACTTATCATAACAATTGCATTGAGGATCTCCCAGCTGTTACTGTCACAAAGAGCAAAGAGGAATAGAGAAGATTTATTGCGATGCTGTTAAGAGTGGCTAATTACTAATTCTGTCTGATAGTTTGAAATGTTTTGGATGGTTGATTTTGTCCTATTACCAGATACTAAGTCATCAGCTACTACTGAGAATACAAACACTCAGTAGCAGATATGGTATTTCAGATCAACTGCCAAACAGAAAGAGGACCTAGCTCAGCTGCTCATAATTTCAGCAATTCACCAGCAGATGGGACTTACGACTTATTATGATTTTAGCCAATCACAACCCTTACAGAAAGATATGTTGAAAATATTCTAGAATATTGAAAATTAGTAAAAAAAACACTGAAAGGATTCAAAAAAAAACTCACAATAAAAGATTTTGACAAGTGCTTTTCTATTTTGAAGTAAGCTAGAATCTGATTTTGTCCAGAATAGAAACTGATGGAGAGATCAAACATGGGCCTAATCAACGCCAGCTCAAACTCATGTTTTGTAAGAGTCATTGAATCAGCTTGACTGACAAAAATAAAGCACTTTTTTTTTCAAATTTATTCTAAAAAGGACGTCAGCAGCCTGCCAGGGTCCTGGATCTCGGACAGAGCCGGAACAGTGGAATTCATTTCCCTTTCAAGTGGCCTAGTCTGTCCCCCCAGCGCCTTGCAGCTCATATGCCTGAGCCTCAGCTGCGCAGGAGCGTTGTGGGTCACTCGTGCATTTCCATTACACTCTTGGCCTTCTCCTGTGCTTGCCAGAGGCACTGACAGTGGCACAAAGCTAAATACCTCTCTGCCAGATCGTGCAGGACCGCCAAACCCCAATCAGTTTATTAGTGCTGTCAATCATCTACTTTGATAGGCGCTGGAAGCCAACAGTGAACAGCTGCTTTGTTCCTGGGCTTAATACAAGGCAGCACGATGTCAGGGTTAATTCTTCTCTCAGTGTCTTATACTAGATGTTAAATACAAGCGAGTTTCCAGACTCGTAAGCTAAAGTGCTTATAATCCTACGCCCACTCTGCCTAGGTGACTGTTTAGTTTCGGATTACTGCCAATTAAAACACAAATAGAAGAAGAGATCCAGGAAGAAGACCACACTGCCCCAAGGAGGGATATATTTTATTCTTTATAAAATTTCTGCAGATACACTTACATTGAGACAAGGAAAGCTGTGAGATTTAGACCGAAAGAGAAGAAATCAATCATTCTGCTGGCTCAAGGGAAAGAAGAGTTTAAGAAAATTAAAGTGGCACAGCTGAAGACATCATCTTTCTTTCCAGCCAGCATAGGATTATAGGTAGAGAAAAAAAAATAGGATAAAGGGATTGGAGCAAAGGATAAGAAGCTCTTTTAACCACTGGAAAATGAAAAATGAAGGATTATTTATTGCTCATGACTATAAATCAACAGAAAGGAAAAAAATAATGTGACTCTGCCCGCAAGCACCGGTACTGCTCTCACTTAACAAATCTGTAATTTTGGTACAAATTATTTCTAAATTATTATGCATTTAACCAGCAAAAGCCTCTTACACGTACACTCTTTATTTGGACTTGTACTACAAGGTCTTTAATTTACTTAATTTGACCTAGCGTTTAGGTTACATTTGGCTCTAAGAATCCGATTCTCCACCTTCGTAGCTGGACTACACACATCTAAACACAAAAATACTCATTTCCTATAGAGAAGTGAAGAATGGGTTTCTATTAATTTTCATCTGCATATCAATAACATTATCCAAAGCACCATACACTTAGGTCTTAACCTACACTAATACCCTTCATTTCTTTTCATCAAACACAGATTATACATATAAATATATATATATATTTAGAGAGCAAATGTGCAAATGGATAGCTGTTAACTATACTAGTAGGTATTCTGTTAAACCTTGTACATAAAACCTTGTACATAATTAAGATAGCACTCTCTTTTTTTCTCATTTTAACAACCTTTAGAAAGCTATAAAGGTTAAAGAAGGCAAAACATGCAATATGTCCGAACATAACGGAAAAGGAGGGAACTGCTTGAAATCCATATACAGATAATTAACTTACATGACACACAAATAATTACAGATGTTTTAAAAATGTAACCTTTTCCCAGTTCATGTTTACAATTCACACTGACAAAATTCCAGCTTTAAGCACCATCTGCTTTGAAAGAAGTTTCCAAAATGGTGAGGACAGATACGGCACTTACATATCTACATTATTTAATTAAATAACACAATGTGGCTAAAATTATGAGACTAATCAAAAAATCAGTGCCTCAGGGGTATTATGAGACACTCTGAGAAAGCTTTTGAGCACATAATTTCCCCAGAAGGACAGTATTTTCACTCTCCAGGAAGGTACTACAACAATAATTCTGCTTCATAATGCATTTAACATCAGAGCATTATGCCTCTTTATCTTTCCTGTATATCTTTGTCTTGTCTTTCACAAGTTACAATGGAATAGCAGAATCGCAGAATGACTGAGGCTGGAATCACCCTACAGAGTGCATCAAGGGTAATAAAAAGGATAATAAAACCCTCTTAGCATTCTGATGATAGAGGACAGTCCAGAAAGTTTTAATGAGGGATGCACAAGGTTCCTCCACTTCTCTACAAACAGCATTGTAAGTGACCGACACATTTT
The DNA here is from genome assembly GCA_013389825.1 of Crypturellus undulatus. Taxonomy (NCBI): domain Eukaryota; kingdom Metazoa; phylum Chordata; class Aves; order Tinamiformes; family Tinamidae; genus Crypturellus; species Crypturellus undulatus. The sequence goes on along the minus strand of VWPW01026040.1, from coordinate 350,331 downwards.
CTCCACCTACTGAGAAAAGCTTCAGGATTTGATAAAATGTTGCTAATAGGAAGTCCCACATCTAACATATGGATATGGCAGGGCGGATGAAGGAGAAATAAAGCAGAGTCCCAGGCTGTTTCATCCCAATCCAATGAGAAGAGCGGAAGAAGACAGCGGCCACATGAAGGAGCAAGAAGGAGTGCAGACACCAAAAGAGCCTCTGTGAGGAAACCGATTCCAGCTCCCCAAACCCTGTGTCATCCGCAGTGCAAACATCCTTCCACGTAGTGCTGCTCGGCCTTTGCTTTGCTCTGCAAAAGATCCCAAAGCTGTTCTACATATGATGCCTATGGATGTTCAGCATACCCTCTCCCAAAAGGATGTAGCCTCCAGCCAAGACAGCATGCACGTCCGCTGAGAAACAAGTTGGTGAAGGTAAGAGCTGGTGAGCAATACAGACCACAGACCTCCTGTTCTCCCCTCCTGAGTGGCCTTTCTGTCTTTTGTACTGCAGAGAGAATAGGAATATTTGGCCCAGTATCCCATAATTACTATTCTCTGTCCTTTAAAGCAGAGAATGCATCTTCCACCTTTATGATGCTGGTCTTGATGCAGGCCCATTTTTGCTTTGATTTACAAAGTGAAGCATCGTCTGGTAAGACATAAGACTCAAAATGTTATTTGTAAGGAATGGTTTCAGCAGGAAAAACCTCTCACTTCACTTTGGAAAAAAGTATCTGCAAGAGTTACTCTCTTGCCTCATGCGACAGCACTGCCCCTTAAAAATCACCAAGAGTGTATATTTTCATAAGATTGTTTCCTTCTGCTTTCCTCTTGACTTTTATGAGTGTTTTAACTTTATACATAAGCAGTGCTTTTATACAAAGCCTACACTAAGCTGGCACTGCCTTTTGCATATTACTTAAAACTATTAATAAATGGTTCTTGAAAGCTTTGCTTTTCTTTCTTCTACAAATTGCCATTTTTGTGCAGTTAGCATCTGATTCAGGCATTCGAAAATGATACTGTCCACATATATTCCTAAAACTATATTCCCAAAACACTATACTCCTAAAATGCCTCTCGTTTTCCAGACAATATGAACTATAAATGATTTTCATTATCAGGTGTCAAGTCTTCCCACAGAAGAAAAGTCATAATAAAGAAAAAAAGGAAACATTGGAAAGAAATCCTATGAATGAGAAAGCCATGATTTATTTTTGATAACTGGATGATTTTGACGCTAATATGCAGCTGCCATCGGCCCCTATGCTTGTCTCAAGGGTGCCATTTGCATTCTCAATTAAGCCAGTTTAATAAAGTAAAGACAGAGAAATATCCTTGCAATAACAAAGACAAAATGACAGCCCAAGACAAGAGTAACTTTAGTCATCCCCCTTTCAAAATAAAATTTTCAGACATGTCAAAATAAAATGTTTTATGATAAATAGATGTTATATTGAGAAGATTAAAAAAAATCAAAGCACTCTCTAATTTCACTTCATAGTGTCTTTCAAATCATTCCAGTCATGTTTACCTGACTGCAGTTTGTAGTGTGTCATCTCGAATGTATTCAGCTTTAGAGTAGGCTCTGCAAAATCCTAGGCCAGTCTCCCCAGTCTGAGCATGCAGCACCAGCACACATTTTCTTCCCAGGGCAGCAGCAAGGCTTTTCCAGTTACTCTCATAGGGCACTCAGGAAGACACTCCCAAACAGAAGTGAAAACACTGTGCTAGAGAACAAGCATTACTGAGCTCTTTCTGTCCCTTCATACCTCTTTCAATCTTTAGTCTTAGAGGAGAAATCCTCCCCTAGGGCAGAGGGGGAAAATGCTTGTCCTTTTTTTTAAAAAAAAGTTTTGTATTGATCCTATTTGCATTTGCAGAGGGGAGAGTATAAGATGCAGACGCAGATGGCTCCCCATGGGAACCTAGTAGGGAAAGATCTCTTGCAGACACATGCTGTTAAAAGAGCACAATTTCTGTGGCTGGCCTTACATGCTCTGATAATAATAATATTATGATATTTGGCTTTAGGAAGAAAGAAAAAATCTCATTTCCATGAATGATACATCTATAAACAGCACAACTCAAATTCTTTCAAGGAATACTTCTGGTATTTTCTATTTGTATGCTATAGGACTGCCAAACCTAATGATTCTTCTTTTTACCTATATAGAGATGCACAACTACATCACTCCTCTACCCATGTACATCATCTCAATCAGATGTGCACCATTGTGACAGGCAACATCAATTGTAATTTCAATAAACTGTTGATATCTATCTCATCTATTACTGAATGGTTCTCTAAATACTTAATATGTAAGACCTTGCAGATCATCTCCCTTTTTAACACACCTTGCAGACATGACTTGTATGCATTGTTGGACCTCTATCTCCTTTTTTCCCAACTCTTCAGCAGCTGAAATGTTCTTCATGAACCTCTGTTTCTCAACTCCATGCTCCTCTCCCAAGAATCTGAACAAGTACACAACTTTAGACACTTTCATTCTTTTTTTCCTTCTTCTTATCTTCTTTACAGAAACTGCTTATTTTTTCCTTGCTTCTGTGATTCATTTCTCCAATTCATTTAACCAAATAATATATCTGTAGAATGGCTTGCTACTGCTTTTAATGGACACTGACATCTGTGTGTTTTAGCTGAATAACACATTTCAGGTTAAGTTTGAAAGAACAAAGCCATAGAAAGTAAAGCATGCAGATAAAACATATTTTGGTTTTGTATTATCTTGAGCTTCTTCTCTATCACAAATCAAGAAAATGCAAGAAAATCCATATAAAGATACATTGTATTGTACTGTCTTATTCTGTCTTACATTGTAAGAGCACTTACTCCTTTTTCTTCCCTGCTTTGTCAGATTTCCTACATTTTGTTTTCTTTTGTTGAAAATAGGAGTTCCGTGAAGATTTGAGAAGAAAATTTAGAGTAATATAAGATCACCAAGGTTACACTGAGTTAATTTGAGACCTGAGGAACTTGTGAAAAGATGTGAACTTGTCCTATCTGTTCAAATAGAAGTATTTTTTTTGTTACTACAAAGGAATACTACATTTATCAAACAAATGTAATTAATGCTCTTAACAGCTACCTGCAGTTGCAGTCTGGCTTCAAGAAACTCTCACATTTCATTTTTCCATATCAACAGAAAAAAAAACACATCAAAAAATGCACAGAATGCATCTGTTATTGTTAGTGAATCATCTGTCTCAAATGGTTCTGTTTTGCTATCACTTGCATAGTTAGGATTTTCAAAGAATGTAATTTAAGACAGCTACAGAAAGAATGTAAGATCAAGCTGAAAAGGTGTAAACCTGAGAAACTATGTTTCCAAACATAATTTTAATTAGAGCAAGAGGCAATTGCAACTAGATGGTCATTATGCAAGATCGTTTTTATCACAGATGGCTACAAGAGACTAGACCTATTCTCTGATCAAATCTTCCAAGAAGTACAATGCAGGAAGTCATTATGATTTTAGATACCTGGAAAAATAATATGCAGCATACTGAGGAAAAAAGAAAATTGACACATTTTTTTCAAGTTCCATGAAAGCATTTTTTTTTTTGCAACTTTTTTTGCAACTAACATTTCTAAACTACTTAGGAACTGATCTATCTCTATTCTAATGCAAGTGTGATATGTTACATTCACTGCAATTAACACAAGTAAACTACTACACTTGAATTCTATTCAAACTCACAGGCAAAGCCCTTTTACTACTGGTAGAACAGAACAAAAAATAATTTTCAATATTGTTAAAGGTAATCACAATCACTGCTGTACTCTGAAAAAAAAATTACAGACAGTTTTGCTGGCTAAAAGTTTCTCATTTGAGTAACAGAAAATATTTAAAATATCTGCAATTGCTGCTTATTTGCTAAGTTATAGCTTAACATTATTTAAGAAGATCTATGTTACTGTACATGTGCTTGAAAAATTGCTTATAATGAAAATGCAAATTGATCCTTAACTCTGAGTTTTGGAAATTCAGTAGAAATTAAACAATGAGGAGTCTGTATTTTTATAGGATTTTTTTCTTTCAACCTATAATTTACCACACCTGCCTGAATTCCTTTCTAATCCTTAATAAAAGCTGAGCTGTTAACAGTTTATTGTTGCATAAAGTATATTATTAAAATAGATGTGTGGTATTTGTTTCCCTATGAAGTCTGCTTTACAGATTTTTACTTTATTTGTGTGTTGCTTTACATGCATAGGTTATACAAATATATGATATAGTTATTATAAATACTACAAATACAATTTTAAGGCTCAAAAGTATACTTTGTCAGCCAAAATGTCATGCAAGTGTGATTGTGAAATGATGCTTAGGTTCATGGCTTTTTTTTTCTGTAGCAATATTCTGCTATTAGCAGCAATAATTACAATCATTCTGCTGGTGTCTACTATACAGAGTAAGAAGTCCTGGTTATGAAAAGTTTAAAATACCTTCGGACAGGTAGTAAAAGGATCTTAAGAAGTGTCGTTATTGTCTCTTCCATATTCTAGATTCAGAACCAAAAGGAGATTGTAGCCTCAAGTATACATGATGGGGCACCGTTTTAGGGACTGAACTGACACTATAAGGAGGTGTGTCTAGCTAGCTCGAGCACTCATTAGTCACTTCTGAAAACTGCAGATGAAATTGTTTGCTTAAAGTCACCCTACAAGTCAGGATAAGGATACAACCCAGTAATGTGCTATGTTTCCTAACCTCATTCCAACCCAGAGGGTCAAAATATCTTCTTGTTAAATAAAATATTAAGCTCCAACCTTGTTTGTTGTTATTTTTGCTGACTGAACTGGCTTCTGCAGCCTCTTCTAACACAAGTACTGTAAGTGTAGCCAAGTGCAAACGTTATATAGTTAGTAGAATATTCACCAGATCCTTCACTACTGCTCTTGTGTTGGTTGTACTGAAAATTCCAAAAAGAGTAAATTCCCCTGTTTGCTTAACATGTAGCTGGGACACGGTGCTTAAAATTATATTGGACAATTAAACAAGTCTGGGACTGCTCTCCAGCACTGAGGCCAAGAGGCATGGAATAACTCATGTTCACACTGTTAAATTCTCTTGCCCTGCAAGACAGGGTGGCCACAGCCATACGTCTTGGCAGGGTTTTTCCTGGATCATCCTAACACCCAGACCAGGCCTAGGAATAGGTTAATACAGCACAAATTCACCATGCCAAGACCTTTCTAATCACAGTCTGGCACCCAGGGACCTTCCTCGTTAATAAGAGGTGCCTTGGCCTTGAGCAGGCCCTTTTTTCAGAGATGAATTTCAAGGAGTGTAAGGAAAGAGTATTTTGCTTGATCTTTCTTTAAATGACATAGACAGCTCATCTGTAAATACCGGTTGTGTCAAGGTAACAGTTTGATTCCTGCTCTGTTACAAAGAGACCAATTAAACCAATTACTTATCTACCCTTCTTCCATAGGTTTGCAAGTCATGCCCAGCTGTATAGCTTTTTTTGTGTAAGGAAAGAAGCTTTTTTGTTGTCATGTTTTTGAAATATGGACATTTATAATGAATAAACACTGTCCAGATGTTTGGCTTCTCAAATCACAGGGGCACAAATTATATTACCTGTATAACAGTAAAACTGCCTTTGATTTCAAAGTGGAAGGACAGAGATGTACCCAGTTCTTGTTCTCACCTGTAACCTCCAAAGACTTTCTGCCGCTCTGCATTCCCAATATTGCACTCCAGACATGGAAAAAAAAAAAAAAGAGTGCAGAGTAGGTAGACAGTTTTCCTGAGTCTGTTAGGAACAAAGAACTAATACCTACACAGAGAAACTGCATTTTATAACAAAAACACCTCCTAAAAGTTAATTACTTTCAACTTGACACAGCAGGACAACAGGAGTGACGGAAGAAAGCATTGGTCCACCTAACAAAGGACCTGGCTTATGTGAACATCAAAACAAAGCCAAAAATGAAAAATCCACAAACTAATTGTTAAGCCACAAACACACAAGGATTTTTTCAATAAATAAAAGATAGTTCTTGCCAATAAGAACTCATCAACATTTTGGAAAATTTGGTGGCTTAGAGGGAAAGCAACACACAGAACACTGCATAATAGCCAGGTCGAGCAGGACACGCTCTTCTTCTGACACAAGTGATGACAGGGTTGATTTTGTAAGTATAGGACCACCAGCTGGTGACTCATTCCCAAAGAGAAATGTGTCATAACGTATAAAAAAGGTTGGTGAAAGAAAATCTCTGATTCAGCTCTAGGGTTGCTTCTCCCACAAAGATGAACCCTTCTGCAAGGTGTTTGGAGGTTGCAGGGACACAAGACTTTTTCCACCACTGATGGCCACTTTATGTCTATTACAAAAATAACTACAGGTCCCATCGAGCCCACTAAAACTACTTAGGTTTATAGAAAAAAAGGCTCTTATACAACTTTTCAAGTCTAAATCAGGTAATATCATATTTAATGAATTTTATTTGGCGGGGGGGAAGGAAAAGGAAGTAATCACAGTTAAAAAGCTATTTTTAACTAAAATTCCTTATTGAATAAAGAGAAAGAAAAGAAAAAAAAACTATGCCCACATTTTTAATAGATTAAACAAATTAAAATGGTATTTGTATTTAAAACTATTCAAGACTTAAAAAAAAAATCTCAAGAAGGCAATACAAATCTAAGTTAATTATGTAAATTAAAAGAATGATGAACTGTTGTATAACAGACCAAAAAGAAGCACAAGCCATAAACTTTTCTCAGTGGAAGAATCATTAAAAATCCCTCTATAATTTAATTAAAATCATGCCAGGAAACTAATTTTGAGACAATTTTAAGCTTAGTTTTAATTCCCTAATTGCTTTAGTGTTTGAGGATTTAAAGTACAGCTGTATGGGGGAAAATAATTCTGCATTTTGAAAACAGGATAAGTAATGCTTGAGTTTTAAAAGTGAATAACATCCTTGTGGCAGTCAGCAAAGTATTTTGTAAATTCATATAGTAAAGCTATACTGGCATATAAGGCAAATTTGCATTCCTGGACAGCATATATAGCTGTATAGCATAAATTTCTAGAAATTTTAAGGTTGTGCAGCAATGGTATATTTATAACCTATATTTTTATTGAATATTTAATTAAGTTCTCATTTACATTCAAAGGGCAACTCAAAGCCAACTGACAATATACATAAAAGATTTGCTTGTTTCATTTCACATCTTTTCCTTGCAGAACTCTGAAAGTATAAACCTCAATACATCTCACTCTTGTTTTTGTCTTCTCACTACATATGAGAAAGCTGATTTATTATTACAAGGTTCTTCATTAGCAGTATCTAATAACCGTCATTTTGAGGAAGAGTTTGGAGTTATTTTTATGTAGAAAAAGATGTGTTTTATAAAAGTATGATAGATAAGCATTACAGAAACATTTGCTTGGTTAAAAAAAATCTATAGACTTTATAAATATTTAAGACCTAAAAATGGCAAGGCAGTTTGAGATCAACTGAAAACAAATGGCAAAGCAGTTTGAGATAAACTAAAACCAAATGTACAAATACAACTACAGTGTAACTGTGAATTTAGCAGCAAATTATGTTATACTTGACTGAAATAGAACTCTGTCTTTTTTACATTAATAAAGGCATATGTTCATTCATGCCAAAGAACTGTATGTTCCCATATGTCTTTATGTATTCATGTTTGTGTTAAAACAGTATTTAAATAATTTAAACAGTTTATGAGGACTCAACTTCTGCTTCCTCTAAGACTCATCCTCATGTTATCTTAACCTTCTGGTCAACATAGAGGGTCTCAGGTAACCCATATGCCATCATGGTCCAATTATTTTCTTTCCAGTGAAAAGTGGGATGAAATCACTGGGAATGTTAGTTTCATTTCTGACTCTTGACTTCTTTTCTTTAACATCTTTCCAAGTACAAATAACTCTTCCATCTGAGCAATAGCAGCAGTTAGTATCTTGTGGGGACTTGGTAGGGAGAACATCCTTATGGCACGATCTGAATTAAGCAAAAGGTGACTTTATCTCAGCATCAGCCTCAACTCACCTCCGTCCCCTTCTCCCCTTCAGTAAGGGTATTAAAGGTCTTCAGTTCTCAGTCCGAAAGGATAGAGGGCTCCCCTTGTTGGGGGAGAGCTTCAGCAATGTAAGGAGCAGCTGAAAGAGGCTCTACCAAACATAATCCCTGCCAGTTTCTTTCCTTGGCCACCCCAGCTGAAGTCAAATCACAAACTTCTAGTTTATACAGAGCCACCTCACCACTGCTAGCAGAAGTTAATTTTAATATGGTAATATATTTATAAAGAGAACAGCCAGTTTGGATGGATGATTTAGCCATCTGTGAAGACATGTTTCTATTTACTTGTCTAGTAACTAAGCCAACCAAAAGGATTAAGTGATTTGGTCTAGGTTATTCGGTAAACAAGGATTATGCTTCTGATTAACATCCGAAGTGTTTTTTTCCAACACCTTTAGACCTGAATAGTAAAGTTTTCTTTTGAGACCAGAAAAGTGTAGAAGCCTTGAAATCAATTTTAAGCTGCTTCAAATTTCAGTGGGAAAAAAGTCTACATGGGAGTGCAAATTGCTAATAATTAAATCTTAGAAGAACCAAGAACAAAAATACTTAAAAAAAAAAAAAGAGAGAGAGAAATTTATATTGGTACCTATTTTAGGAAGGGCATACATGACATTGCCAAGATTAGAGATAAATTATCAATATGGTTCCTGTTTTGCCCTTGTCTTACTGCAAGATGAGGGTTTTAGCTTTCCTTTTCATCTACAGAATTCTTTTATGAGAAGACAACTAGATTTTATTTTGGTAGAAGTAGTGGAAGTAGTGGATCTCCTTGTTAAGTTTCTGTCCCTTGTTACTCTGTTTTTCAGAGCCTTCTCTGCAAAGTGAGTACAATGAAAGTTCCCATTTCTCTTAGCCTTTGTCTGAAATGACTTTTTACGTTCCCAGAAACAACTTCCATAAAAAGGACCTAACATAGGAAAGCCCTATCTTCAGCAATGCCTCTAAACACTGCTGTGTAGCAAACGGTACAAAAGGTTGCATAACTACACATTAATAAATCAGAAGTTAAAAAGTAAGAAAGTCTATAAAGTTCTATCCATTAGTTTAAATATATATATATATTTTTTAATATTACTGTAGCCATAAACAAAACATCCTCCGGCATTAAAGTTCCCATCATTTAGACGTTCTTTCTTGATGTTTGCAGTGTGTTTATTAAACTCAAACCTCTTCATAAATGAATCACAGACTCCAACTATCAATTCAATACTTTTCCCAGTAAACATGACATCAAAAAGCCAAACTCTTTTAAACATACCAGACTATAAAGTTCTCTTTTCATTCATTATCTCCCCTGCACCTGCTGTAAATACTTCTTAGCTTAATTGATGGTCTCTGAACAATCGTTGTTTATATTCACTTTGGAGTTGCTTCAGCGGGAAGATAATAGTTACTGTTTGTTCTCCTTCTGTATCCTGGCTGTCACTCAGAGCCAGGCTGAATGGAAACGGATTTTACACGGCAGGGCTTAGGCGGGAACTTCTGCACTCACCAGAGCTCTTTGTTGCCTGCCTCTAGTTAACACTTCACACATTAACCGTACTTCTCCATCTACATTTTTTATATTCGAGCACTCGCATTTTTATTGCTCTCCAGTAAACCAAAGAGCTTTCAGGCAACAGGAACACACAGAGTAGTAAACCTTGGCCTAAGGTCAGCCATTCCCACAGTCACACCTCTGGGGATATCACCGAGGGAAGCAACCACTTCTCTTTGATTCTCTTTGACAGACTGCAGGGCCGGTCCCACAGCTCACACTTGCCAGAGGAGAACCACCGAAGATATGGAGCGGGACTGGGACCTTTACTCTCAGCTCTGGCATTAGGCAGTCCCAGAGGGGCTGAGTCATCTTGTCCTTCCTTGCCCAAGCTCCCTGGGTGGGCCATAAGGAAGAGAAAACATAACCCCAAGCTTTTAACATATCCTTTACTTTGACCTTGAATCTGAAAAGCATTCTCCAGGGTAAAAAAATGAATGCTGTGTAGGTGGGTGATTCACACACTTCCATGAAGAGAGAAAGAAATAGAGAGAGGAATAGGGAAGATTTCTGTAGTAGGAGAACCCAGCTAAGAAAAAAAGAACAAACAAACAAAACTCTGGGATATTTTTAGCTCATATATGACAAAAATAGAGTGGAGGTGGAGGTGACAACTGAAGATGCCTCATCTAAAGCACTTTTTAAGGCTAGACCTACTTCCTCAGAAGAAGCTGGGTCAAGCCTTTCATGTTTCTGTACACATATGACTTCTTTGTAATTTTATTTCCACGATGAGCTATACCTCTCCCTTCAACAACCAACACTAGAGATAAAATATTTACATTGACATAAGATGTCGGGACGACTCTGATTCCCAGGATGAAGTCATGGGTAAGGTAAATTTTCTTTGATCATTGTGGAGTTTCAGTTTTTCAGTTGCACTTTTTTCAACAGGATGCTTTCTATCATTATCAGAGAGGACAGGCAGCAAGTAGTCACAGCTAATGCCAACATCCTCCCTTAAAGGAAGAAACATTTCGCAGGGACAGAGAACAACGGGTGTGCAGAGTTCCTCACAAGTACCTTCTTCCTGGAATACCTATCATCAGCTCTACAGAGGGGTAAACGACAGGCTGTGCCAACATACTGCCACCCTCTAGGACAAACTCACATTTTTTAAGAAAGCACATGGATAAAAGCACAGATATTGCCAAAAATGTGCCTACATAACAAATGTTTTGTAATGAATGCAAATAAAACCCAGAAAGTCTCTCTATAGGGACTGGGTTTTAATATTTCTGTTGCAAATGGAGTGAAAACATGAGGAAATAGTGATTTCAGCTGTGAGTTTTTTCTTCTTTCTTTTTTTTTTTTTTAAGATAAACATTCTTGCTGTTAGGGAATTGATATCTGACAAATTCCACTCCTTGATTTATCACATCTCACACAAAAATGTTTCTAATTGCAAATTGTTATTTCTGCATTTACAGAACTATCATTGTAGCCCACCATGATTACAGCACCTGCGAAACCCAGTGCCTGGAGGAAAACTACTGTACCACCATCTCCTTTCTATTAATGGAGTAATTCAATACATTTTCCTTCCTGAGCACTGTCATTCTATCCAACCCAAGCTCCACGTTTCCTGCTGAAAAACTATAAGAAATCTTTCTGTATTTTACTTTCTTAATATGGTGGATATATTTTTTCTGGAGAAAAAAAAAAAAGGAGGGGGGAAAAGCATGAGAGAGATACTGATTTTATGTCTTACTAGAAATTCCAGCACCTTATTCTTTTTATCATTTACTTCATTTCTCTTTTTTTAAAAAAATCTTAAGTAATTAAAAAACGCATTTTCCAAAATTTGGGAGTTAGTCTAATTGCAGAGTTAACAATCAAACTTTGTCAAATTTATTAGTAAAGGATTTTCATATTGATTTACTCACTTTCTTCTTTTTTTTTGATAGTCAACTGCATAATGTATTGAAACTTAAAGCACCAGATTACTAGACATAGTTATGGTAAAGAGCAGAAAAAAAAAGCAGATTTTTTTTCTTAAATAAGTATCAAATATAAAGAATAAAATCCTGTATTTTGATGTACATGCACTGCTTCTCTTTACACTCAGTGGAATGAAGTGCCAAGTCACGCCTCTATTTAATCACTCTAAGATTTTATGCAAAAATAATTCAAAGCATATTTCTCCTCTACAACTCTATAAACCATGAAAAAATTGTCAGTTTTGTTTTTCAAGCTTTAAAAAGTACCACTGATTTGACAATGCTTTGAAAGAGTGCTCTCAATCCAACTAATATTGCAACTCCAAAGACAATGCTTTCAGACTCTCTCTTCTTTGTTATAGCTTCATTGTAAAAATGCTAAAGACATATATGCCCACCCGGCAATATATATTCCTTGTGGATCTGCTTTTCTAGGTTTGTTTCATAAGAAGTGTTACATTTAAGTCTTGGAAGTGATCCCACTCTAGAGACCTAAATGTAGCCAAAATCAATCTGTGTTCAAAAATCAACCAATAATAGGAAATAGGTGGAAAGGAAGGAGAGAAAAAATAGAGAAATAAAAGCAATGCATTGGAAGCGGCTCGTTCTGAACCAACAGAATTTTGTGGGGGACTCTAAGGAGTCCACAGTTAGTTCAATAAGTAAAAGCGGGTCGGATTTTTACATTATAGTAAAACAAAAAAACCAAAAACAACCCTCTAAAGGTGTTTCTTTTTTTTTCAGGGTCGCCATCAAAGTGAGCATGAGTAGAAAACAACTGCTAATATTAAAGGAAATGGTAATATAATTGGACTTCACTTTTACAGCGGGTTTCCTTCTCTTTCACTCTGTTCTGCACACAATTCACTCAAACCTGCACAGTCACATGTGCACACACAACCTTAGAGAGCGCAAAGCAGTGAAATTTTGGATGATCCAAAACAACTACATTGCCAGAATCTTCTGAGGATGTTTAACTCTTATCTTATAAAGCACGATATAACTACTGTGTTCAAACCCAGGTTATATGTTGAAGGACAAGGGCAGAAGAAGAGTATTTCCTAAGACATAAGAAATGCTGGAAACCAGGTGGTGCTTGTTTTATTTTTTTAGTTCTTTTGAGTAGACTATGATTTTCATTTTGCATTCAGAAAGGCCAGATCATCTCCTCAGCTCTGCAGAAGTTCAGCTTGACTGTGTCATTTCCCATGGTTTTAAAGAGAACATGCGCTCAGGTATCCTTGTGGAGCAGTGGTTCCCATCACAAGGACCTTTAAGAGGGCTTTTTCTGAGAAGGTATATAACAGCTTTATTCACTACGAGAAAACTTTATAAAATACATGCCTGCACACTTGGGACATAACTGTGTGGCTTTGCAGCTACCACAGACCATTCACACCATGAGTAAAGGCAAACTTTTACCAACACTAACAGTATGAAACACTCCAACTTTTTCCGTGCCAACCACAGGACAAAATCCATATGTACTCATACCATTCATTTATGAGTCAAATTTAGAAATAAAGACTGACTTGAATTTGTGATTGCTAGACTTCGCTGCCACATTCTTTCCCATATGCAACATCATTGCACATGGAGGACATCCACCAGTCTCTGCTATCTTCTCTAGCTAGGGAGATTAAGCAAACTAAGCCAAACTTCATTAAGAAGCAGCTAAATTTGTAGGTCCACTGACGGATATCCTATTTCAAGTCTAAAAACATGTATTAAATGGAGATTATCTGGAGCCATGTTTCCTAGCTCACTCATCATGGGAAAAGTGATCTTTGCCCATCTTTCCCTTCTCCAGAGGAAGACCCTTCCCCATTCACCTAGCCTTTTTCTAGCAAAAGTGAAAGGATACCTGCCCATTTATCTTTCAGACACCTGGTCAGAACCTTTTCTGTGCACCCTGTGGCCAGGAGCGATTGTTTCCTCCTCCGCTGAAGCTCATCCTAACCGAATCTGCCCAGGAAGATACAACAGTCCATCTGCCAGCACGGTAGTGTTGCTGAGGAACAGATACTTCACAGAGGGAGACAGGGGTTTGACCGCATAAGGTAAAAAGGAGAGACGATAATGAAGACGCAGATACTCTCTGCTAAAAATCGCAGGGCAGAAGACAGGCAGGGAAATAATGGGGCTTCTGCATCCTTGCAAGGAGCTGGAATAGATCTCTCCCCGGATGGGCTCACAGGAGTCGCTACCTACAGCAGAATGTTTCTGAGGGAGGCTGGAACTGAGGTACCTCTCAGTATATCAAGGAGCAAGTTTCCACATGGTATGACATCATGGATTTGGGAAGCTAGTCTATCACTAAAGAGGTGAGAAAAAAACCTCTTGCCACACATTTGCCTTTTATAAATCATAAAATATTTATTCTCAGAGATTACAGATATGTTGACCTAGTAGTGTTAAGTGCCCTTACCAATCTTGCTTAAATGACCAATAAATTACAAAGAAATTCTCAGAGCGCCAGAGAAGAGAAAGGTTACTTTTAAATTTGGTTCTTTGTTGGCACTTGAAATATCTCTGTCCACCAATATATTCCTAGACTGCAGCGGAGGAGTCTTAACAGACTCCTAAGGAGGCAGGGAGCCAACTTGTAGTTATTTTAAAGAATGCATCAGTTGTCTAAAATTTTGCACCCCAGAACAGATCCTGTTTGTCTGAAAAGTATCCAGGCCATGTAAAAATGGCCTGCTGGACAGAGTCCAGAGCTTAACAGACTAAAAGCATATAGCTTTACAACATTCCACGTCAAATCTTGCATGAAAATACTGGTTAACAAACTGTGATAGGTAAAGAAGGGGAATGGCTTTTAACACTGTCAAAATATTTTGGGCCCAATCTTAGAGAAACTAAGGAAGAGCAAAGTGTAAAGGTATCATCTGTAAAATATTCCAGACTCCTCTTTTTCTGCATCCTTGCAGTGGGATTTCACTCACTGTTACTCTTACAGGGAGGTATGACCGATATTTTCAGTTTATAGTGTGCGGGCTTCTTGCCATCTCTCCAAAATTCAGATGAAAAAAATCATCTAGTTAGCTTCTAGTATGGCCTGTTAAGCTACTTTCCCACTGTATTTAGAATCAAACTCGAGGCTTCAGTCCCAAGAATATTCTTATACGTGTTTAATTTTACTGCCATGGGTAGCCCTACTAACTTACTTAAACACTCAGTGTGACTACATNTACTGCCATGGGTAGCCCTACTAACTTAAACACTCAGTGTGACTACACTAGGTAGTAAAGATGAGAAAATGCGTCAGTGATTGGACGTTCATGGTGTCACATACATTTTCAGGTCCACATGACCTAGCACAAGTAAAGCTATCTACCATAGGTTAGGTTCTTTCTACTTCCATTTCCCCGGTTCTCAGTGAGAGTGGTGGTTCAGTGCTTTCTCAAACTATGCACAAAATCTGCTATTTGTCCTTTAACAGATTATAATGGTTCAAACATCCAAACACTGTGTGTGATATCTATTCAGTTCTGAGGTAGAGTGAGTTTTCCAACACCACAGCACCGGCAAGTGAAATCAATTCACTAGAGGTTCCTATAGCTTATGCAGGTGGCTTGGGCACCCTTGGCATAGGCTTCAGCCCTTGGATTCAGTGGAGGTCACATACTGGATTGTGTGTGCATGCATGCACAAAATTAAAAAATACAAGGTAAAACAGTTTTAAGGATCCTTGTACTCAACAAGCTGCAAGCTTGGCTAGCCAAAGTTGAACTTTAACCAGTTAAAAGCGCTTTCAGCAAAGGATGATAAAGTTTCCGGGAAAGGCGGATCAAAGCCTGAACACAAAGTGCACGGCAGTAGCAGGGTCAGGGAGATGCTAGAGGATAAAGGCTGGTGAAGCTGAGGATGAGTCAGTCTTCTTTGAAGGCAAGGCCTCCTCAGCAGTCTTGGTGTCCCGTGGTAAGCTCAGTCATACCTGAGCAGTGTGGCAGTAAAAGTTAAATGGATAGCTCCGGTGCTTAAGTGCCTCCAAAGTAAAAGTCATTTAAACTTGCTCCAGGAGCTGGCAGCATTGTATATGAAGCTGCCATCTGCACGGGTCTGACATAAAACAAGGTCCCTTCAGTTCCCCTTATAAAGTAGTTGCCGCAGAAGCGGAAACACTTTCCTTACAGGACTATTCCTGCCTGCATCATCATGCAGTAATTCCAATAGACTCTGGGTTTTTCTTTCTTTTTTTTCCTTTTTTTTTCTTTTTAACTTAGCACTGTGGAGATAAATTGTTTTCTATGGGCAGAGTTAGAACAGGGCAGAAAGTAACTTTCAGAAAGACTTTATTCTAAACCTGTTAAATTAAAAGCAGGTCAAAATAGAAAAGGAATCAGAAAGGATCACTCACTTCAGATTCTTAATATGTGCATGACACTTACCAAAGGTGTGTGCTCTGAGTCTTACTGAAAAAAAAAAAAAACCAACAACACCAAACAAACAAACAACTAAATAGAAGACAGAGAGATATAAGGGGAAGTTCAGAGTTCAGAGCAGACAGGTTGTGGTCACTCATTCCAGACATGACAGATTCAGGGTTATGATCCTATTCTGCCTACAATTTGAACCTGACTCTGAGAGGGCCTGGATTAAAGAACTTACTTACAAACAAATTTATTTGAGCCTGTGCAATAGACTTCTACACTTCTCCTCTACAGACCCCTCTTTATCAGGAACTGCTAAGACTGAAGGGCCTTTCTGTCACAAAAGTGTTTCTGAAACTAGATCAGTCATGCAAAAAAATCTTGTTCTGATCAGCTGTTATTTTACAGTGAAAACAATTAATGAAAAAACAAAGAAACAAACAAAAAAGACACTAACCAAAAATATCTAAACAACTCTTTTTGGTTTGCTAATTAAGTATATTTAAGCTACTTTCAGAAGAGGACACTGAGTGTCATGCTCACCAGTCTTACCACATGAAGAGCCATTCAATAGATATTACAGATGCTCCAGTAAGCGCAAAATATGGCTATTAGTATTTTTAAGCAAGCCATTGAGAGGATCTTCATACAGGAGTTATAAAGCTGCTGATGGCTTGCAATGCCACCTCAGAATTAGAAAAAAAAAAAAAAGTGGTGAATGATAGACCTGGGTCTGTCTCATAACTCACACTATTGCTTTAACTAGCAGCACATTTGCTGTTTTAGTGTGTGCTATTTTTTGTGCTTTATACAGGAACTCCATCCTTACTTAAACTTTTTCCTGACTCTCCATTTCTCAATAAAGAACTTTTTAATCAAAAAAATTTCCAATAGCAGAAAAGGAGAAAGGAGTTCTTACACACCAAATGCTGTAAATTTGGCATATCCTGATTGTTCTGAGAAAACACATTATGGCTTGAACAATTGTCAAAATACAAGTCAGAAATTAGAAATGGAAACTCCATTATGTCATCAAGTCTGTACCTCCATGTTTTTCAGATCTGTTTTCTGAAGAGTCTTTAAAGATTTTGTACAGTTCATTTCCAAGCGGTTTAGTACATATTGCTTTACCACTTCCCTTGGAAGACTGGTCCACATAAATGTTACTCATAAATTAAAAAGGAATTCATAATTGGATACAGATCTCTTCCAAAAACTGTCACACACCATATATTAATTTTTGTATGTTGATCAGTGCAGTTTGAGTGCTTCTGTAATACCCATTCAACATCCCTTGTTAAACATGCTGGAATGAAACACTGCACACAATCCCTCTTCTTTATGTCTTTGAAATCCTTCCAGACACTTATATTCTTTATAGCCACCATTTTGAACATTAGGCAGATAAACACTGCAACTGGAAAAAGCTATTCTATACTGAAAAAGGAACTCTATAACACGCTTCATTTTATTGTTTCAGTTTAATAGCTGGCAACTCATTTTTGGAGCAACATATATGGTGCAGAGTATCTCTGGAAGAAGAAAAAGACATCCCACCTTTTTGTGGGATGGAGAAGAATGTATAATCATATCTTTTGCAAGATGTCTGAATATGGGTGTTTTGTGCAGCAGTGAGTATTTACAACACCTGAAAAGTCATCGCGAGAGTGTATTTATGATTGCAATTGTTTATTAGATTGGAATTATATTCATAACCGTTATACTGGGGGAGAAAAGGAGCATGGCTAAGAATATATGACATTCTTATCTTTAAATCTTCTGTTATTTAAGCCTTGCTCGCTTTAAGAGCAAAGCCATAAGCCATTTTGGAGCTAGGCCACCTGTACACATTATTGTGTCCAAAATGCAGTGTGGACTTAAAAAAAAGCAGAAAAACAAACAAAAGAAACAAAACCACCTTTTAGAGAGTCTTAAAAGCCTCTTTCTACCTGCAGTTTCACAGAAACTTTAGAGAAGACAACTAAGCCAATGTGATTAATAACAGAGAAGTTGCACATCAGAAGTAAACCAGGTGCATAAAGTATACTAGAAACAGTAGATGAGCAAGCAAACTCCATCCATCTGAGAGGGGGAGAAATGAGCACAGCACATGTTCCCTCTCATTGACACTGCTCTAAGCGATAAAAATGACTTCTTTAGGGCCTGTTGTTTTCAAAAATTTCAAGTAATTGCAAATCTAATTCCATACTATTTCAAAGAACTCAATACCTTCCCTTAGTGTGAACTCCCCACAAAACACCACAAAGTCCACAAAGACTTTTATATCATGTTTTTCTCAATGGCACAGGCATCACAAGAGAAAATATGGATTTTATAACAGCATTGCAGGTTTCCTGCAATCTCATGTCCACAGAGATTACTTTCTGGGAGATACTGAACACAGACCAGAATGCTCTTAGACCAGGAAAGACCTCCAACACACACTTGGCATTTGAAGGGCAAGTTAGTTCATTATATAGAAGGCAGACCAAGCCAAAAGCATTTTTAGCTAGGCTAAAAAGACAAACCAAAAAAAAAAGACTATTTCTACTTCTGACTAGCTTCAGGCAGCCCATCATCATCTCTATTTTAGGTCTTGTTCTGAAGAACTAATTAATTATGAAAAGCATGGAAGTGGATGCTTAAAACCAAGCTCTATGCCCCTGAATGTTGAACACTACAAAACCTAATCCATAACAAAATCTTTTTGCAGTCCAATCTTTAATGACTTCAGTGAGAGGATTATTGAACCTCAGGTCACCTCAAGTTATTCTTTGCTTCTGTTTAGCATACAGGTGACATTATCCAAGGTCAGCAAAGTAAAAAGGTCCTTGAGACAGACAAAAAAATGTATATTGGTACCGTATTTACACATTTATGGAGAAGAGGTTTGTCATTTCTTTAACTAGATTTTTACTTTGACATCTGTCTTCAGTATAAATATACTAAAAGCCACTGATATGGTCTTAATTCAGAAGAATTGTTGAGCCTTGCTTAGAAGAGCATCATCTTTCAAACAAATTTGAGCTTTGGACTTAGGTTGTTGAAACACTTTAAAGAGGTTTTGTCTCCAGGCAGAATGTTAAAAGCTATTTTTGAATAGACATATGGCCATACAGTTGCCTACAATTACTGAATATTTTAGTAGCCTGGTTCAATTTAACTTTTGCAAAATATTTTTAGATGCAGAACTTCTAAACCTTAGAAATAAGAGTGATGTTGCCTGTGAATATAAAATATAATATGCTGTAGTTCCACAAAATAGTAACGGAATGTCATAGTTTGGATTGCCATCCAAAACAATTATTTTACAACAGTTACACACTAGTTGCCTGAGATGACATTCTGTCCCAGAATAAGGATTGGATTAAGTCAGAGATCACTGTGAAAGATGGTAAGTTTTCAAGAGCAATGAGAAGAACGTGTTACGGGTTCCTCCTGTGAGCTGCAGTATGATCCACACGGCCTTACTCTGAAAGCTGTGAAAGTCGCGGTGGCTCTCCCGCTATTAAGGTCAAACACGGCTCTGAAAAGCAGTTCTGAAAAACACAGCACTGGCTGCATGAAACCTGAGGGGAGCTCGTTCAGCCTCAGCCTGTGCCTTTCGTGCCCCTGCCCCGTGAACTCAAGGAAGACTTTGAACAGCAGGGTAGCAAAGCAGTCTGTGCTGCCAGCGGGTATACCTGCTGTCATGCCTTTGCTCTCTTCTTGCCAGAAGAATGTAAACGACTCATGGGAAAATGAGAAGATGGAGAGGTTTAAGTGGATGCTTGCAATATCAAAATGATTTCTGCTAACACTAACAATTAAGTCAATCATCATTTAGGAATTCAGTTTACTCACTCTTACAAAATGACTGACCTCAGATATGATGACTCATTAAAATTAAGTTATGGAAGTTATCGGCTGAGGAAAAAAAAAACTGACTTCCATTTCCTTGTTTATCTTTTTTCTGTTTTAACATTCTCCTCTTGGGTCGTCAACTCTAACTTGGGACATGACTGATCGAATGCTCTGCCGCTTACTCTGCTAGCAAGCTAAACGGTTATTGTGCAATGGCATACTGCATTGATCCACTGTAATCCTTGACTCAGCACTCCTGCATAGCCATGGGAAATGTACAAATTTGTTGCCATAGAGAATAAATAACACAGTCTGCACAGCAAATCAAATATTACACCCTGCTCTCCATGGACAACCTCATCATGTAGCTCTCAGACCTACCTTTTACTTAGGCATAGTACTTAGGAGTGCAATGTCCTCTCCTGCGCTGACACAGCTATTTTAACTCTCCCGCATTTAGCTGCAGTAGATATATTCTTACTTGCCTTACATCAACAGAGATTGTATTTCTTTTTTTATTACGACATTAACAAATTTTCATAATAAGAGGAAAAGGTATGTATTTTGTACAATAATTCCCACTGGTTACATGCGTGTAACTATTCTCACTGAATTGTGCCATGATTTTACTAGGTCTTGCATTCTTCATGTATTTGTTGCTACTAAATTATAATATTCAAATAAGAGTCTTGTTGGTCTTGAGACTAATAACTGGGTAGAAGTTAAAAGCAGAGCAAATAGCATTCCCAAATTCCTAAGCAATTAGTCTATAATGTTAGAAGGAGCAAAGTGGACCCTGCTTGACTACCCTTGGCTGTTTCATATGTTATAAGCAACTTCAGTCTGAAGCCAAGCCTGTTCTTTGCCAAGAATAAGGGCCACAGGTGCAGCAGAGTCCTGCTTCACTGCTGGGAAGCACTTCCTGCTTCACCTAACTGGAACGGGAATTGGGGATGCGAGATTGGAGACAAAAGGCAGATGTAGTCCCAGGTCAGGCAGTGCTATGGAGTTGCCATAGGGCACACTGTGGGAATAGGAAAACATTCCCAGATTCAATGCCAGAAGTCTAAAGGAAGGAATAAGAGAAATGTAGGTCTGGAATGGTCTTTGTGGGGTCATGTATCTAATCCATTCCCCTGTTCGAGTATCAAGTACTCTCCAACCATTCACAACAGATTTTTGCTTAACCTATTAAAAATCTCTGGAGACAGGGATCTGACAACCACTTTGGGTAATCCATGCTATGGTTAAATAGCATTGTAGCTATTACGTTTTTCCTGAAGTCGAAGCTGAATCATCACTGCTGCAGATCGGCTTTTGTTCTGCCTTCAGTGGGATGATGAATAACCAATCAATATCAGTCATGTTTGCAACCACTTTTCTGTACTAGAGCACCGTTTATTTTCCTTCCAAGACTGTGATTTGCCAAATCCAGTTTGCACAGACAGCACCTTGGTAGTCAGATCAAAGACTTGCCTGGTCGCAGCACTGGTGCCCAGCATGGCACACCACTGGTTCCCATGCCCAGACTTCCATTCTCACCTTTTACTCTTATACCATGGTAGCCATGGGCAGGAGGCATGTGAAGGTGTGTCAGGATGATCTCAGCTACTCCTTGGGTCTTCTAGATCAAGGCACCTAGACACATTTTTATTTTAAAAGAGTCCTTCTACTGGATGCTCTGGGAACCTGTGTTTTAAATAAAACATGCACAGTTCCTGCAATCTGTGTCATGTTTCCATGTCAGTTTTTTGTTTGCTTTCCATTAGACTCTCTCCAGTTTGCATGCATGTTTCTTAAAGCACCACATATCACATTGAATGAAGAATTCAGGCAGGAGGCTCATTATGGTGGAACAGGGTAAAATAATGATCTCTCCTTCTCTTGTATATAATACTTTCAGTGATGAGTGCCAGAATGATTTTTTCACACTTCAACATTCTGTCATTTTGGTGACGCATATTCAATTCCTGAATTGCAATAGCCCCAAGATACTCCAGCTAACTGAATTATTTCCCATTTTATGTCAATAAATTATAATTTCCTTCCTGATTGTAGTGATTTGTGATTCTTTTTATTCACTTTTATCTTAGTTTCTGACCAGCTTTCCAGTTAGTCAAATGACTTTTGAATTTAGACCTATTCACAAAATAAATCCATCTCTCTTCGCCTGGATGATGTAATGGAAACCTTGCAGATGAAACTACCTCCATTGACTAAATTCTTGATTTTCTGCATTTTTTTAAAAATATTTTTTATTTTTATATTTTAATAGATTACAGAAGTAGTGCAAAGCCCAAAAGTTTAAAGTGTCTGTAACCGAGGATTATTCAGCTGATGGTTCTGCTCAACCATAATTTTCCACTTTCTCCTATCATGTTTTGTTTCTTTCATTCTCATGCAACATAGACAAAACATTCATATTCAGTTCTTAAGGGAATAGAATATAAGAACTAAAACATTCAACACGTATAAGTAGTATATTAGGTTAACTTCTAATATTAAAATGCAAGATAACATCCATAAGTCACTTCACTGAAATAATTCTCATTAATTTAAACAAACATCTCTGCTGTGCCTTCTAGCAGTGTGAAATAGTGTGCATTAGAATTGCAACATTAAGCATCTGAAGTGTTAACCTATTACACAACATTTATGGAGATCAACAGACAAGTTTATTTCATGGTCCAGGTAACCTTTTCACTTAAGAGAGCACTGTAAGCTACGTACAGGAGTATCAAAAATGCATATGGTTTTTATTATAAGGGTTTGTTCTGTTTCATCCTGTGAATATGGTGAGACTCTAGAATGAAGGATTTATAGATTTTGCCATTTTGTTTTCTAATGTCAGATTAATTTCTGTACTCCTATCACTGCTGTCAGATATATGAATGCACACCAGTTTCACTGCATTTTTCCCTTCTGTACTGACAATTACACAACTCTCTCCAAGCAATTAAATACAAAATTAAATACAAAATATGAAACACCAGTGTCTCTACAGCCACAAAGTTTTCGGCTTTTTGATCTGTATATGTCAAATATGTCATCCTGCAGGATATACATTTTACTGACATATTTTAAGGTTTATTTGGTAAATGAAACCTACATGCCAGTTGAGTCCCGTGATTTACATCATGTAAAAACAGAACATCTTAAGCAACACATGTGCAATAAAAGCAAACAGATGTTTGCAGTCTAAGCCCTGCACTAATGGTGGTGGTATGGCAGTGTATCAAAGGCAAAGCGCACCGTATCCAGAATTGCCCACTAGAGTGTTAAGCACAGCTGCACAGCTCTGAAACAACCACCAATAGGATATCCCAAACCACTTTGTGGCCTATTGCCATGCTTAAGGTAAGAATTCATAATTAACTGCTAATACTTAAACTCGTCCGCTAAAATGGTGTGGAATTTCTCGTGAAAGAGACGGAAAAAAAAANACCACTTTGTGGCCTATTGCCATGCTTAAGGTAAGAATTCATAATTAACTGCTAATACTTAAACTCCTCCGCTAAAACGGTGTGGAATTTCTCGTGAAAGAAACGGAAAAAAAAAAAAAAAAAAAAAGAGATACGAACATGTAGTAAAAGAGTTGCTCATTTTGCAGCGCCAACTTAGCAGGAACACTGTCGTTTCATAAGCAGAGAAATTAACTGTGCCACTAAAAGCCACCTTAGGAGGCCTCATCTGCGGTTTTATATGGAATTTTCCAGACTAGGCAGCTCAAAACAGAAAGGTTAGAAACTCAGCAGCAGGAGCGCATGCATCAGTGGGAAAGCACGGTGAACAAGTCATGACACCTGTGGACTGATACACTATATGCTGCATAATCATCTAGCATGTTGCAAAGACTGGTGTTCTCAGCCCGCTGGAGTGAGTTGGGCTATGTACTAGGTGTCAAAAACATAATTTCATTCATAACCATCACTATAAAGTTCACTAAATGCTAAGTGAAGCTGAAATTGCATGAAACATCATATAATCATATCTAACAAACAATTTTTTTTCCCTGGCATCTCACTAAATCTGACATCTACATCACCAGTGCTACAACTACTGTTGAGTGAGAACACCAGTGGAAACATAGTGAAAAAAAGTGAAGTTTGAAATCGAGCCCTCAAAGAACTATTGAAAGAAAATGTAAAATTAAGATGATTTCTTTTCATAGAAAATTCTATAGGTGTTAACTGATTTAAATATAAGCAAATATCTGGTCTCCCCCCCCCCTTTTTTTTTTCCCCTAGTCTCTGTCAATAGGATCACAAGAATGGAAGCTTTTTGACTAAAAGGAAAAAAAAAAAAACAACAACAAATATATACACCGTCTTTCTGCTCTGTGCCAAAATATAGCACAGTGTTTGGACACATTTGAATTTGAACATGTGCTAATATCACAGATAAAGATGTGTTGGGAAACTTGCCCCTGTGTATATTAAAAGTTTTAGCAATAATTTTGTTCTTAAAAATCTTGCTGAACATATAGGTTTAACATGAAATTAAATCAATAAAAAAATGGAACCACATAAAACACGTAAAGAAGTGTTTATGCATTCCTTTAATTACTTCTTACAGCACCAGTAATGAGATTTAGTATTAACATTTTTAATGAATGGAAATACTTTCTAAGACGCTAATAAACTCTAATTTTAAAACAAATTGCATATCTTCAAACCATCCCAGACGAGTGTCAAAGCTGTTGTGTATTCCAAAATTCTTTCTGATAAGTAGTTCTGAAATATAATTTGGAAGTGGGGGTTGGACTAGATGATCTCTAGAGGTCCCTTCCAACCTTAACCATTCTGTGATTCTGTGAATTGACATGAAAACAAATGAATCCAAAAGATAAACCTACATAAAGCAGACTGTTTGAGAGCTATCACAGGACTGGGGGATTCCTTGGCTTTAATCTGCAGCTCAGTCGTTTTCTGAACTTTTCAGACTGGATGAACTAACCAGAATACATGATAAAATTGCAGTTTCACATCTTTTTCACATAAAAGAGTCATGCTTTGTTTCTGAACCCTTTTTAATTAAGGGGCTTGCATTTCTTCCTCCTCTGAGCAATTATACACTGACAAAAGAATATACAACTTTCGCAGAATTCATTTTTTAATCCAGTGTTATCTTAGTGTTCTTCGATCTGGGGCAGTGCCTTTTTCCTCCCCCTGTTCCTCAGCTTTACACTCGTTGGCTTTTTGCCTCCTCCCGTTTCATGATTCCTAAGCACAGATGCTCTCAGGAGCTGGTAATCCATCACTAGGACAGAGGCTGCTAACAAGGGATACGATGCCTCGTTTTTAGGCTGCGGGTGCAGATTGACCATGACAACTCTACCCTCAAGCACTGTGGTGAAGCAGCACCAAGTGAGACACCGTGGAACGACGACAGAAGCCAGAGCAGAAAGCACAGGTCAGATTTGGAATGGTATTTTTTAACTTGAAACTTCACTGTACTTACCCAAGCATGGAAAAACAGTAATGCAGAAGTAAAAATGAATTAATAATATTAAAAAAAATAAAAAAGCATACATTTTGTGGATCACAGTTTCTTGACAACACCATCATATATTGGGCAAAAAAATTAAGATGCCCTTCCCATACTTCCTTATTACACTTATTCAATAATCAAGATTTAACCTCATGCAGTACAATGCAAACTGCAAAAGAGCAGGTCGTGCCGGGCTTTGGGCACCATCTCCCTTTTGCCATATTCAAAGAATCCTTGCTTACAGCTTGCAAGTGCTCATGACAATTTTCAATTAGGCATGTGCTTCAGGGGAAAAAATGGAATTTACTGAGGTCACTCAAGGGCAATGAAATCACACATGCCATATAAAATGCTTACGCTAGAAAATGATAGCATAATGGCATGGCAAAGCCTTTAATAAAACTGTAAAGGCAGCGTGTAACCAGTACAGCACGCTCATTTGTTATTTTAAGGTCTCTAGTTACTCTTTTGAAAGACTTTTTAAAAAATTACTATTAAACAAGTGTTAAGAGATATTGGCAAGGGTGGGGTGGAGGGAAGGGGAAATGCCCAAGTGCCTCTTGCCAATGTGCATGAATACTTAGCCTCAAATTACAAGAAAAAAACAGGAAGTGAAAATGAATGTAAGATGATAGCTCAGTTGAACTCAGCAAGCAAGTAAAGTTTTCTGTTTGTAGGCAACTACACATGAAAAATTCTTAAGATTTTCAGAAAAATTAATATTGAGAGAGCGAAACCATGGCATGTTCTTTCACTTCTAAATAAAAATTTTATAACAGATACATACAGCACTCTACTTTAAAAATGAATACATTCAACCTGCAAAGGCACAAATGAGTGATAGTTCACGTACGTTTATCCCACTGGCCATGGGGTAACAGAGAGACAAAAAGTAATTTTGTCACGAGTAATCAAAGCCTTATCATACCTATAAATAATTTGGAGCTCTGCAGCCCTGGTATGCAAGCAAAAATTCCTATTCAGTCATGCATTAAAATTCAAACTGTCAAATCCAAGTAGTTCTGTTTCACTTCAGTGCTGTCTCAGCTACACAAATAGAGATAGGACCGTAAGTGCACGCACATGTTTGCTGGGCTCATCCCCTTTGCGTAGGTCCAGCCTGCTCATCTGCAAAATACACGCTCCAGTAGGGCATCATTGCTGCATCCAAGTACCACCCCACTGCTAAAACTGATACCAAAGAATCCTTGAATGAATGAAAACAAGTCTTTGAACAGGGTTATGGTGAACGTTAACACTTTTGTGATGATGAGTGAAGCACATTCCCTTTTAACATGGATTGGAGATCAGTGGCCACGACACTAGGCTGACTTGCAAGGACTTGGCAGAGAGAGGGGAGGGTCACTGTCTGACACAGTCACGGCTACTACTCCGTACTTTAAATAGCTGTGTCTATTTTGCGATTATTCTGATTATTTTCTCACTGTAAACAAGATAAAAATTCACCCAGGATGCATCTTTCTGTCTTGGAAAGGGAAGCCTTTTGGTTTTTGTTGAACCTTGCACACAACCATGACTGTAAAACCAAGCCGAGGGAGACGCAGTCCCACCAAGGCACTGCGTGTGCGGTACATGGCAGAGCAGGGCATAAGGCTCACATTGCAGCTGAAAGGGAAAGGGGCCCCCAAAGCGTTGGTGCTCCTGGATGAGATGCGCTCACAAAGTTTGCCTGGGGGAGGCAGGACTAGCAATGTCCTGTTGTGGCCACACAGATTTTGACCAGGGGCTAATTAGAGCTCAGAACAGAGAAAGCTCATATCAGCTCAACATATACTGCGAAGACCGTAAATTGGGTTTCCACCAGGCTTTGTACATAAAAGCCAGAAGAACAATTATGTATACAATGGGCCAGTCCCTAAACATAGGGGTAGTATAATTCAAAGCACAGGCTAGAGATAAGTAGATATAAAAGTATGTTTCTCGTTTGTCTTCTTCTGCCCTTTAAATCCATGATTTTACTGTGAATGCTCGTGCTTTAAAAAACACAGAAATACTTTCCTCTGCATAAGGGTTACATGAGAAATATAGACCCACCAAGATAAGATACAAGACAAGTGAAATTTATACTTGCTGATTCTGGTCCGCCAGTCCTAATTCTTTGCTGTAGTGATTCCCACCAAGACCAAACATGTTTGAAGACCATTGGCTTCAGCAGTGAAGCACTTTCTTGGCAGTGTTTATGCTACCATAAAATACTCTACTGAAACTAGTATGGATCTTCTATGTAATTCCCACTAGAGCCTCTCTGAGCATTAAAAGTCAGGAGTTTAGAAATACCTTACTCATAAATGAATGAGAATCTCTACTAACACAAACCTTGTGTTAATAAGGAAATAACAAAATTCCTTATTCTGAATGAATTTTAACCATTTGAAATATATATATATTTATATATATATGGAAGAGGATTTACGATAATAAGCTTCTTTTTAAACTTCTAAATTCTCCGGAGTATGAGTGTATGTTACTTTCCCCCTTTGGTCACCAAGACAGACATAGCTACAACTCCTGTGATCAGGACATTCCAGTGCATAAATATGATTAACAACAGCAATTCCTGAAAAATGGTCATAAGTCTCAGTTGCTGTGACTGGAGAAACAAAATCATTCTGAAAACAAACTCCACCTGTTTCTGACCAGTTCCCCGTGCTTCATTTATTTCTCCTAGAAGGTACTTTCCAGAGAAATCAGCTAAAAGTATCTTTTCATTCCTACTTTTTATATTGTCTTGCATAAAACTTGAATGAACTTCCACAGTTAACAAGCTGATCTTGCTAATTGTGCACAGCAGTGTTCATCAAACCAGATAGATAGCTTTTTGAAATATGTTATTATATTATTTTGCACTATATCCTGACCAAAATCATTCTCAGAATTTCATTCTCCGTGTCTCTCTCGCTTTCTCTCTCTTTAAGGATTTAGCCAGAGCCTCTAGTAAAGATTATCAGAATATGCAAATAGTTCCAAAGAAACACACATCCTTGTTTTGAACTTGGGTAAACCCCATCGCAGAACAAGTTTTGCTCACACTTCCAGAACAATACCTGCACTTTATTTAACTCACTGTAATAGCCCTCTTACTGCAGGAACTGCTGTATTCCAGTGATCCCCTTCCATGCTGGCTGAACTGCACTCATACACATCAGAGTTTAAAAAAAAATAAAAGTACATTTTGTGCTACAAAAACCACAGACCTCTTCTCTGAACCCAACACATTCAGACCATAACATTCTGTGTTTGCAGAGATTCAGACTAATCAACACATCTAGCCTTATTTCCAGCCCCAGCTCACATCTGTGTTCCATCAGAGATAAGAAAGTTTGATAATGTCTCTAGTAAAAGAAGGTGTATCCAAATTAGAAGCACATGGATCACCAGATAAGCTAAAGTAATTGTTCACACAGATGTTGCCGTGCGTAAGAGGCTCGCTTTTGCTTTGCAGCCTTTATAAAACACCCAAGCCCTTTTCGGAGGGCACAGCAGTTGCAAGAGCAAGTCTAACGAGCAGCCCTCTGCGCTGCCGAGCGCCGCTGCGAGGGTCTCCGTGACATACCTGCGTCTCCATTTTGCCCCCACTGACAGTTTTCCTTCTTTCCCTGAAGTTGAGCGCGGGGGAGCTGGCGGGGAATAGTCCTTGGCAAGGGGGCACGACGCTGCCCGGTGCACTGCTGCTGCTGCTGCTGCGGGGCCGCGGTGTGCCCGAGTGAGCAGGCGAGCTCTGTCCAGCCTCCGCGCGCTCCCGCTCGCCTCGCCTCAACGGGGTGTGCGCTCGCTCGCTCCTCTCGCGCACGCAGGCGAAAACCCAGACGCCGTCATTTAGGTCTAACAGGTTTCCTTATATAGGTAAACACAAATGGCATTCCTGGTGAAGGAGGCTAACCCGGGAGAAGCTTGACTCGGTTAACTCCACAAATACCAAACTGGTCCGAGTGCGTGCTGCTTGCGAGCACAGCCCTTCCAGCGCCTGAGGAAGGGAGAACACGGCTTCTCTGCAGCACAGCTTTGCACTTAGGAACTGTACTATTGCTTACAGCTAGCATAACACCAAGCACTACGTTATTATTATATTAAGTAGTTGATGTTTTTTACAATAAGGTTAGAATACCTTCCTTATCTGATATTTGACTGCAAGATCAATGACATGTGATGACAAAGTTATGCACGTGCGCATATTCTGGTAGTGTTAAAATTATCTTTCAAATGTAAAGATCACTGGGTGCTAAATGAAAGGTTATGAAACTAAGATTTCAATATTGATATCAAGAGGAGAGAGCAATGTAAGTAAAGCTTGTTTTACTCTTTCTCCAGTTCCTTCTTTATACTTTGTAATAGTTAAGCTTTTGGTGATAGACCTGTCTTTGTCAGGGAAGTGTGGTTATGATATATTAACAGACACACCCTTATCTAAATAGCAATATATAGAGTGTCTACATAGAACATACACCTATGGGAGCTGATACATACGTATCATCCTCAGCAGAGCAATGTTGCATATATTTAACTTGCCTTTGACTCTTCTTGTTTCCTCCTATTGACTAAAGCACTTCCTTGAGTACAACATACATACCTGGAGAATGGGCAGCTAATTATAAGTACATTTGTAGGTTCTCCTTTATTCAGTCAAAACTTAGCAGCACCCCTTCTACAAGCTACCACACTATCAATATGCAAAGGAGATTGATAGCAAAAGATAAAGCGAGAGAAAAAAAAGAAAAAGAAAAATGGAAATCAGAAAGGTTAAAATATTCGACCAAATGATTGGAAGATGATATTTTAAAACAAGCAAAACCACAACAACCGTTATACACCAAAGTCTGAAACACAGGAACATTTCCACTTATTCCTTCCTCCCCCTCCCTGACCTTCCTCTTTTTTCCCCCCAGATGTATTACCTCTAACCAAAGACAAGAGAAAGATAAATTCTTCCCCAACACCTATGAAGGGTTAGAAAGAGTAACACCCAAACGTAGAGAATTATCACTCTCCAGTGGAGTTCAGCCTTTTTTATCCCCATGGAATATGTGACTGAAAGATCATCAAATAATATACTGTGCAGAAAAGCTGTTCCTAATGGCCATTCCTAATGGCTGCAATACTTCTTAAGTTATAATTTTCCTCTTCCCCTGAGGCATAAACATTCAACCTCATGATACTGCAAGAGCTTGGCTTATAAGTGGAGAAAAATGAAAAACACCACCAATAAAAGTTGTAAGACACTCAATAAATATATCTAAAATAGTCTCTCTGTACAATGTATAGGGAATCAGGAATCTGTGACCAGTGGCATGGCATAATGGTATTCCTGGGACTCTTTCAGGACACATAACTCACTTGTGGCTTCACTACTTACGAGTGTCTCAGCCTTGCCAAGTTCTTGCTCTTACGACAAAATGCTTGCACTGGACTACATTGCCATGTATTCCCGTACCACCCGTAAACAGGTGACCATTTCCTGAATGAGCATGTTTTTCACATGAAACATGCCAATTAAAATCCATCAGATCCTAAAACCTGCAATAGCAATGAAGTTTAAGAAGGCCGTTATACTAAAGCAGAAGTTACTTCAGGTATGCCTGACTTTCCATCTTTATACTAGCACTTCTTATGTTAGTCAGTCCATACCCCACAATTAATGTTATATTCGATCACCCAGAACAGCTCCGTCAGCTCAGGATTTTCTACTTCTGCAGTGCCTGCATATGTACTTTATTTCCCCTAGTTTCATGGCAAAAACTCAGCTAGCTGTCATATTCTACACCTGACATCCCCATTTACCTCCACCTCTGACCCAAACATCATATTGTCAATCACTCATGGGATTTAGGTGTTATAACCAGGCACAAAGTCTCTTGCTTCCACTCCTGACCCCCAAACTACGGTTTCTTCAGCTCACTGGCACAAATATTAAGTTTCCTGAAATTCTAAATATGCTACCTATCTAAGAGAGAATTGCTTTGCTTAAAACAGAGATTTGTAGTAAAATAAACATTGTTTCCCTCAAACATAAACCAGAAAGAATCTTATCTTAACATATAAAGAATTACACAAATTATTTAAGGTAATAGACATTACAGTTGGATTTTTTTTTATTTCTGTAACGTTCTTAAAAAAGAAAAAGTATAATCCTAAAGGTAATCCAGTTAATTCTTGAAGCTGAGAGTAATCTAGATTTATTACTTACATTCACTTTGCCGTCACACATACCTTATCTGCAAGTGATGCAAAGATAACATTGATTACCCTGCAACTGGGTTCTCATATTCTTTAAGAACAGGTCTAGCACTATTGAGTCTTCATTCACAGTCTGGGTATATAGGAAAAGCAGACCTCTGAAGTGTGTTTTCTTTGATGTTAGGAATTAAAGAGTGATAAGAACTCAAATCATTAAAGTCCAAGTTATGACAGATTTTTTTTTGTCTCATTATTGCAGTGCTCTAAGTTGTTTTCTACAAAAGCTCCGTATTCAAACAGCCACTTTCATCGGACGGGTCATTAACTTGTTTCCTCTGCACAGTTCATACAAACAACCTCTAAGCTTGGCTTTGCTGCAGATTTTTAGATAGTAACTATTTGCAAGCCCAGTGACCTTTGCTCAGCACAGCAAAGATCCACACTCCTGGAGAGAACCTCGCTGATTAATCAGTGCGCTGCTGTGCTTCGCTTTACTTCCAGTTGTGTGCCTAGCTAAATTTTCTTTATCTCAGAAGATGGTTTATAAGAAATATTTTCTCATATTAGAAGACTGATCTCCCTTCTCCCTCTCTTCTCTCTTTTTTTTAATGAATGTGTAGTCCTGTCACTGCTTATATTGTTATACCAGAAATAGAAATCTAGTATAAATGTATTCATAAATTGAGTATAAATTAAAAAAGCTCAATTATAATAGAATGGAATAGATGAGTGCAGTATACCAAGAAATATATTTCCTATTGAAAAAAATAATATTAGTCGCTAATCCTACCATGTATGCCTGAACATAGATTTTTTTTTCCCTATTAAAACCTAAAGGTGAAACATAGCAGATTCAGTGTCTTATTGCTGAACTCCTCCTTGATGACAAATTTCTGCTTTTCTGCTTATAAAGTCTTCTAGGCTGAAAAAACATCATACTTCAGCATCTCAAACTAGCTAAATTTAGACAGGTAACTTTAGAGCAGTAGAAATATCCAAAGTTTCATTGCACAGTGTACCCCAGAGTTTCAGGAGTTAAGCTATTAATGCATTCTGGAAGTTCTAACTCTTTCTTATCACTGACAGCACCTTCACTTTTATAGGAATTTTGACAAAATTTCACACCTCAACTTGGTTTTTGCCTCTTCACGTCTTTAATTTCCTTTAGAGACGTGCCACAAAAGCAAGGAGCATCCCAAAAATCCATGGCTCTGTCGCTTGCAAGAGGACCATTTATTCAACAGCCCACTGCCTGTTCTCAGCTGCATTACCCTTATCAAGTAATATATTGTGCTTGAATGACCACAATATGCACCTTACAAATAAAACTTAGTATTAACAGCCTTTGTCTGACAGATAAGTGACTGTGGCAGACAGAGACGCGCTTGCATCTCTCTTGCCAAATCAAAAGATCTGCTTAAAACCCCTAAGACCCTAAATACGAAATGACTGTTTCCATGTCTGTAAGTGTTATTTCTGCACTGTCATTAAGGTCGTTTATACACCCAGAAGGCTACCTTTACACTGTAAGGTATCACTGGCACCTGCACAGGTATATTTATGGTGACTATGTTCCGCCTTTTGGCTTAACGCCCCAAAAAAACCCCACAGCAAGCGGAGTGTCCTAGAGTACAGCCTTCTCTGAAGAAAACCGCAGGTCTGAAAGCCCAGGCTGGCTGCCATTCTTGCCTTGTAAGCGCACATGAAGCAACCTAAGGATCCAGCGATCCTCACAGCAGAGAGGCAATTTTGGAGGTGTCTCTACCATTTGTTGACTATCACTTTTTACCTTCCAGAGGATATCTCAGTGGCCTGTGCAAATGCTTCTAGTTCATTAAATGGAAAAGTCGAGCTGCTATCCTGAACTAAGTTCCGCGTTGGCCGTTTAACCAATCTGACTTCACCTTGAAACACACTGCAAGTATCTAAATGGCAAGTACACATCTGAGAGGCAGCTAAGGTTGTCGTGATCTATCAGCCAGCAGGTACCTGACTATATATGTGTATATAAAAACATGCCAGGCAAAGTCAAAATTCGCACATTAACAGGTATATTACCAACAAACTTGCAATCAAAAGCACCGACTCTGTTGCCACAGCATGTAATTTATATGCACAGATAAATGGCAACAACGTATTTCTGCTATTTTATGCTTTTCTTCCAAAAAAGGCAAACCAACATTAATTTAAGTAGCAGTCTATATTAATTCAACATTAATGCCTTAAATGAAGACAAACTAGAAAGAAGAGAAGGAACTAAAAGGTTAAGATATTCAGAAGCAATTACAGCTGCATGTGTGGCAGGCAGCTGGGCATGTACCTTATCTGGGGAACACTATCTGTATGGATCAGTTAATTTTATGACACAGTCTTTACTTTGCATTATTTCCTGCACTGGTGGTCAAATTTACAACCTTAATGCAAGTTGCTTCGTTAATAAAACATTACTTATAAAATTTGACCATACTGGGAAATTTGACCTCTACCTGGGAACAAAGATGTCAAAACAAGTTAAAGGCCAGTATCTAAGGGTATTATTTTTACCCTTGGGAAAAGAACTAAGCTTTCTTCCTCATCATTATTTCGAAATGCTTTGTTAAAATTTTTGCAATACAACAAGTTACTATATTTAGGCTTGCACCAAGTGTTCTTGAGATTTAGTAACATGTTTGCATTAAACAAGTTTAATGTTTTTATTAAATACATTTAAAATCCCAGGGTGTCGCATTAGACAAAGCGATTAGCATAAGATCCAGGGAAAAAAAAAAATTTGGTTTTGATGAGTTTAAATGCATTATCTGGAGAAGTTAATTAAACAATTAAAATGTTATTATTAATGAAGATTCAAGCTGGATTAGAATGGCATTTGAAATATAAATTAGAAAATTAAGTAGGTTTTCCAAACTGTGAAAATTTCTTAGAGTCTTTTCCTTAGGGGAAAGACTACTCAGAATACCTATTCTAAGACACATATTTGGAAAATACTTAATACCATAGGACTCCAGATAACAAAAATTGTCTTCTAGTCATCATCAACACTTGGGATCATAAACACTGTGATGCTTACTGCTGACCAGCTGTGCCATAACCTTTGTTTTAAAATGTTTTCAAGGTGTCTTTAACTGCAGCATGTTCCATTTAAAACATGTTATGCTAATGATGGGGCTATTAAAATGTTTATTGTTACCTGAATGGACCTTACAAGCAGATTAGTTAAAGTAGTATGAACTTGAGCTTCATGGAGGAGACAGGACATCATCTGTAAATAAAACAGTTACTGTTATTTGAACAATATGCTCTATCCCATGCAGTTATGCAGACGACTGAAGAAATTGTTTGGACCATAAAAAGTCCTAACTGGGACCAGAGAGGTGTAACCAGGAAAGGCAGTTCCTCTGCTTGTCACAAGGGCAGCATAAGACTCTTTTAGCATGATGACCCACTTTCCCTAGCACTTCTAGAAGAGTCCAAGTGGCTTATTATGTTTGTGAAAGAGACACATGTCATCATTTCTCGCAGCCTAGACAAGTATGTGTCACCCTAGTGTCGTGCACCTCTCTTTTAATTGACCATAAAAGGCTGAGTACACAGCTGTCTTAAATTCACCTAATGTTAGACTTCAACTGGATTCCTTAAACTGAGCGAGATGACTGCTGGTCAAAGAGTCCATGCCAGTAAGATAGATGATTATGAAAATAATAAGAAAAATGGATAGTATGCAGATTAATTCAACTGGAACAATATTATTTGTACATATTGGTACATTTGTATATATAGGTATATAAACATATAAAACATAGAACTAGTTTAGTTTTTTGTACTCCTTATTCAGGCAAGAAAACTCTCTGAGCTTAAGTGTGAGCAAAGACATCAAAAGTTAGGTGAAGAAAGCAAAAGACAGGCAAAATTTTATTTACTAAGAGTTCTGACATTTAACAAGAAAATATGTGAGTTTTTATTTATAAATCCCTTTTATGCGGAAAAACTGAAGGACTAATAAACAGACATACTTGTTATGAGGTTTCTCAGATCACAGAGAGGAAGGCAATTATCTACAGCACCCAGACAGAAATGCATATATTGCAAGAGCAAACGGTTTTAATAAAGTGATTTGTTCCAGTAACTACTCACAGTATAAAATGACTTTTTTTTTCTGCGAAGCCTAAGAAAATCAACAATTTAGAGTGCAATTTTAGACTGTGTGCCTATCACAAATACTACTGTTGCATAAGGAACACATATTCAAAGAACTGTACTTGAGAGCAGGAAGGTCCGCGAGGCACATGTCATGCATTCATATGACAGCTGAGGCCTCGCTGAGGATTTCCTTTGACCATCACACTGTAAAAATGAGAAAATAGCACAGATGAAGAACATTAAGAAAGCTGCAAGATACAAAGAACAAAATGGAAAGGACATCTACTTTAAACAAAATATTGAAGTTCTAAAGATTTGTTGAAAGAAATGAGATGAAAGAGTGGAGAAACTTGCTCACAGTTGACCATGGAGAATGGTCATAATAAGTTTACGTCAGATGTGAGGACAAACTTCCAAATAAGAGTTACTCATCAATGGAACAGTCTGCCAAGAGAAAGCCCTAGGATATAGCAAGAGGAAATACTTTAAAGGAGATTAGATAATGCACTCAAAATAGTGTAGCAGATAAACGTGTAAAATATGCAAGTGACTGGAGTACACAACCTCTTTTCAGCCTGCACTTTGTTTAGGACTTTGCATATAGAAACCTATATTATTTGACTTGCAGTACTAGGAAGGAAAGGTTCAGCCCTGCAAGGACTTTGTCGTTTTAAGATTCTTTAACAATGCAAATAGTCTCACTGAATTCAGTTTATTTTAGCATATTTTATATCAGAGACAATAGTCAGAAATATTGAAAAAAAAACTCTCAGAAATTTTTTTAACAGTACCAAAGGATTTTAGCCTAAGATCAGCAATAGGAGCTAACGAAGGTGTGTGTTCATTTACTCTACAGGAAATTAAGCTCCCCATGCTTTCTGTCTTGGAAAGTGTTGCCCCCTGCTTCCCAAGCCTTACTGCTGAGTAGCATTTGAACCATCCTAAGAATGGAATCTCCTGCAGCCTAAGCAGAGAGAGTTCCTAATGGTTCACAGTAGGTTCACCGTACATACTTCCCAGCACAACTTCTAAATGTCTTTAAACAACCACTTCAGGAGATTCACAGAAGAAAAAAAGGAAGGAGACTTAACATACCACATCACTCAACAGCAGTATTGCTCTTCCTTGCTCCAACTGTTGCTGCTGCAGACCTCCAGACCCAGATCAGCTACAGACCCTGTGTGAATCACAGAATTATTATGGCTGGAAAGACCTCCAAGATCATGGAGTTCAGCCATAAGACCTTCAACACCATGCCTGTTAAACCATGCCCCTAAGTGCCCCATCTACATGTTTCTTGAAGACTGCCAGGCATGGTGACTCCACCGCTTCCTTGGGCAGCCTGTTCCAATGCTTAGCTACTCTCTCCATGTAGAACTTTTTCCTAATATCTAATAATGAACCTCCCATGATGTAACTTGAGGCCATTTCCTCTTGAAATGAAAAACCATTACCCAGCAAAACTCCCTGCACTCGCAAGCAGCATTTTATACATAGGATAATATGCTGTGGGAGAAAATTAAGCTTAAGCTCATTTATCAGGTCAGCTCTCACATACTTGAGTTGCAAGTGGAATTAACAGCTCTGTGTATGTGGATGCCACCCTTCCCTACAGCAGTGCCTTGACCGAATCCAGCACCTGAGATATAGCAAACATCTTTCTTACCTGATTTTGGACAAGCACAATACAGCTGTCTCCACTTCTAAGCTAATGACTGTAGACTACTGCTGTATTCAATAGAGAAAAATCAGCACTTCTAGGGCTCAGTTCAGCTGAGCTATTTCAGGAATCTGCTTTAGGAATTAAGCCTTGTAAGTGCCTATTTTTCTCCAGGGATTATAAAGTGAACATTGATTGCTAGCCCAGATGTTTTACCAGCTGAGTCCCACCTTGTGATATTCATCTTCCTGCAATTTTGGGCATCTACTGTAAAAAACAGATTTCTCTTAATCATTAAGATATGCTAATGTCATTCAGTGGAGACCAAAGACATCCAAACCCTCAACTGGATCATGAATTAAGAGCAAAGTGGGTTAGATAATAGGTAAGCACCACATTTACCTCTAAAGAAATAGGACCAAACCATTATATAATGTGTGTTCTTTAGTCAACAATTTGCTGTCAAGACGCCATGAGCTAGCAGAAGATGTACTTGACGGATAAGAGTGGGTTGGTTTTCTTATTTGTTAGCTTTTTATTTCTCTTTGTCTTTCTTTCTCTTTCTTTTTTAACATGTTCTAGATTCTTTCTAGCTCATTTGAGCAGAGAAAAGCACAAAGCTAGAAACTTAAGTCACCCATAAGCCACACTGCACTCTTCTTTAAGAAGTCGGAAACAAATAGGTCTGTGACTTCAGTTTAGCTCCACACTTTGATTAGTTCTAAAAGGAACAAGATCTGACAGTAAAAACTTTACAGAACAAGACATAAATATAATGTATTGGCATATACCATGCCAAACACGGGGGAAAATATAGATGTTCAAGTAATGACAAATATAGAAAATAATTTTAATTAAATCTAACCATTAAGGAAACTCTTCTGACTGTTAGCTGATCTATATGTAGAAAAATGTAGTCATCATCCTTGGGGTTCAATTATGCAGGCAACAACCTTTGCTTTTATTTTTTCCCTTTTTCCTCTTTTGCTTAAACACCTTTCATGTTTCTCTCTCCCAGTAATATTGAGGGTGTAATTGAAGGAAGAAGTGGACAAAATTGTTCAACCCCTCATGGAAAATTCTGCAGCACATATTTTCATGAATTTGGAAGTACTACCAGCTGTCTCTAAAAGATGAAGGTAGTTTAGTTTTTTTTCAGAAAGAGAGGTTTGGGTTTAAATAGTAATAGCATTACAGCATTTTCAGAATAAAAAAACAATTATTTTGTTTATTTTGGGAGCTCATAGGGCAGGAAAAACATTAGAGTTTTAAAGAGAATAGGTGGTTTTTATTGCCTGAATAATTTAGAATTCTTAGAAATCTGTGTGAGCACGAGCAAAAAGTGAAAAGAGCTTCTATTTTCTGCAAAATAAGCCCTGTTTATTTCAGCTTTCTATAGCAGAATATAATCTTTCTGCATACTTTTCATGAAAATCGATTTTTTTTTCTTAAAGCTAACAGGAAATTTTATTACTTGAAATATGAATGCAAAATGAAGCATTAGAATTTACCTAAATACTTCTGAATAGCTAATTTCATTTGGTATTAAATAATTACTTCTGCTGTTGAAGAAGTTAAATATACTTTGGTTACCAGACCACAAAATGAAAATGAGTAAAACTTGGCCTTGCCTAATACTAAGAGACATGCAAATAAAAGAACTCATATTTCAAAGGCCTGTCTCCTCCCATTTGGGAGACAGATGCTTGAAGGTGACTTGCACGAAAAGAAAGGAAAAGAAAGGAAAAGAAAAGAATCCTTCATTCTTCATTTATATTGTGCTGAAAGCCTGAAATAAAAATGATAGAAACAGAAGAAAGGTGATCTCATCATCTTTAACCATCTAAGCAGAAACATGCTAGATCCATACCTAAAGGTTAGCTTTATCTATGAAACACTGCCATTTGAGGTCATTCAGTAATGAAAAAATTATGTCTTCCTAATGAATCAGCGGTCCACGTACAGTGTTTCCTGATACTGCAGTACTGGAAATACAGTGTTTTAGAGCTAACAGGGAGCCAAAGATTTAGCTATTTCTGTATATTGAGTGTTACTACTCATAATTATTTAATGAGGTCGGAAGTATTACTGGTTGTCTCAAGTGAAGTTCCAGTTCAGACAAATACATACTGTTAATGATGATTCCCTTAAATCTTCACTTACACAAAGCACTATTCTATTCTTTACTTGGACATAGTGGCTATGCCCAACAAAATTCCCAGCAGATTTTTGGAAAGCAAAAATCCTCAGGGCTGTGATCCATTCAGGAACTTTTGCAAGCAGGATCCTGTATTGGGATCACTAAAAAACAACAGAATCCTTTCTGCATTCAGATCACAGGTAAATTTTGCCCCAGATTTTGTTGTGCACCCAGATCTACAATACTTCCCACATTCCTGAGAATCTCTTTCCAGTCTTTTCTATATACCATCAAAGTTATATGAGGAAGTTACATGAGAGAGACGTGTAGTGTTTGTTTGACCCAACTCACTTTCTCCAGAGCAGCAGTCAAATAACCAAAAATGATATGAGTCCGTAACTGGCCCCAGTATAGCAACACTGTTTGCTAGGACTGTTGTTCATTTTGGACAGTACCTTTGCTTCCGCATCTCAGAGCGCTTGGAGCTGAAGCCTTAATGGTGGCTTCTGCAGCAGTCTTGTTTTCTTTCACAAACCATCTGCTTCTAACCATTTTTTTTTTTCTCTTTCTAACTCTCCCAAGAGAGGAGGAAATCAGTGGGGAAGGGAGACAAATGCAGGCAAAACACCAAGCCAGACAATTTAACAAAGCCCCAGAAAAGCCTAGATGCTGGGATTGGGAGTAAACAGACCTTAGTCCTGAATCCTTCTGAAGCATCCTCTAAATACAAAAATGCAAGGAGATAATGCCACAGGTGGATTATATTGGGCCATTTCCTAGGAGCTTGATCCCTTCAAAATGTTTGCGTGCACAGGAGGAAGGGCAAATGTAGGCGGGTGGAGCTAGGTGTATAGGCTTAGCCACCTACTGAAGCAGGGCCGAAAGACAGCCAGGTCTCCCCACCCTTATCTTTTCAGCTATCTATCTGCAACATACGGCTGTGAGGGTGACACCAGCTGTTTGCTTGTTGACAGGCTGATGAAACGTTTGGAAATTAAGTGATACTGCTGACATCCTTTTCACCTCTGCAAAGCTCAGGTGACACGAACACTATACGCTGGGGTTTGCTGCACTAACCCCCCCCAAATCCCTATAGGTGAAAAAAAATGATGAGTGCACTGTTGTGTGTGTGTGTATGGACACAGCATATGTGTAACAACAGCAGCAGGGAAAACCTGTCTGCACAAGAGCAGCAGAGTGTACAATGGCTTCTTTCAAAAGTTATTTGGAGTATCCCAAATGCTCTTTACAATGTTTGTACTATGCACAGTGGGTTTTGTACACATTAAGTTGTTGTTTGACTAAACCCGGCTTGGTGTATTTGTTTTCAAAGTATGAAAATAACAGACGGTCCAGGCTCAAGGTTCAGTGCTGGGCAATGCATGCTGGAAGGCTGTGAAGAGACAAAATTATTTCTTGCGTTTTCAGAGAACTGTTTCATTCATACACAGGGGAAAGCAGAGTGCTATATACAAATATATACAAATGTTATCCTCTATTCTGTAGTTACTCATGTAGGTACTACAGCTAGGGAGAGGAACTTCCCATATTAAAACCCAGGGGTGACTGTTAAGGTGGTAAACGGTGATCTCTCTATAAGCATCTATGCTTCAGAAATCTCTAAAGTCCCTTTGTTCCTGCAGGAATGTGCATATATTCAGAAGCTCTGTTTCTGAATGTAGTGATTTGTGATTTTTTTTTTTCCTTCTTGGGCCCCTGCAGAAATGACAGGCCAGCTCATTAGCATGACACTAGGATGTCCCAGCATGTGCAATACTAAAGTTTTGAGACATCAGTGGCAGTAAGGAAGTTAGCAAATAGATAACAAAACTATTAATGTTCTGTTCCCTGTTGGTTTGGCTGATGAAGGCTTTGGAACTGGTTAGGAATTTTATTTCTTTTTCTTTTTGGTTTCTGCAGTATGAAGTATGTATCCCTTGGGATTCCTCTTCAGAAACATGTCAGTTTGAGGTTTCTTTTTATTTCCAGCAAACAAGAAGATAATTGAAACCCTTCCCGAGTTACAGCTATGTTTCCTGTTGGAGAGACTGACAGATTCAGTAAAACATGGAGGACACTCAAAATGGAGAAAAGCACTTCTCTGAGTTTGCCATGTTGCTCCCTTCAGACTTTTAACATAAATAGCAGTTCCTTGGAACACACTGCTGCTTCTACGTCCTGAAAAACAAATGGTGAGAGACGCTTGAAGGGGAGACAGCATTCCCCTCTCTGCCTCGTTGATGCCAGTGCCAACCCACCCCCTGTGGCACAGCGGGCCAGCCTGGCTCCAAGGGCAAGGGGGGCACAGACGCACCACCAGGCACCACCTGGTTTCACTGCTGAGAGTCACTGTGACTGTCTGCAGCTTGTTTGTTCTGCCCAGGGTGAACGGCTGCAGATGGATAGCTTCCTTTTGGGGGCTCACCAGCTGTCCAGCCGCCTCTCTGAGAGCCTGGGGTGCTCCCTGCTAAGTCCAGCTTCCAGCTGCCAGCGTATCTGATGCTGGGGCCAGAGGGACATGGTGTAGAGCCCATCTGTGGGTACACCATAAGAGGAAGCTAGAACAACCAGAAGGAATAGCGGAGGTTTGTTTGTAAAGGATGCTGAAGCTCTCTGCTGATAGCAACTAGATCTAGCTGGGAAATTTCTGACAACATTTTTTTCTGTCATTGGAAATACACTGGAAATACATTGGAAATACAGAAACAAACAACAAAAAAATGCAAAACTAAAATTTAATCGGAAAAGTCTTTCCAGGCTCAGGACAGTATCTCTTGTCTCTTATGTGCGGAATGGAGAGACCTGTTAAGCCTCAGGGACAGAAGACACTCTTCTGCCCTCTTCACCCTCCCCTGTTGGCAGGAGGGCAGCATCCTGGAGAGCTGTTACTCAGGATGTGTCCACAGAGCAGGGCAGCAGAGGCAGCAGTGCTGTGCTGGATGGGTCGTGGGACTGCCCAGACGGACAGCTGTACAAGTTGGCATTATACACCTGAGTCCAGCGGGGAGCTGCCATTACGTGGTCCCGCATGCTAGTGTGCACCTTTCACCTGACTCAACATTTACTTTCTAGCAGGGTTCGGTGTGAGTGCCTTACATGCAGTCTTACATGCATGTCACGTCTGAGGGACCTACCAAATTGCTGGTGCTGTGTCAGGTAAGGACTAGAATATGCATATTCTAGACCAGATTCTACCTCTTTTACCATCTCATAAGCATTCACGTCCATGCTTGTCTCACATGAGTACTATAATTGGCTTTCTTAACTACAGGTAGAAGACTTCCCAAAGATTACACAAACAACAAAAAAAACCCATTCACTCTGTTTTTGGATGATGGTAGAAGCACATTGAAGTCTTTTTTGCCATTTTCATATTGTGTTTTTAATTGAAAGGGAAAGGTCATCTAAACATCAGGCTAATTCTGGTTTACATTGCTGGTATATTCAAATATGTATGTACAAGTAAAGTGACATTACTCAGTTCTTTAGGCTGCATTGAGTTGACAGGAGAACTGCAAATAGAAAGGAAGAAAAATTCAGCTTGGCCAAAAGGCTCAAGGTTTTATAATGCCTATTTTAAGAGGCCTAAAATCAAGCTTATTATACAGAAGTTTTCTGTAATAAAAAAAACATGGAAAATATATTGTGGAAATACTATGATAATAAGAATTGCACTCCACAGTGTACTACGGTAAGGGAAGTAGCTTTCAGAGTCTCAGATAAAATACCACATTCATAGGAAAAGTTTTGTCCTCTTTTAAAAAGGTTAATTGATTGATAAAGAAATAAGGAAGGGAAGGATTTCATAATTTGTCTAGCTCAACTTCAGACCAGTGAAAAAACAGCTCCTGCCTTTTGGTACAAATATGGGAATTGTATTTCCTAAATATATGTTCTTTTTGTCATAAGTTGCACTATTAACTGCACAGCTAGATGGATAAGGATGTGATTGGACAAGGCAGCTGGAGCAAAATTAAAAGC
Organism: Crypturellus undulatus; assembly: GCA_013389825.1. Taxonomy (NCBI): domain Eukaryota; kingdom Metazoa; phylum Chordata; class Aves; order Tinamiformes; family Tinamidae; genus Crypturellus; species Crypturellus undulatus. The sequence continues at coordinate 306,955 of VWPW01026040.1, read as the reverse complement.
ATAATGTAAGAAGTAAAAGACACATATGAGCCTGGATACAATTTTCATACTTGAAAATCTATCCCAGAACAATTTCTTGCAAAAAAAAAAAAAAAAAGGGGCAAGAGAGGGTTAGAATCTTTATATTTTCTTTCAAAAATAAGAAAACAGTTGGAGTTGTCATGTGACAATAATGAAGCAAATTATTGGGTGCAAGAGTGGAGAGGGGAAGCATCAGCTGTTTCTAATAAACCTTTTGCTCTCAGAAAGTATGTGGACATTTATGAAGCTGTTTCCTGACGGGAGAGGAGGAAAAACCTTTAGGAATCCCTCCATCAGTGGCCACTTTCATGCAAGTGAAAACTGTTCACAGCAAAACCAGGGCAAAATGTGAGTGATGTGCAAGCACAGAAGTGTCACTTCTGTATTTCAGAATTACAGACCAATGCTTGTAAGTCTAGTTGGAGCCAGACAAACTGATCAGCTGACCTTGGTACAAACTCCAGCAACCCCAGGACTAGGCTTTCCTTCCAGCTTAGGTTTGGCCTTTGATGTAGTCCAGGTCCAGACCTGGAGACCCACGCATAGAGACACGCCAAGCAGATGTCATTTCTTAAGGATGTCTAGCTGTAAACAACCAGATCAGGTGTGCACGCTAGGCAGGAAGCAGCAGAAAGTCCAACTTGATCAGACTTCTTTGGTGGATTTTGCAATCCATATTCAGATTGATAGTATTGTAACACCATTGATTGCTGTACCCGGGCTAACTAGTTACTTTCAGCTATTTCGAAATAGCTCAAAGTGATCTGCTGTCATCATCTTGACTGCAGTATATTCAGTTTCCAGCCTTTCCTTTAAAATAACACTTTTTTTATTGCCCCAGTACTTCACAGGTCACAGCTTCAAATATATGCATGGTATATAATGCATGATCCTATATGCTTCTTCCAAAAAGTCAGGAATTTTCTCATAGTCTACAATTGCCGAATCCGATGGTCTCCTACCAGTGCAATAGCCTTAGCCTCAATATTAGAGCTTAATTTGTTTTACATGTGGAAGACTTTACGGATTTTAAATGTCCTGTACATACCTCCATACTGCAGTTGGATTTTATGGCAAGACTTACAAGGAAGGATGATAAAAAGTATAGTGCAATTCCTGGGTAATTCAATGTATACTAAATGTTGGAAAAATGTCCTTGCATAAACAAGAACCCCAGTAAAGCTTATAGTGGCAAAGTACTGTGGAAGTCAGATACAAGCAATGGGAAAAGCTACCTACCTGAATCACAGGATGCATGTGAAACTGTTTCAAAAAGTTTTCAATAAAATATTATATTTTATGACAAAATGTATGGAATTATTTCAGCACATTATGCATTAGGCAGCACAGCAATAGACTGCTATCATTCAGACACCACTGAGTGTTGTTCCCGTCATCACGGTGCTGCGTGGCAGGTATGACCCTCCCGCCCTGCCCACCACCTTCAAGCCCAGGAATGAAATTTCATAAAACTTTGCACAAACAGTTTCAAGGCTATAGTACATAAAACAAACAGTCTCACACTGTCTGTAAACACTGTCCTGGATCCGCCTGCAGATTATTCCCTGGGGGATATATATATTTTTATATATATATATATATATACACACACATACATATACAAAATTAGTTGTATCAGGCCTCTCTAGGGATAAACAGTCACAGCTTCATAAAAATCAGCAAGGTGCTAACAGCATAACTGACATAACCTGCCTTATCAAGTACATACCATGCACTACTGGCTCATTCAGGCTGTTCCAAGCAGCTGCGTGGCAGACAAGAGGGTGACACTATCCAGGGTATCTAGAGCTAAAAATCTGTGCCCAACTCAACCCATGCTTCAGTCTGCTTGCGGAGTTGCCCGTCAAGTAGTGCTAATTAGAAGTCTTTAAAACTGTTAATAGTAGTACTTCCTGATGGTCCAGTTGTGAGTACTTTAATTTCTCCCCCAAAATTACTTTGCAGATTACACATCTGTAAATGTAATTTACACCTCAGGCTGCAGAATGTCTGGGGAGGTTGGGAGCAGGCATGTTTTAAGGTTCTTTCCCCGGCCCTGCAACCAACTGATTTTATTCTTTCTTCTTTTTTCTCACTGTTCTCCTCTTTTCTTACTTTTACTTTCCACTTCTCTATTTACACCAGGAATGAAAAAGGTGACAAGAAGATTATTACACTTAAAATTGCCCCACCCAGCTCTAAATTGAAAGGGGCTGAAGAAAAGATCTTTCTCTGCTGCTCAGCTGTGTTTATTTTCCACTGCCTGCAGGACCAGTAACGTCTCCTGAATCTGTTTATTTTCATCCTCATGTCTGCCCAGAAGCTGTAGTGCTGTCTGGCAAGCCCTGCCCTGCCAGTCACAGCAGGAGCTACACTCGGCTCCTTTTGGACTGTGTCAGTGTGGTTGCAGGTGGCCAGGCAGTAGAAAATAAACAAGTCTCCAAAGGCTGAGAGTTAGGACCCTGTGGAGCAAGGAAACCATGAGCAGAGGATGGTCTTCTGCTGAATGATACTGGTAGCAGTAAGTATGGGTCATACTGAAGCAGAAGGAAAAGATTAAAGGGTTTGGAACTTGATGGCTGAAAAATCCAATCCCTGTCCAGAGCTACTGTCATTCCTCTTTTTGATTCTCTTATACATGGTTTCATATCCTCCAGGTCATTAGCTCTGAGCTTGATGGGTGCCCTTCTCATATCTCCATGAAGCAATTGTTGAAGTTTTGCTGGTGTCTTTCAAGGAGGTCAATATTGTATTCCACAAAGGAAAAGAAAAGAATGTGCAATGCAACAACTTGGCAAACAAAATTGCTGTTAAGTGTTTTGTTTTGTTTTCCAGGAAAACTCACTCTCTTTTAATACTTCTAATGAACCTTGAACTTTGAGATGCTAACTGGCCACGTTAGCATGTCCATGTGGGTGAATGTCATGCTCTAGGGTGTCTGTCTCCCAGCTGACCCACCACCTCTTCATTTGTAGCATTTACATTTTGCTGACATTCTCAGAATATTGTTCTTGCCAGCAAGCAGGTTTGTAAAAATAATCTGCTTTTGACCATCTCAGTATTTTCTTAGATACTTGTATGGGCATTGTTGCAAATTGTTCCTCAGACAGACATTTGATACCCAGCACCAGGAGTGGGCATTAGTTATGCTGGACTAAGTCTTTCAGGAAATGTGAATTCCACACCTTCCTGTAAATAAGAATGGGAGAACTCTAGTGCTAATCAGGTCTTCATCAAGAATATTTCGTGAAGTGTGTATTTAAATTAAGTTGGCTTTTATTTCACACATTTTTGGAAGTTTTATCTGATATCTTCATGCTGTGTACCATACAGCAATTCACTTGGACTGTACATGCCTTGGGGAGTCAAACAATACATTTTTCCACTGTTGTCCTTTAGAATGAGTGATTTGCCAGATGTGACAAATAGAACACAAAAGTATACAACTAGCCTAAAAGAAAAACAGATGATCCATTTATGTTTTAATATCTCTCTGTATTATGCTGGAATATTTCAACTATGGCATATAACACATGAAGAACACATTAAATTGCTATCTGAGTAGCTTTTGCACCATCCCTAATAACCTCTGGAACAGCTTAGGTCCCTTGGAAGGCATCACCCACTGGGGAAATAAAATGATCAATCTCTAGAGGCGCAGGTGTGCAACATTGAACAGATGAGTTTTGGTAAGTAACCTACAGCTTTGGACATCATACCTGCAAAGAATCAGAATGACAGTGAATCGTGACAATGACAGAGAGAGAAACGCAAAATTGAGTTTAGCATCTAATGGGATTCTTCAATGCCCTGATCCAAGGCAAGTCTGCAGTGCTGTCCTGGAGAGGTGGTCCCTCCCTAGCGCTCCTGGCTCCACATTCTTACCACTTACCTTGCACAAAACTACAGCTCAAATGACATCCCAACAAGACAGCTCAGGGAAGCGATCAGGCCAAAAGATAACTTTTCTGGTTGGATTTGTCTTGTAAAGAACTGCTCCCTGCCCTGTGGTGCTCTGGAACTGTGCGTGTGCCGGCATCACCATAAGCAACATAGAGGCAACAGGAGCTGGGTTCCCTCCTCATGGTGACTGTATGGATTTATGCAAATATAAATGACTGCATAACTCCAGCCTTACTCTGTGAAGTCTCTGAAGTTATTTGTAAAATATAATAGTTGTGTTAGACACACAAAATGATATTGAAGCTGTTATACACCCTAGGAATCCCAAGCATTTTAATTTTATAATACTACATCCTTAGCTCACTGCACTCCTGTTAAAAAAAAAGTAGAAAAAACTGGTAAATAGTGTCAACCTTCAGGTTGAAGTTCCTTATCCTCCACCTCTGTCTATGCAACTACTGTAATCGCTGTGGACTTAGTTTCCCACAGTGGGTTTTACACGCTGTTAACATTTATGTTCTTTTGCTTTCACCTATTTACCTAGGGGAGATGATAAATAAATTGCAATTAACATTTAAAAGCTAATTTGAGACCTCCAAAGTTGAGTTTCATACTGCACTCCTAGAAGAAGTTCTGAACCCAACAGCCAACCAACCTTTTCCTGGTGGATGACCCTCAGCTCTGAGAGCTGCTGACCGTGTCTGTAAGAGAGCATTTTAACCAGAGAGACCTGATACAGCTTTGTAGCACCAGCCAGGGAGGGACACTGACCCACATCCCGGTAGCATCAGCCATCCCAGAAGTGTCAACACATCATTATGCTCCCATCATTACTATGCCTAGAGACAGGACCGTGCGTTCCAGGAGCGGTGCGGCGTCCGCATGCTCAGGCAGCTTCTCCTTCTAGACTCACCGCACACAGAAACTCTGAAATCCTCAGCTTTTGCTTCACACTACCAGTTTGTTAAACAATCCAGATTGCTTAGCTTGGCTGCTCTATTCTCAATATTTTGACAAAATTTATATCATCTATAAATTTTATTAGCAATGGTTTTATAGTTACTTTTCCAGTCATTTATAAAACAGTATTTAGTGTCGCTGACCTGTAGCTGATCTCTGGAAAAATCTTATTTGAAATGCTCTCTTCAATAATAAATCTTCTATGACACTTCTTTGATATATACTAGCTAGCTAGTGCTTCTACTCATTTAATTTGTACTTAATATCGCATTGTGTCGACTGTTAATCATAATAGCATACAGTTTGATGCCTTAAAAAATGCATTTATGTGGTAGCTAAACAGTTGTTTTAACAAACCAAATTTCTCTCATCAGAATAGCAAAATCAGGATAGTATTATGACCCACATGCCATAAAAAATGGCTGATGATATTCCCATCTTTTAAATCTTAATTAAGTAAATCTTGCTGCAGCATTTTCCTTTTCACTATTATGTCTAGAATTGATATCAGGTTAGTCTGCAGATTAGTCTGCTGGTTAGTCTAACAGTTTCAATCATTTCACTTGTGGTTTTAGATATTGGTATGGCTTTAGCACGTGCCTTCCTACCTGGAGCCTCTTTGCTGTCAACACAGAGAAAGATAACCTAGGTTTTCTTTCTGAATATTTATAGATTCATGAATTCAAGTAACATCACTGAAGGCAGAAAATGTTGTGATATTAGCACTTGAAGAGATCCCAGCGTAACATTGCTGACCAAAATCCCAGACTGAAAGCCTTCACTGAAGACCCAGAAGCATTCGGGATTTCTAGTTTTACAAGGCACAGTGCTTGGATGACTCTCCTACATCCACTGGCACTGACTTGCAAGGCTTCTGATTCTGTAATCTTGTGAGCTCTTGTCTGAAGGCTCTGCAGATTTCTTTTACCCCAAAAGTGTCTTGGTGCTTTCTTCTTATAATCTCTGTGTCTCCTTTTTAAACTTTGGCTAGCTAGTATGAATGCACTGCTTAAGAGTTATATTTCCAGACTGATAGTCAGATAGGAGAAGTGAACTGTTATGAAGAAGTAATAAGAAAGAAAAGAGGAAGAATAAATACAGCCCCAATGTCCATTTCCCGAGGAGAGATTACAAAGCCAGCACTGCCATCTCACCATCTCTCTATGGAGTGACAAAAGAAAGGATGCAGACAGATCTCAGAAAAGTAGAATATAGGCAAAAAAAAAAAAAAAAAGCCATAATTAATGACTGGGTGCAGAAAACTAGCAATTTCCATAATCTAAATGTTATGTTTCCTTGTATAAAGGAAAAAAAAAGCTATTTTTGTATTACAGAGTTCCAGCATTCAGAAGCTGTATCAGAAGATAAACAAGAATTTCTTCTTTTGCTTATTAGTGCTGGCCTATAGTTTTCTTTCTTTTTATATCCAGTCATTCTGACAACAGCTAATAAGGGTTGCTCGGGGGACTAGGACACACAGGAGACATGTCATACGAATTCATAGCTAGAATTCACAAAGAGCTTCATTCATCTTCAAAATGGATAGAACACAGTAAAGTATATGACATTCAAGGAATGACTACAAAACTCAAACTTTTTCCTGAATTGTTGTCATAGGCAGAAAGCCCGGTTAAGCAAAAAATAGAAGTTCCTCTTTAATAAGCTGGAAGGCACAAGCAAAAGAAAAGAAGCTCCTACAGTGACAGACAGAAAATTAATTCCTCGCATCTGTAGGTATGCAATCCACAGCAATGACAGAAAACTATTTAGGATGTTAGCACCTCATTTTCAGCTGTCCTTTAAGAACAACTAGTCCATTTGCTCTACCTGACCTCCAACTATGTTGGATGCACTTAGCTTATTTTAGAAGGATCCCCTGAACTTTTTTCTTTAAGGGCAACAGAATCCTGAGAAGAAAAAGTCCAAACATCAGAGAAGTGTTTCTGTCATTTGGTTTTCTCAGAGGAGTGAGGCAATGGTTAACACTTAGCAGCATAACGTTTAGCCACATATACAATCTGGCCATAGCGTTTTGAATTAACTGCAACCTATTCAAAATCTGGTATTTTCAATTAACTAGAGCTTATTCACATCTGGCAAGCTAGCAAACAGAGCGAGAGAGTGTTACAGCAGCTTAGCGGAAGCTTGCCATGAATACACATTTGGACAGCCTGGGAGAGCATCAGTGTCACTCTGGGAATGTTCCTGGCATGGCAAAAGAAAAACATCAAAGACATTACAGATTTAAAACTGCCTCCAAGAGTGCAATCTGTAGTGACAGGAAATGGAAAAATTATCCTCAAAGCAACTGTGAAGAAAGAGCTAGCCCAACATGATAGTGGGTTCCGCAAATAAAGTTTATGTTTTGTCAGAAAACTCACGAAGGCAAAATATTGTGCAGTTTTTGGCCCAAATTCAGAAAAAAAAGTCTTCGGGGCAGTCCAGAAACTGCAGGAGCCAAATCAAGTTTGGAAGGGACAGTTCAGTAAGGATGCCTTGTCATCTGCATGGTACATCTAATATTTTAAGAGGCTACTGTAACCTAGAAACCAGCATTTAAAAACAACAAAAGACTAATAAGGTCTGAAGATGGAACCCTGAAGAGCTGTGAGAGAGGGAAAAAAAAAAAAAAAAAGATTGACTAGAATAACTACCAGAGAGCCCTATCTGAGACTATTACAAACATGCCAAAATAATACTCATGGTAACCCAGCAGTGCCCCTTCAAAGCTGACATTGCCTTTGCGTGATTGATGGGATCACAAGCTGCCAATAAACACAGAGGAAGCAAAAAGACAGAACTTTGATCCCAGGGTAGGCTGAACACTATTACAGTCCATGAAATTACTCTGTGTAATTCCCATGCATAATGCACAAATGCAAATTCTCATAGTGTATATGTTACTGAGGCCTAATTAGAAGATTTAATTGACATAAGCTTTTGCAAAAGGAAATTCTATTTATAGGATATGCTTTTGTAAACCTTGGGAAGAGGCCCGTAAGCTCCTTTATCAGTTTTTAAGCTAAACAACCTAGCTACTAAAAAGTATGTTAAAGAATCTCTTTAAGTGTGCAGAGTCACTACGCAGAATAAATTCCTTGTTCTAGTCTCCAGAACTGTTTCAACCTCTAGGGATCATATGAGTGGCACAAAAAAGGCTTAATTTTTTACTGTATTGTTCCTCACTTTTTACAACTATATAATATATTCCTATAGAAACTAAACAATATTTACATACAATCAGTTCCTTTTGTCCAGTTTTGGTTTAAAGTTGCCATAATGGATGGCAACAACCAAGAATCCAGAGAAGAAAACTGATTTTCATGTGCATTCATTGTGACTCAGGTACTTACTATTGTAGCCCATGGGACAAAGTACAGGTTCGGGGCACTCACAGATATGCTTCTGATTTATTTACCAAGTTTAAAAACAGTTTTTAACACTCTTGGTTTTCCCACGAGTCCAAAAGATCATTCCAAACAGCTGCACTATTTGGCGCAGAGGCCCTTTATGGGGTTACCACATCAAGAAACACCGAGGAGGAAAAGGGGCATAATGCGGCAAGATAGTCGTGGTGAAGGAGGAAGCATGTCTGGAAAAGCTGACAGGATCATTCTTGCTTCCTGCTGATCGTCCTAGCCTAAATGGCAGAGGGAAGGAGAAGGGAGGCTGAACAGCTGTGTCAAGGGACACAGAAACCAGCAGTACATCTTGCAATGATTCATATATTTCCACCTGGAAAATCCCAGGCAGCCAGCAGGGGTATGTGAATTAGGAAAACTACAAGCCTGGGTGACTACTGAATGGCATAGGTAGCCAGTTCGCTTAATAAAATAAGTCTGGACAAAACTGATTCTTTGCACATGTGCAGAGCATCCGGTATGTGCAGTATTACTAAGCTCTGTTAAACAAAGGGTCAGATTCCTTTTGGGTATCTAACAGCATCACCAGTAATATAAAAATAAAATAAAAATAAAAATAAACAGAGGACACAATAGGAGTATTAAGAAAAAGGCAAAAGCCCCTGGTGCCTACCAGTAAATCTGCATCTATAATCACATCTTTTCATGATATTCAAAAGCAAGAGAAAGAAACCAGCAACTATTGAATGCAAATGCTATGAATAATATGTTCTTCAGTAGTATTGCTTCTGCAGTTTCCCAGGGGATGATGTTCTACTTTAAGTTCAAAGAAAACTTCCATTTTTTGTATAGTACAAATAATAAAGACATCTGGGCCATTATACCAATAAAGCCAAGTACATTCTGCTTTGATTTAACTAGTCAAACTGATTGGCGGCAAAATCCCATTTTACACATTTGGTAATATTAGAGCTGGGTTTTTCAAGTAGCATCAGCTACTTGACCTGCCAGCCACCTAAATCAAATATCTAGATCTGAATACTTCCAGCTTTTTAAGGAAGCTTGGGTACATAATCTAACTTTATTATTCAATGTCATTTTTTCGTTCCCAGTGTTTATAGAGCTTGGGCATTTCAACATGCAATTGCACAGAAAGTACTGTCAAAAATACATAATGTTGTATGAGGTCTTCAGACAATGAAAGTATTATGGAATCCTTATAAGCTTATAAGCATCATTCCTACCAGAAAATATCTGAGGTAATAAACATTGCTCATTTTCCTTCTTTGAAGTCAAAAAGCTCTTCTTTAACAAAATATAAATATAAATGCTTTTCCCAGCAGGTAACGAGACAAAATAAGCTACAAATGTGTTACACATACAAGACTCCAAAGTAAAAAGCTAGCAATAACCTTTCCATTCCCCTTAGCATTCCCGGCACTGTACTTAAAAAAATATTCCATCACCACAAAATTCAGAGGAAATCGATTTGATGTGACAGAATGAGTGCACAATTCCACAAGTACAGATATGTAAACGAGTATAAGTAGTACAGGAGTATTCGGCCATTACCAATATGATTAATATTACCAGCATAATCAATTTAAGAGAATCTTAGTGTAGTTGAAGTGGATAGTACTGTTAAGGTTCAAAAAATATACACTAAAACACTACTCAGTCTGTCTGAACACATCTCATCTCTCTCATCCCTCCCATATTCTGAACTGATTTGCATTTCTGTAAGCATCAGCAGATCGGGTGTAGGATTAAGAAATTCAGACAAAATTTAAACACAGCAGGTTCTTTGGCTTTATATTACACTCTGACATGTGTCTTTATACTCACAGAACTACATTTCAGGATTATACGCACTGTTGCATTAACTGTGAGCCTTTAAGATTGTCTTCAACCATACTAATTCAGTTTACTTAGCACATTATTTCAATTGCTTACTCGAAAGTGTTTAGAGAGAGTCAAAATATTATATTTAAATGTTAAAAAGTACAAATGCTGGTGCATATTGAGGACCCTCAATTCCTGCTAATTGCAGTTCTTCATCATGACATGTCAAGATGGGCATAAAATTTAGAGTATTAATAGTCTTTGATAGACTTTGATAGACATCGAAGTCTATCTAAGTAATGAAGACCAAACTGTACTTTCAGATGCAGTACTGATTCTTTCAGAGAGGAGTTGAATTAAATTGGTTTATAGGGAGGAATATTATCATGCTGTTACCTGTGCTGTGCCTGGTAGGCATGAGATAGATGAATTTATAGTGCTGCTTATACAGAAATATATGTTGAATTCACTTTTTAAAGGGTAAAAATATATAGAGATAGTATTCATGATTTTGGAATATTTTCCCTTCTTCATCCACATATTGAAGAGAAACCATGACACAAAACTGATTAAACACTGCAGGGAATCTGATCCAGGCACAGGACATTAAAAAAAATTGTCAAGAGATACCAATGTTAGAGCATCTTATCCTATTTTCACCAGAGGGATTGCTGGAGAAGATGAGGACAAAGTGGTTCTATTCATTTGCTTAATGTCACCAGACATACTGACTCCAAGCCAAAGGAAGCAGAGCAACTATCTTTACGTGACAGAAAGACAGTGATTTTTCATATGTCTCAAGCACACAGACTAACTACTTGGCAAGGAACTTGAGGATATCGGTACTGTACAGCAAATTAATAGCATATATCAAGTAAACCCTGCCTCTGTTCTTATCCAGGATTTTTAGCTAAAGGTACAAGGAGATAAGGCTTTGATACAAAAATAAGATTAAGATTGGGTCCAATGTGAAGGAACTTGCAAGGAAACTTGTGTGCTGCAACAGTGAGGAGCAGGCTTGTTTTGCAGGACTCCTTAGAAAGATTTCAGAAACTTAAGAGGGGAAAGACTGACCAAGCAGAAGCTGTTGAGACTTTGAGGAGGTCTGGTCTTTACCTTCTCGGTACCTTCTTTTGATCTCCCAGGGATGCAGACAAAACACGATCACCTCCTTCCCCTACTCTACAGTTTTATCCTGGACATTTCCAAGGCCTTCTCTGACATAGGTTTTGAAGATGAACGTAGTCAGTATAGGATCATACAAAATCACTTTATTTATATCCCTAATGGCCGCACAATATTAGAAATGTGGGCATTCACAAAGTGGAAGGCAAGTTTTGTAATGTCATTTGGATGCCAACACAGCAATCAAAGTATATTGAATTGCAGCACCTCCCATAACATCTGCATGTTGAAAGCAAGTAATTTTATAAGGGCAATTAATTTAATTGGACAATGATCTATTAATCATCTTATACACATTTTAAATATTCTCTTAAGCAGCTGAGGGCAGAAATAATGAATGCATAAACACCTGAGAATTTTATGAGTAATCAAGTACAGATACAGAAGGTGTTTTTTCTCCCAGATTATTAAGTACTATGGGTCATGTTATAATATGGTTCAGAGTTTTAGAATACTCCTGTGATTTTTAAATTATTTCTGTGATGGAGACTGCTAATGCCTTTGGGCCATATTGGGCATCATTAACTTGCAGATTGATGTGGGTATGGGTTTACTTAATAAATTAATATTTAATTTTAACTCTCTTTTCTTGTTAGTTTAGGGTCAGCAAAAGGGTGTCATTTTATTGGCTTGCACCTGTTCACTGCTGTTTCGTTAAACTTCAATAAAATGTTTTGGTACAGCTCTGGGCTTTGAGTGATTACTAGATTGCAATGAATCAAGTACTTAAGTACAGAATTTTAGTAAACTTGAGAAGAGAACAGCAGTTTAAACTGCTTAAAATGTACTTTTGATCACAACACTTTGTCCAAACTGATACCTGGCAAATTGGACCGCCAACTACAATGCAGCTTTTAAAACTATGAGAATTAAAAAACAATCCTCAAAGTAAGGCTCCATACAGGTTACCTCAACAGCAGTATTTGTTGCCATCTAGGATTCCCCTCATTTTCTATCTCTTCTTGTGCTTGTGATGCACCATTGGGCAGAGATGACGTCAAAGACGACAGTTAGCCTGAGCTGCTCAAGTGCAGGGAATTCCTAAGAAATCAATGACCTGACTCATCCCAGACACAGAGGAAAGAAACAGGGGTGGTAGGATTCGTGATGGCATGTTTGGAAGGGGACTCTTGTTGCAAGAGACAATGCAAGTGTGCCTGAACCTACCCAGAGTTATACTTCATCCAGCATAAGATACATCCTCATTGCCAAGTCCTGCACAAAACACTGGCAAGAGTCTAATCAGAAGTCAGATCAGAGCACTGATCTGTTGAACATCATCCTTGAAAGGTAACAGTTCTCAGACTGCTCCTTTTCCACAAGTTTCCTTTTTTTTTTTTTATGAAAGTTCTGCCAGTTGTGGTCCTTGCAGGCCTGCAGCAGTTCCTTGATCTGAGCACTTGCCTGCTGCTCTGCAGGCAAAATGTGCCTGTGATTCTATTCTGCCTCTGCTGAGGATTTTGTCCTTCTATTCCTGCTGTCCTGTACAGCAGTAACTAGGTTATCAGTCTGATAACTCAGGTCACAAAGCATCAGCATAGCGAGGAAAAGCAGGGAGTTCAGTATGTATGCATATAGTTTACAACTTTTACCATTTTGGCCTGCCACTTTTTCCTTGAAGCCATAAGTGCTCAGCCCAGCTGTCCATCAAAATGAACGAAATATAAGTGGAATGCTTAGTCACATGACATAAAGATGTCGTCATTACATTTTTTTGTAGCGTATTTTAAAGCACGTGTCTTTCTAAAGTGACTAATTCAAAAGCATATCAGAGCTTGTTTTGCAAGTTGGTGTTCTGTAATACCTGTCAAGCTGGATATCCCATCAAGGAAATAGCTTTTGAGGGTCCCAGAGTGGAAAAGAGAGATGGCGGTCACCATCACTGATGTGACTGGAGAACTGTAAGAGCTTGTCAACCACAACATGTCTGCGAATGGAAGGATCTGCAAAGAGATTAGCAAAAATGTATGTGGACCAAAGTTTTCCCTGTCAACTAACATGACAGTTTCAGCAGTAGAAAGGATTTCTCCAAGGGCAGGGAAAGAGCCAGACAACCACTGATAAGCTGATGAAGTAAGTGTCAGTTGACTAACCAACAGGCAGTCCCTTTTCTCCTGCCTCCTTCCTCATGCCACATGCAGCAGTGGTAGGAAAGAAAGGACCAAATCAAGGGAGGTTTTTATTTGTTTGGTTGGGTTTTTTTGAGTAATTAATTGACTTATCACTGCAGAAAGCTTTTGAATGGATCTTTATGAAGAGAGTACAAACAAACAAAAACACAATGAAACAAACAAAAAAGAAATTTTCTCTAAATTTACAGGTCTTCCTGTGCTCAAAGCCATATGGTTACATTTCCTGAAAAGAGCCTTGTAAAGCCTTGTAAAAACTTAAATCTATTTTAATTCTAACAGTTGTTGGTCCACTCATGAAGGCTACATAGTTTGCAGGTAAGCAATATCACTGTTTTGTTTTTACAGGAATTTCTATAAAGTGTAACTAGTGGAAGAAGATCATTAAAAATGTGCAACAAGCATAAATATCATGGTCTCAGTTTCCTCACTGGACCCTTTTTTGAGGACTTCCTCTCCCTTTTCATTTCTGGAAAAGAAAGAGTCACTTACTGCAACAGATCTGTCGAGTGCATCAGGTTCAGTGGTTGGAGCAATGGCAAGAATCTCACCAAAATGTGGATGCCAGGTTATGGAGTGAGGCTGTTTCTACACATCTGCTTTATGAATCTTGTTTTTTGATGTAATTGCTTAGGTGTATTTCAAACTGGTGAGCAGTCAGATGAGTGCTCTGTAAAACCGGACGGTGCTTCCCTCCTGCCTAGCTGTATGCCAGGAACTAGAGGAGGAGGTGATGGTTGGCCCCACATAGCAGAACTAGCTAGTTGTCAATGAAGGGAAATGAAGGGTTAAAGAGGTAAGAGGAGCAGTCATTTCTAGAGATAAGAGAAGGTATGCAGAAAGGACATGAAACAGGGATTTACAGCAGGGAAAGACTGGCGAAACTGGAGCAACTATTTCCCTCTACCATGTTTGCGCACAGCAAACTAACTGTGCAACCATTAGCTGAAATGGGTACATACTCCAAGGCAGAGTGGGATTTTCTGAGTCAGGCTACAGACATCCTCCAGGAAAATGAATCAGGAGAACCACAGAATAAATGCTACAGCGGTACAGGCAGGAAGGCAAACTCATTTATATTTTTCAGAGTAGAGCTCTCCTCAGTGTAAATACCAATGATGCATTTATACTGTATACTGTAACAATCAGCCCTTATATTTTGAAAGGTGATTTAGAAATTAGGAGATGACCTGACCATGTCACTCCTCTACCACATGCTTTTGGCTAATTACTTGCAAAATCACTTCCCTGCTGAAATCCCTTAAAGCAGCTGAAAAATTCCCATGGCTTCAGTGAAGTTAGGACATTATTCTAGGCATACGGCTGGCATTTGTCTCTGACACTGCTCTCTGTTTTCCTGGTGCTTTAGTTGCCCAAACTTAAAATGGGATTTGAGATTTGCATGTTTTGCAGAAGTAGCTAGTTACCTGGACATGACTTTAATGACCAAAAAAAAAAGAGACGTTTTTTTCCTCAGTTCTTCAGTTCAGTCTGTTGCTCAGCACTCAAACAGCTATATCAGCACAATGGAGATAAAAGTAAAGAGCTAGAGCTCCTAAAAAAAAATCACATTAAACAGTGCAGCAATCAAAGTGAGTAGCCACATTTCCAGTCACAATCATGGTCCTACCTTAGTCAAGGTATTTTTATCCACAGTAGGAATTTTAGGTTTCTGGAGTTATAATACTTCAGGGACTATTTCTAAATCTCCAATAATTATAGGTTTCCTATAGCTTATTTGTCATAATTAGTATTTTTTTATAGAATATCTTGAACTTAATTGTGGTTTTGGAACTGCAGAATATAGAATCATAGAATCATAGAATGCTTAAGGTTGGAAGGGACCTCTAGAGGTCATCTAGTCCAACCCCCCCTGCACACGCAATAATTTCCAAATATTCAGCATAAAATATAGAGCAGAATTAGATTAGCATCTTTCTGCATGTTGAAAGTCCAGCTGAATGGCTACATATGCCAGCTGTGTGTCAATTCTGTTTATGGCAGTTCTGGGGTGCAGGATGTGACTCATCTGAGAAGTCGTAAGGAAAGTAGGCACCACAAAATGGGAAGATTTTGGCATGTTCTGTGCCAACTCCATCCAATGAATCTCGTCTCTACTTTAGCAATGCCATTTCTTGAGCTCAATAGACCAATGGTTTGAGAGCAGCCTCTCATATCTTAGAACCAGAGGTGTCAATGAACCAAAGTCTGGCTACATTACATTTCTTTGCAAATGCCTGTTGAGACTAGAATCTGCAAAAAGATTGTGAAGAGTTGAACTGGCCACGCAAATTCACTCAGTTGTTGCCATGCTTATGATAAGTGTAAAAAAAACCTGATCATAGAAGATGCTTATCAGTGAAAAGAAGAAACATCCTGAATGACTGAGAAATGTAAGAAAAAATGGAAATTTAGGGGAACCACGTGAAACTGTTCTGCTAAAGGCAACTGGCCATGCAGCTTCTTATTCCCAAATGAGAATTCTGCTAGGACAAAAGAAAGAACAGCATGATTAATTGTTCTTTGGGTCACATCCTGTGAGGGATCATCTTTCAGACTACAAGACAAGACCACCACACACTAGTGGACACCAGGTGTCCACTAATATAGTGGACAATCAAAGAAAAAATGTCTTTTCTAACAAATATGGTTTAACAAAAGGGAAGAGGTACACAAAGCTTCATTCTAGGACAAACAGGTTTAATTATCACATAAGATATTACAAACACCCATGAACACCTCACTGTGGAATTGCCATTAGTGGCATGGTAGATATCTAAAACTATTAAATCTTTTTTTGTGGTAATATAACTATACATAATATTATCATTATCCTGACCTCAAAATTAAAAGTGTATTGAAGATTCCATTCCTTGCATTCTTAATAAACCTAGGCAGGTACTACCAATTACATTAAACATTTTGCAGAAGTGCAGTACTAATTAAGCCTTACTAAGAAAGAAAAGTAAGATGTGCCCTTGAACATGTCAACAGTAATTATTCTAAGTTTGTGGTTCACCAGTTTCTGCAAACTTTGTGGTGTAAGCATTCCATTAAATGTTTTATTGGACAGAGCTTTAGCTCTGCACTCATCCTCAGCATGAAAGCAGAGTAGGATTCCTAGACAGTTTATTTTCCTTCTCTGCCTTTCTTTCTTTTCTTTCTTTCTTGGAAGTATCTAAATGCAATATTTGAACAAGGTTTTGATCTTGTAAATGAAAAATTTTGAGCTATAAATTGCTTCAAAAGAATTGAAAAGCTACACCTCTCCCTTTGTAAAATGCTTGACAACTCTGCTTACTATTTGAAAGTTACTAGAGCACAATTTATTTTAGGACAACTTCAGCCTTCCATATTGGAATTCCATTTACTACAGTCAAAAGAATACAAGTCTGATTGCTGCAACTAATTAACAGCTTAAAGTAAACAGAAAAAGAAAGACTGAAAGACAACACTTATATTAACTTTATTTGCACGGCTAAAGGGGGAAAGAATTTTCTAATGCTTCATCCATTTTTCCATTAAGGACTAATTTAAGACATTGACTCATGAATACATTTTGGAAGAACAGTTTACAAGTGGAAATACATCTTCAAAACACTCAAAAATAAGCCAGTTGCAACAACTGATTACCTACCTGAATAATATGTAATTCCCTTGTTGCCAATTTGCACACTTGACAGAAGATGATGTAGATATTTTGCATATGATACAGCATATATGATTTTTTTTGTGTTTGATTTACAAAGCTGTTCTCCATATAAAATAAATAGAAGCAAAGGACAATCTCCCAGATGGATCAAGGAGAAAAGAGGGCATTTCAGTGCAAAGTGGACACCTATACTCTCCTAAAATGCAATCACTGTACCCTAGCCCTAACAGTATAAATGTATCTAAGACAACTCTCACCCCCTCAACTTCCTTGGATGCCTCAGGTTTCTTCATTTAACATATTAAAGAGTATTGAAAACTTTTTTTTTATCTTGAACAGAAAAAGAAAAAAAAGATATGCAAAGATATTTTGAACACAAAAAACTTTAAAATATCTTGTAGGTGCTCCTTGATACAATCAGCCAGAACATATGAACATTAGCAAACTGTGGGTTAAATATTCTCACCTCATTTTTAACTCCCAGCTTGAGTATCCAATCAGAATTCAGCAGGCATCTGTACAAGCATACCAAGGAAAATTAACTTCTTGTTTTCTATACTAGAGTGCCAAGCATGAGTACATACTGTTTCAGTGTTTGCCAGCAGAAGGGTCCACTTTCATTGTTTTACTTGGAAAAGGATGATCCATAAACTGGCGTATGCTCAGCAGCTTGGGCGAACTGAAATTAAAATGGATGATTCTGACTCCAGAGAAGTTCCCATTCCATTGTGCCTTCCATGAGAAGAATTATAAAGTGTTATCTCCAGAGCAGATGGCAGGACAATCATCTTCAGTCAGAAAATGTAAGATGATATGTCAGCTTTTGAAATTTTAATATCCGAAGAAGTCTGCACTTTTTTCTTTTTTCCTGTAGCTACAGGGAAAACTATATGTAAGTAAGTGACCTAGGGAAAGTTTAACACTTGCTCAGGTACCTATTACAGTTTTTGGATAGTAGAAGGGCTAATAAACTTGTTCTCATGATTTAAATTGCAGCTACATAAAACATCTTAATTTTAACAAATTAAGGAGATCTTCTACCTCTTTCTCAGGTTATGAGATACTAAGGAAGTAAGAAGAAAACTGATTGGGGCCCACCCCGCCCCTCTTTACTGAAGTCATAATTTTAAATTTGTTCAATTTAAAACTTTATAGATAGATTATTTGAATGCTTGAAAACTTTAAAATTACATACACCTTTTACCTGCATAACCAAAAGGAATGATGTTAATAATCTTATATTCGATGTTGCACCTCTTTACTGGAAGGCTTCCATCTTGCTTTACAAACTATATTGAAAATGTATCTGGTAACACTCCAGAGACTCAGCAAAAATGGGTTGCATAATGCATTTCCACTCTCATAAAATTGAAGAGGACCTGAAGTCTCTCTTTTGCCTGGGGATATTTAAGAATGTCCTCCTTAAAACAGGAGGAAGTCTAATAAGGCTGTCTACGTTTAAAATACAGATGAACACAAACTATGCATGTATATATATATACACGCACACACACACTGCATATATCGTACTATATATACCTTGTAGATTTATATACATTTCACACATATTCTTCCAAACAATTTGCATTTTAAAATACCATTCATCATGCTCCAATATAGACTTAAGACTTTCTTAATCAATTAATTTATTCTTTTATGAGCAAAAAACCCCAAGGATCTGATACAATAGTAATCTTTCCCTGAATAATCAGAGTCTAGAAGACAGTCCTTATAACAGTCCTCGAAAATAATCTCTGTTGTCTATCAGCGTATATACAGCATATACACACAGCACATACGCAGTATATACACACTCTTTATGTTTCTTGAACATGAACAGCATGTTCAATAACATACAGCCTAATGTCTCTTGAAGTTCTTTCTTCTCCAAAGGATACTTAATCCCACAGTTTTTCAGCTTCTCTTTACCTTGGATTTCTTCCCAATTTTGCTGAGATTCTCAAAAGTCAGCAGACCTTTCGCTGCTCAGCTACCACTGCCAGCCTTCCGCTTGCACTCTCCTTGTCCCAGTGTTACCTCCTTTCACTGACTTTATTTGTTGTGGTCAATACTACCTACGCTTCTTCATCACCACCCTCACCGCTGAAAGCTTTTTCCTATATCTTTTCTTGTGCCAGCAATTTTGCATCCAGCTACTGTTGCAGCTACTACTATTTCTTTTAGGCTTTTTTTTTTGCGAGATTTATGCTTATCAGCTGGAAAGTTTACATACCACTTTCAGTGCCACTTCCCATTCCCTAACATTCATGCTCAGGCTAGTCGCCCATCAGGAGACATCTCTTCGTTATCCAACCCTTACCTAAGTAATATTCCTGCAGGCCACTTCGAGCCTGTCCATCTGTCCGCACTCATCTTTCTCCATCTACATCCCATGAGGTGTCACAGTGCCACACAAGGCATGAGCATGTACTTATCACACTGGTGCATGGTTCCACAGCTCTTAATAAATCTGTGCAATGTCAAGGGAACATCCCATGACACAGACAGACAGCTGTCATGCTAAGCAGGGTGCCGCTGGCACAAGCTGGTAGAAACAGACTGATGTGACAGTACACAGCATGTAGACATTTAAACTCCTTCCACCTGAAATTCACAGCTCTGAATCCTCACCCGACATCTGTAGCAGCAAGGGAGCTTTGCTTCTTTCTTAACAGTTAAGGGGATCACACTGGTAATGTATGTGAAACCTCTACAACCTCTACCTCTACAACAATTAAATTGTCTAAATAGGAACATAGAATATATATAATCTCCAAACACAGCAAAAGGATGGACTTGTGTTTGTCCTGCGTATATGTTAGCTATAGTCCACAGGTGTTGAGTTCAGAATCTTATTATATGCTACTAAAATTATTAAGTGTATTTTCAATAAAGTGCCGAGTACCTCTCTTCTCACTAACTTTTTTATTAATATAGTTTTACAAAGCAGTTCTAACAAATACACTCACATCTCCCATGCTACCACTGCTGCATGTCCAAGCTGACAAAGCATAGGAGTACATGAGGGGGGAAGGCAGGAGGAGGCAGGTCTGATGCAAAATTCATTGATGGCTACTCTTTTTTGTTATACTGGACTTATGCTCAAGATTATTTGGCTCATTAAAACAAGTGAGAATCTGCCACAGTATCCCTAATCTTTTCTAGCAGATGTCTTCCTTTGGACCATATGCTGGGTATAATCACTTTCAGTTGCCATTTCTACTGCATGGTGAGCAATTTGGCAACTACCTCCTCTCATCTGAGAAGCATCTGGCATAGACAAAAGCAAGCCTTGCAGACTCTTTCTAGCACAGAGAGAGAGATACTGAAAATGAATTATGAATACCGAAGACTACCTGGAATGTGCTGATAGCACTTCCATGGCATATTTGTCTTCAATCATTTAGTTTCCTGTGCATACAATTGTTATAGGAATTTTATAATATACAAAACACCTGAGATTTTTGGCTCCTTAGAAGGTAAAAGACAATTTTATTACATCATAATTTTCTTCAAAGCAATGATACTCCTGTTTTTATGAGGTTCAAGATTCCCCCACCCATTGCACTATACTCACATACTTCATGTCTCAAATTTGCACTTCATTATCACCAGAGTTCTTTGGCTTAGGCTATATTTGCCTTTCTGTATCTTTTGGTTGCTAGTTTAAAAACAGAAGTAGAAAAAGCACCGAGTGAAAATTTAGTGGAAAATTATGTAGTTCCATGAAGTGTTAAATGTTCATGATGAAATGTATCAGGATTCTAAATGCAACACATCTCAAATAATCTTCAAAATGTCTTTTACAACTTTTCAAATAGTTTTAAGAATTTTGAAGTAAATTTCTTTCAGGTTTAAGCAACTCTTTTTTGTTATAAATGAATGTAAACTTAAAACAGTTATTCACATTACTTCTTGGCAGTTGCTCCTCTCTATGTTCTGTGTTGGCTATTATATCTATTGCACAATACAAGCCATGATAATCCATTTATCTCATCCTACAAGGAAGACTTTCAACAATATGTTGGAACAATAACAGGTGTTTTGATCAAATATTAGTTCAACTTTACTTAAAATAAACTTAAGAATTCGTAATCCATTAATTGCTCAGTTCTGCACATACGGCATGGAAAGGAGGAAAGAGACATAGACTGGCAAGGGGGATATTTGCCAAAGTGACCCAGGAGCTTTTTTCCCTAGCAATTTAGAAAGCAAATGAAGGTAATGTGAAACTTCAAACTGTACAATATCTGCTTTATTACACTTTAGTTTCTTGTTACTTTTTTCTCATTAGAAAACTCCTTTAAACACTAAAACCTCTATATAGCTCCTTCACCTCTCTCAAATCTCCTTCTCTAAACTCTTAGGCCTATATTAGACATTAAGCTTGGTACATGAATTAGTTCCTTGTGATACTGTCCCACAGCGGGTGTTTTACTGATCTAATAAAACTACAATGAAATTACTGTATACAACTTAATATTGAAGCCCAATTATTGATTTTCAGGGCTTCATTTCCAACCCAAAAGTGGCAGTGTGTTCAAAATCCATGCAACCAGATCTCTGGCAAAGAACCAACCAGGCATAGGGACATACTGTTAGAACATTACTTTTTCCTTCACTGCCAATGGAGCCAGGAAATGATGTGTGTACAGGTACATACAGTATAGATGTCACTCAATCATCCTCCACCTCTCTAATTATTTTTATTGAACTGTTGCTGTTCAAACACAGAGATGCCAAGACTTTCACAAGAATGATGGCATCTCTGACAATAAAGAAACTAAATATTCTGACTTGATGTCTGTACCAAAATGTCATTTCTTCAGATTGGACAGCCCATCCTGGAGATCCTGAGAGGAAGCTTAGGTGCTGATACACCAGATACTGCAGCCCAAGGACTTTAATCGGTGCTATGGTATTAAATTCTATGTTAACGTGGCTTCCATGTAAGGGAATATTTGAGAACAATCCTTGGAAAACTTGTTCATCAAGAAGTTCATACTATAGTCACAGCATTCAGGAATGATCTAAAAAAAAAACTCATGAATTTCAGCAAACTTGGGAACTACAAAATACTGTAGTTCAATAATATTCTCAACCGATACACTCAAATTTTTGTAACATACAATCAGAAGAAGATTACATACAACAGATAACATACAATCAGAAGTAACATACAATCAGTGTTCACGTAAAATGGACACCATACAGAAAACACGAAGTATTAACATAAATACAGAGAAAAAGAAAAGTCCTAGAACTCAAATACCATTCTGAAGTGTCTTCCCAGAGGAATAGCTTATATGCTATATGAAACTGAAATACTTATTACCCTTTTTCTTTTAACTTTATGAAAGCAACGGGATATAAGAAGAGATAACATAGCAAAGCATGTAATAGGAAATTAAATAAAAATAAGAAGGTGAAGCTAAAAATAAAAAATGGACAACTCTTGAACCACTGTGGAACTATGAGCTCTAATTTAATTTTCCTAATTTAGTTTTCTTTTCTTAACCTCTCTTATTTCCAGGAAACCATCCCAAATGATCTGACCATTTTCCAACTAGTCTTTTCCAGTCTTTTCATTACAATGTACAATTGTCTGTAAAGGGGCTTCCCTTTATATAAAAAAAATTCTTTAACATGAATAGAATAACAGAGAACTTTTCAATTTGTGCAGTAACTATGTTGATAGCAAACAGTGTCTGTACCACCTACTTGCTACCTGGACAGACTATTCAAAATTATTTCAAAAGAGACATTGAGATGAAATGTGTCAGCAATGTGTCCTCATGGCCAAGAAGGCCAATGGGCTCCTGGCTGCATGAAGAGGAGTGTTGCCAGCAGGTGGAGGGAGGGGATCCTGCCCCTCTGCTCAGCTCTGGTGAGGCTGCACCTGGAGTACTGGGTGCAGGTCTGGGCTCCTCAGGACAGAAGGGATGTGGAACTTCTAGAGAGGGTCCAGCAGAGAGCCCCAAAGATGACTAAGGGACTGAAGCATCTATGGTATAAGGAAAGACTAAGCAAGCTGGGCCTGTTTAGTCTGGAGAAAAGAAGGCTGAGAGAAGATCTGATCAACATGTTAAAGGACCTGAGGGATGAATGTAGGGAGGATGGGGCCAAACTCTTCTCCATGGTAGCCAGTGACAGGATGAGGGATAATGAGTAGAAATTGAAACACAGGAAGTTCCATCTCCATATGAGGAAGAACTTCTTGACTCTGAGGGTGCCAGAGCCCTGGCACAGGCTGCCCAGAGAGGCTGTGGAGTCTCCTTCTCTGGAGATCTTCCAAACCCGCCTGGATGCCACCCTGTGCCACGTGCTCTGGGTGTCCCTGCTGGAGCAGGGGGATTGGACTAGCTGATCTCTAGAGGTCCCTTCCAACCTCAACCATTCTGTGATTCTGTGTGATTCTGTGAAATATACCCATACTCGAGATAAAGAAAAATGAAATAGATAAAATTGGAAGAGTTTTACAGATTGCATAGAATCATAGAATGCCTAAGGTTGGAAGGGACCTCTAGAGGTCATCTAGTCCAACCCCCCTGCACATGCAGGGCCACCTAGAGCACGTGGCACAGGGCTGCATCCAAGCGGGTCTTGAAGATCTCCAGGGAAGGAGACTCCACAACCTCTCTGGGCAGCCTGTTCCAGTGCTCTGTCACCCTCAATCTCATTTGCATGGGATTAAAAAGACACGAGCAAACAAAAATCTAGCAGAGGAGGATGAAACATCCTTTGCAAAAGTCTTTAGAAACTATTATGAAAGAATTGTTTTGTAATTATGTGGGCAGCCTAAAAAGACATGCATTCTGGTATCCATTTAATTATTAGGAATTCTTATTCGGAAGAAACATGAAGTTGGGAATATCACATCCTGTTTATAGCAGAATTTAGCACAAAAAAATTAACGCAAAAATATATTTTGTTCTGAAAGACACTAGTTGTAATGATTCAATACAGAAGGAAAGCAATGCAATCTAGCAAACACGTTTTATCAAATTATTCTTACAACATGCTTAACACATCTATTTGATCTTTATTTTGACTTTACTTTGATGATTACTTTTTGTATTCTAAATACAAGATCTGTCAGCAAACCTTTGGAAAAAATCATTTTAATGGACCCATCAGCTATGGTGTATGATAGTAAGTATTTTCTCCTTTAGTCATTCTAGAGACCGTGATGCAGTTTTAGTCATATGTTTATATTTCCATACATGAGGAAAAGATTAAAGAAAACCGAGGTCTTATATCTCAAAAGCCTATTGTCTCTTATTCATAGTACAAATTTATAAATCATAGCAAAGAGGATTCTGAATCTGTAAACTCTCATATAATTCTCTCATTAAGACTCAGAGTGAGACATTTTGAAATTGACTCCAGTTCAAAGATCTTTCTATTTTATAATGTTTGCAACATTTCTTCGTTTCTTATAAGGAAATCATTTGAAGTGCAGATATCTAAAATTGATAACTGTAATCTGCTTCTGATGGAGAAACAGAGACCATGTCTTCCATATGCAGCAGTAATCCCAGTCCCTCTCTTCTTAAGATTTACAACAGCAAGAGTGAATTAACAGTATTCTAACTGTAGAAATTGCTTCTCAAGTTCACATAATCAAAGTTTGAATTCAATACAAAGTTACGTGTTGAGTAAGCAAAAACAAGCTAAGAAATATGCAGCCTGTCAGTTCCAATGAATCCATTCTGCAGACAATTGACAGCATATAGTCTCTCATACAGCTAAGAAAATTGCAGATTGTAGCATGAAAGATTACACATTGTTAAGCAGTGTCAAACCACATTGGCAGTTTTCATATGTCAAATGTGTAATTACATAAGGATTATTGCTAGAAAAACACAAGATCTAGATGATGCGAGATGAGTGCCAACTCAGCCATTCATCTGAAAACATTCAGTAAATGTATGCACTTTGGATGAGAAAGAAATGGTATTGCATGCATTTTTGTTGTTGGTAGTGGGTTTTTTTTTGTTTTTGTTTTCTTTTTTTCTGGTGATCATGGCTGTAGCACTATCACTCAAGTTATATTGCATGAATCTCTGAAGGATACTCTTCCAAATCTGAAAACATCATCTTGTGAACATCCACAGACAAAGCACACACACACAGAAGCTGAATGATTCTGGCATACAAAACCTACACCTGTACACTCCCAAGAAACAAGACCGTTCTTACTCCAACATTCCTTGGCTTCTTTCCTTGACTTTGTTAGTACAAATCAGAGTTGCAATTCCATGTTAAATAGTCTGCTTGCATTTTTGTATGTTTTTGTTTCTGTTTTTTTTTTTTTTATGACTAGCTTTTGGTGGCAATGAATGGATTCTATCAGCATTCAGCTACCACACATAGGCAAAAAAATAACATAAGATGGAGAAATGGGAAAAAATAAGATATCAGGAAGATGCAACTGGACCACCTGGGGAATCAAGAAGAGAAATGAAACAGGTCATAAGGTCAAATTTCTTAAAGGTCACTGAGTAAGCTGACAGCTCACGACCATCTGCACAGCTTTCAGACAACTGGTGTAGTTCTGGTGCTGTGCCTAGTTGTGACTTTTCAAGGACCTGTGAACGAGTAGCTGACCCCAGACTGAATTTCAATAGTCACCTGCTATAGGCAGTTGTTGATGTTAAATTTCCATTCAGTTAAAAAGATTATGAAAATGAATTCAAACATTTGAATACATCTGTACATAAGATGCTGTTGTGAGGGCAACAACAGGGTTATTTCTCCACAGAAAGAAGAAAAGTAACTTCAAGAAAGTTCAAGAAACTTGAATCCTCATAGCTGCTATCAAAAGAGAAAGAAATACAGATTCAGAGCTCTACACAATGTTATGAGTCCCTTCTATGAGACAGCAAAAAATAGATTGTGTCTAGAAATGTCTAATTACAAAACTAACCTGGCAGCATCCATGTTTTAATGAAGGAAAAACATTTGAAAAACATTTCTAGACATTTTTCTGTTTGTTCTGGTGTTAGCCTGCGTTAATCCTAATTCAGAGCTGGCTACCAAAATGGTAAATACACTTGTGTATCTCAGCTTGAAACAAAGCATAGCCCATGCCATGTGGAAGCTACAGGAAAAGTAATAAAAATGAAATCCATTTTCTCAAATCTGTTAGTTAAATAATGCACATGGTGCATTTTCTGGCCTACCCGGTATTAGATAGCTAAAACCAAGAATAGTCAGATGAAGTTGCTCCAAGACTATTTTGAAAATGAAGTGCTCCTATTACTTCACTACAGCTTATAGCAGTGGGAAACCCTTCTAGAGTCTCTTCGGCTTTCATAGGGATTCCAAGACCTACAGTGTCTTTAACTCTAGTCTCAACAGTGGTTAATTCAACAATACATTCTTTTTCTTGTGGTTCCTGTGTCTCCAGACCATCACTGATTATAGTATCAAAACAAGCAGTGTAAAACTCATTGATGATGAAAAGAAAAGCAGTCATATACTCTTAAATAGAGATTCAAATCTGATTTTTGCACTGCTTAGTAAAATTCAGTTTCTGGAGCTGTGTGTTAAAATTCTGCAACAACTGAAAATGCAACATGTAGCTCAAATAATATTTAGAGCACCTTGGGAAAATATATGTTTAACATATAATGGTTCTTTTTATTTTTATAGATTAATATATAATTTTCAATATAGTTTTTTTTAAAGACTGTTTCGCATATAATCTGTTCACATTCATATTTACAAAGTTTAACCTAATTCACTTTTATAGCAGACTCAGTCATCCACACTTATTCTAGAAAAGCATCCAAATGGTAGGCTGACATTCAATAAATTCTTCATTAATTACAGTCTGGACAGTAATTAAGTGGCATTGACAGATAACCTGTTGTGCCTTGACGGCAGCTCTTGTTAAAAGGAAATACAGCTCTGAAATAAGGAGGAAGAGTAACAACCAGGAATTATCTGAACACTGGATAAAGGCAAAACTGGCTGTGGAGCTAGGGGTCTTCCTCTGCAAAGAGGTCTCTCAAGAAGACTTCACCTGCAGGCTCCAAGTTTTTCTTTTCTGGAGGATTCCTTGTGGATAAATAATTTAAGCAGTTTAACACAGTTGTAGAAATGATGCTTTGAAAACATGCAACTATTATCTGGACTCTTAAATCCAATGCTGCACTTTCGGTGCAAGCACTTTTGCCTGCTCCTAAGGGCTCGGGCACAGACCCCAGAAAGAGCCAAGACAGAAACCAAATCTGAGGGCAGCCTCCTGTGAAGCAGGATTCTGGTGGCAGCGACTGACGGCTTGTTTCCCATGGTCAGGCATGTAAAACAGGTCTTTAACAATATAAAAACATTTACTTAGCAGTCTCTTACTATTTTTAATTTAAAGTTGACTTAGCTTTCAGTTATTTTCACCCTCTTCAGCATCCTCACGCTGTTTCGGCAAACAGTAGCAGTCTATCTGCTGCTACCACAAAGTTTTTCTTCCTTCCCACAGGTTCCCACCTTCTCGCATTGCATCTTTAGAATATTACTGGCACTGCACCCAAAACTCTTCTAACATCTAGCTGCTTCTAAAATCATATATCATACAACATTTGCACTAGGCCTGGGGCTGATGAAAACTTGACTCGCTTACTAGAAGTCATACTTAGCGACAAAGATTTGTTTCCATTACCTGTTCTGAGGGGCCACTTGTCAGACAAGAAACCAGATCCACTTGCTGTACCACAGGAGTCTGAACTGAGAAAAACAATCAGAATTAGATGTTTTGATATCTGAAGAAAGCGCCCCATCGGTAAAACAGGAACAAAACACTGCAGGCAATTTAGAGCAGTGATTCTTCTGAAAGGAGAGACTCTAGGAGACTTAAGCAATTTGTTACACTTCCTTCATACACACACTATTAGCCTTTTTCCCCTCAACAAAATTAGATCTTTGTAGTCTGGAAAAGTAATTTGTATGGCTGTAGGACCAACCCAAAAGAAATGGGAGAGAGCATGGCTCCTGAATTGCAGCTTACTTATGGACAGAGAGGATCAGCAAAGCCATTTGAATAAACTCCAAAAGAAAACAAAAGAAAAAATATCAGGTTTACTGTGAATCACAAACGTAGGCACCTTTTTCTTACCTCAGAGACAGTGTAACTTGACATTTCAGAACCAATCTAGACTTTCAAGTTCTGCAGCTGCTCTGTGAAACAGAAATTGCCCAATTTACCAAGCTTCCCGAAGCAGTCTCTGAAGGTGCCGGCATCTACAACTTCCTGGCAATAAGAGGGCACTATTTCATCTTCTTAAAGATCAGTTCTGGCCTACTCAGATTCCGAAACTCACATCTATGATGAGGGGTTCAGAAACTCTGATTGGCTGTACACACGCTTTTCAGGGCTTCTAGACAGACTGAAAGCTGAATTCAGGTTAACAGGAGGTCTTTCAAACGTCTTCCTTTGGAGATGATATCTTGGAATCCATGCATTTTCCTTGCATGGAAACAAACCACTAGCTGCGAGTGCCCTGTACTACCACAGCGCCTCAGACATTGCACATGCACCAGAATCAGTGACCATAGGGATTATTCTGCATCTCCAGCACAGGTCCACTGTGTGGGCTTGCCAAACCTGAGGACAAATACTTTCAACATCTGTGACTTAAAAAAACAACAACAAAAAACAAGTAACCAACCAAAGAAGCAAGCCAAAAAGAGATCTACCTGGCAATGGATCTCACTGGTAGGTACTGCAAAAGCAGCATTCCTCCATACAAAGCAAGGAAGCCAGATCACAGTCCTCCTCCTGAAACTTTCCTAAAAGCCAGCAAAGATTGTAACAAGTGATATTTTCAATTAATTATTTTGCTTTGTATTAATCAGCATTTCACAGAAAGCACACTTTCTGACCAGTATTACCTGGCAATTGTCAAAATCAAGATCACAGAGGGCTTGATCCAGTTGCCCTCACAAAAGCATCGAGTGCCATCTGAGATGGAAATATACCCTAGGGCATCCCAGCTTTCAGCTGCTATCCCAAAGGGCAAGAATCTCCCATATCCTGTATCGTATCTGTCAACTGCACAGTGATGTGGATACATTAGTGTGTTCCACAGGACATTAAATGTCCATGTGCAGGCAAATTAGTTATGCCCAAATTAATCACTTGGATCCACCATTGTCATGTTATCTCAGCAAATCATCTTGTTTTCCTTTATCAAAAGGAAAAAGACAAAAAATTTGTAAAAAGACCTCAATATTTAATGATTTGTCCTCATTAGGAAAGCTCAGATAGTGATGAATATAATTCATCTCATTATTTTAATTTTGCTGTCATTAAAATCCATTCAGTTCTTGTCTATATTGGCAGGGCAGTCACAACCAGCATCTTCTCTGATAACCCTGCTCGCAATAAGAAATTCTTAGTAGCCATCATTAGTTTTCAGTCCCTTGTGTTCAGACAGTGTTTGCTTATCTCATTTAATAACTTTCACTTGTCCATTTCATAAAAAAAGAAAACAAGATGCTCCTTATATTCTGTGCATTCCACTCCTGTGGGAACCCCTTATTCTCCCAGAACCATAGAATAATTCAGGTTGAAAGGGACTTCTGTAGGTCATGCAATCCAACATCCTGCTCAAAACAGCTCAAACTTAATCAGGTTGCTCACGGCTTTTGTTCACTCGAGTTTTGAATATCTTCAAGGATGGAGATTCCACAAACATTCTGAGCAGCTTGTTGCAGGGTCTAACCACTCTCAGGATGAAAAGGTATATACTCATAATCAGGATTTCCTACATTCAAGCTTGTATCCACTGCATCTCCTGTGACAGAAACTGCTGGCAGAAATTTTAAGAAAAAACTATTAGCAGAGTTAAACTATTATCCTAAAGCAAGTAACATTTGTAGCTAAATGCTTTTAGGAAAAAAACAGTAATTTTAGGAAGTTTAATTAATGGGTGAGAGATATAAATTGCTATTACATTCCTATTTTCTTACATGATTAATCCCAGCTGTTCTGCAGATGTTTGATATTTCATATCAGTTAACTCAGTGCAACTTTCTTTTAGGTGTGTGCAAGAGATGCATATAAATTTACACGAAGGAGATTTTTATGATTACATAATTATTTGATCATATAAAGTACAATTTTTTCCACACATCGCAATCAGTCTTCTTGGGGTAAAAAAGCCTTACATTTTTCAGCTTTACTCTGAATTCACTAAAGGACATTATGAGTTGCTTCTGGTAGAATTATGCTTTATCGAACAACTAGCATGTAACTATAGTATTATATTGTATTATACTGTAGTAAGGTAGGCAGTTGTAAGTAGCAAGAAAAAAAAAGAAATATTTTTCACTAAGACGTCTTTGTAATTAACATATCAGCTAGCACTTCTCTGCCTAAAAGTGGCAATCAATATGAAGATAGATGTTAATTTATGTGTGGCTCTCTTCAGATTCAACGAGTCATATACTGGTTCAACATAAAAGGTGAATATCACCTTTTGGGATATTTTTGAATATTCCCTTTTGGGGAATTCCCAAATTTGTGAATCAGCAGCCTAACAATCCTCTCAATTTTTGACAGCTTATCACACACCTTTACTGTGACAACTTGGTAAGGGTAGTATAAATTAAATGATTCTGTAAACTGGGTGTGTGCTATTTCCAACAGCCCTGAAGACTGTGAATGGTCTGAGGAGTCTAGTTTGGGAATGGCTTCCTGAATACTAAAATTTTCAAGTAGTGAAAGTAGATAATAAAAGAAAGACCCTGGCAGAATTTCCATGGCGTTTGTCCTGTGTTCTGATCCAAGTTTATCCTAAGTTCTGTTCAGTCTGCTTGTGTGCTATGCACCTCTCTTTCTCCATCCTGTCTATTCTGAGTATGGGCCATTCTTAACAGTGGGGTCCTTATTCTGCCTAATAGACTCTATAAAAGGACTATATTCTCTGCACATGATGAAAAAAAAATTAAAACTGGCAATTGCATGCCATTTAATGGGTATCCATCAACAGCCCTTGTGATTTGATAGAGGAAATAATTGTCCCTTATTTCTAGTCCATGCCTGCCTGACTTCTGCATAGATCAACAACTTTCATTAGTTCATGATTCAACAAGCTTATATAAGCTCTTGATGAGAGCCTTTTCTTTTTAATAAAGAGCTTTTCCAAACTTAACACTCTTTTTAAAAGCTTTGAAGATGACTTACTGCAAGAAGTCAAGAATGAGCATAGCAAACATAAAAAAAAAGAAACATGAGCCACAGACTGTAAGAAAGAATTGTGGAATTACAACAGCTACTGACTCACATAAGACTATTTAATTTCTTTATATATGCATTTCTCTATTTTGCTAGAAATACACAAGCCACACATAAAAAATTATTTCTATAGCTAAATTTGTTTTCCAAATTAATTTTTAGTTCAGTGTTCTGCCAACAAAGTGGATAACTTAGTTTTAACTTAGTTAAAAACACTGCATGATTTAAAAGCTAACTGCTTACTTTGCTGCTCTCAGACTTACCAGAGTATCTGGAGATGACTTTTCAGCCTGAGCTTGCCAGCGTATAAGGTCAGGACTTTTTGTAGTGTCCATATGCATAAAGCTGCTTTGGCCTGTTTGGGGAAAAAAGAAAAAAAAAACTCTAATGGGCATCCTATACCTGTATGTAACAATTAGCCACTGTTCATATTTACAAATATGGACTGTTGGAAGGTTATTCAGTATGAATTTCATTTTCTTAATTGCTTATCACTTTAGTCATCACTTTCACATTATTCATTCCTACTCTCTTGTGTTTACTTTGTACAGTAACATAATCAATTACTTAGTGCTAATGAATAATATCTGTGTGCATGGCGAGGACTTGAAGCTCCTTTGGAAGGAATAGCTCTTCAATCCAACAGAGAGACAGGAGAGCTTGCAGATGGCAACCTATCTCACTAACATTAGACTCCTATGTTCAGGAAGGGATGGGTAGCCTTTTGGAGATAGATAGCTCAAAGAGTGAATAAAAGATTAGTTCAGACTATTCTAATTGTCCACAAGTGTAAATAACAGAGTTCTCCACCTAGTAATTTGTTCACACCCCCTTCCCTCCGTCACCTACCCAGAAGATTTGATGCTTGTTTCCACAGATTTGTTAGCAATTACTCCATAGTCAATATTTTTTTTGTTAGATAAAGACTTTCCCTATCTTATTGTAGTGTAGCACTATTTGGAATTACATCTTTATGAAATTATTCACATTACTTTGATAAAAGAAGAACTTTCTCATTAACAAGAAGTACTCATGCATGTGATAAAATCTCCAACAGGGTTAGCAACTGCTTATTAATGGGTGCTTTCTTGTTGATAGTCATATATGTTTAAACATGAGCCAATACATTACTGAGATTTGCATATCTGCTCCTGTGTTTTCCATTTCATCTAGGCATATCAGAGCATAATCCTGAATCTTTCAACATTTGTGTCATTGCAAACTGGGAGAAACTCATGTTAAACCTGAGTAACCACACCAGTGTAACACTAAATAAAAATCAGAAGAGACAAAGTCCATATTTTTCATTCACACACATTTGCAAAATATTATGAGTGTTTTATGCTTTTCCTGTTCATTTTCTAGGTATGTTTTCTGAGATCTAGAGTACTAAAGATTTTGACGATATCAATGAATTATTCAGCAACTCTCTAAACTGTGATTTATCTGAAAGCAGAAAGTATTCATTACCAACAAACAGAGCTAAAATAAACACACTCTTATGACTTTAAGATTAAATTACTGACATCAGCACATTCTGAAATTCCTTCATATAGGTCTCTGCATGAATATCAGCAGAGGAAGAGGTGGAATACTTTCTTGTAGGGGTTATAAGGGTGCAGACATAATGTTTCAGCTAAGGTCATATCTCTTACCTTCACAAGCATACTAGAAGAATAACTATGTATTAAAATTTTTCCACTGGTTTCATTGCTGACAGTAAACAGTGATATAAATTGGAATTTACAGGTATTGCTAAATGCCTTGCATAGAGCAGGTAATAAAAGGGGCAGTTTACCAAGGTTCTCTTGATGCCAGTTTCCAGCAATAAGTAAAACCCGGAGCATGCAGGAGTTATATATGTATATATATTTTATTTAACTTTACCTGGTATGCTCTTAATTGGCCTCTGAAGAACGAGTTACCAAGCAGTGGATCCAGTCATCCCCCGGGTCCTGTAACCAGGGTACACAGTTCAGCTTTAGTTCTGTGCTTCACAATTAAGCATCCACACTGAACACACATACAGGATCGAAACACAAGATCCTGTTGTGCTTTCACTTATTTGCAAACATGAAAAGTTTATTTTTAAGCTCAGTATTGTATAGAGGTTCTTTTCTTTCCCTCACATTCCATGAAAGCTTTTTTTGTCGTTTTCCTTTTTTTTAATGGACAACATGGTATTTAGGTCCAAGAATTTGCAATAATAAAAAGAAAAAAAGGGGGGAAATTCAAATCATTTTACTGCAGTAGGAATCTGCAATGAAATTCATTTACTTCTGTTGAGTTGCCCCAGACTTATCATAGCAGAAGAAAGTGTGACACCAATGGATTTATTGTGTGTATCTACCCAATGCACTTCTCTATATATTTTTATAACTTTTCCTATATAGATTCAAACAAAAGCTTCACAGTTTTAACAGCTATTAAGTTAAATCTGGATCTGGCTCTCAGGTCTTGAAGTTGCCTGAATGCAAAGCCTGAACTAAGTCAAATGTTTATTGAGAGAAGAGTGAGAATTTATTAGTATATACTATGAAGAAGTTGCTTACTTTTTTCAAAACTGATGTTTTTCTATTAGCTTTTTCAAAGTTATCACAATCTTTTTCACAGTTTGGTTTATAAAAACGCAGACATTGGTAGAAAAATATTTTTAAATTTTAATTTGGTGTAATTATTTTAAATAATTGTGTTCAATTTTAAAGCAACAACTTAGCATTTTTACTAATGTGTATCCCTTTTAAAGTCCATTTTTCAGCTTTAAAAGGCTCCATTCAAGCTTTTCTTTCTCTGCTGCATTTCTCAGCTGCTTGCCAGAAGAGTTTTACACACATGACTTCACTTCTGTTTCAGTCTTGCCTCAATCTTTCCCTCAAATTTCCTCACCCTATAAATTTGCATGAGCTAGTATAATAGTACTTTGATCTAGGATATTATTTTAGATATAACTAAGGTATTCATCCTAGTGGCAGTAAATACTATGAGCCTTTTAAAACCTTTTGCAAAATCCTGTTCTTTCTGTTTCAAAGGCATCAAGATATTACTCCATCACTTCTTTCATAACCTTCATCTGCAGCCTTTTGCCTTGGGACATGTAAAAAATATCTACTCACTTTAAGTGTTAGATTGGCACATATCCTAGAATAGAATATAAGCTACTTCAATTTCTGAAATGAGCAAAAACCAGTAAGCAGCCTAGGCATATCATACATTGAAAAACATGTATTTAATGTTATTTTTCTCCTGTGCAGGAGTAGATACTGGTACATACCTTCTCCTTTATGCTGAAGAACAGATTGCAGTACCAAAAAAGGTTTCAGAATTAAGCAAGTGTGAAAAGCAATTTCTCATGAAATTAGCTGCTTAACTCGCAATGCCTTCCAAGTAAGCATTTTCATTTAAAGTGATTCCTGCAAATTATTAAATGGATGTTTAAAATTACAATCATGAGTAGTTCTATTGTCTTCCTGCACAGAGCTGTTGTAGGATTACAGCCTGCATCTTTTTTCTATGGTTTTTCATAGCTGAATGCTTCTCCTCAGTAATACACCCATATAAGGAGACATTCAGGGAAAAAAAATCAAGTTTCTTTCTAAATTGATGTGTTAAAATGCAATGGCTGGATTACCAGAACTTTCTGTGCTTTAGAATTAAAAAAAGAAGGGCATGGAGAAAAAAGTATTTATAGGAAGATAATTTCAGTAAAACATATTTCCACACTCACAACATTGAGGACTATAAGTCCATGGCAAAATTTTCTTTTTTTTGCTAGAAAGTTGAAAGAGTATTTCAGTTTGTTGCTTTTAAATTAGTTTTAAAGGAACAATTGAAATCATTTAAATGATTTTGAATGTCTGCTTATGCTCAATAATATTCTACCTTTCAAGAAGTTCCATCTGATATCAGCGAAACAAAAGAACAGAAGCAGGAATCTTCTTCAATCAAAAAAAATCAAACCTATATTTTGCATATTAATATTTCAAAGTACCTTTTTGTAGATACATAAATAATATTAATCCTTACTATCTATCAAAAAAAGTTCCCTAAGGGGCAAAGAAAGCCTTTCAAAACTGAGTAGAAAACTTTTAAATCTATGACAGTTTGTCTGATTTTTTTTAGCAGTTTCTAAAGAAAATAAACCTAAATAAAATCAATTTTCTTATTTTCCAAGGCCATAGTAAGAAAGAGACAAAATACATTTTTTATTGTTTTTAAAATAACCTGACCAGAAAGAATTTTTGCCTTACCTAAATAAAGTTTTCAAAAACTTTAGAGGTCTGATCCATGCTATTCATATGCTTTTGATTTCCGTCTGTTTCAGAGCTTTACTAAAGGAGTTTATTGTTCCTCCAATAAAAAGCGAAAAAAAGGAAAAGGAAGGAAGGAAGGAGGGAAGGAAGGAAGGAAGGAAGGAAGGAAGAAGGAAGGAAGGAAGGAAGGAAGGAGGAAGGAAGGAAGGAAGGAAGGAAGAAGGAAGGAAGGAAGGAAGGAAGGAGGAAGGAAGGAAGGAAGGAAGGAAGAAGGAAGGAAGGAAGGAAGGAAGGAGGAAGGAAGGAAGGAAGGAAGGAAGAAGGAAGGAAGGAAGGAAGGAAGGAGGAAGGAAGGAAGGAAGGAAGGAAGAAGGAAGGAAGGAAGGAAGGAAGGAGGAAGGAAGGAAGGAAGGAAGGAAGAAGGAAGGAAGGAAGGAAGGAAGGAGGAAGGAAGGAAGGAAGGAAGGAAGAAGGAAGGAAGGAAGGAAGGAAGGAGGAAGGAAGGAAGGAAGGAAGGAAGAAGGAAGGAAGGAAGGAAGGAAGGAGGAAGGAAGGAAGGAAGGAAGGAAGAAGGAAGGAAGGAAGGAAGGAAGGGGAAGACACTATATATGNAAGGAAGGAAGGAAGGAAGGAAGACACTATATATGTGTGTATATATACAATATATAAGGAAGAATTTTCAGAAGAGACCTTGAAGGACAATATTTATTTTATTACTTAGTGGCAAGAAGAAAAAACACAGTGCAGTGCAAGGTAAACTGAAGTCATCATGTCATACATATTTCTCTGAAAAAAACTCATGTCAACTCCTTCCAAGTTTATGAGTTTTATTTATCTTAGTGTCAAATAGCCCAGTGGCCTTCACTTTCCCTCTTTCCCCTCTCTTTTCAGCAGCAGTATTGTATATTAGCACAGTCATAGTCATTTTAAGGATGTTCTCTTCCCAGATCCCTCTGCATGAACATTTGTAGGTTGTGAGTGTATCTAGAATTCAGAACACAGCAGTCCTGTATTTCATAATGAAAAACTTCAAAGTATTTGTATTCTAGGAACCTCAGAACAAGGATACAATTTGAAGATGAAGTTGTCATGGATTTTCTGCGATCTTTGCTGAAATTATATTCTGTAAACCTCCATTCAGTAGCTGGGATGAGGATGTGCCATGGCAAAACCATTATTTAAGGGACAGATAAATTCACTGCATGTCATACATTAGAATGAAAAGTATGAAACATCAACTTTGAAAAGCTCAGTTTTTACAGTAACGCAAATAAAACTCCAGAGCATATGAAGCAGCTGTGATGCATCTAATACACTGTTCTATCATGTTTAAGCTTGTTTTGAAATAGTGTGTAAATGCAGATAATTACTGTTATTGGTTATTTGCCTTAAGATTGTGTAAAAGTGGTTTTTGACTGATAAATGTTTCCTTTACAGAAGAATATCAAACAAAACACTAGAAGAAATACTTTCCTGTGTTAAACAAAGTAAACCATGCCACTTTGAAGCGTTTTTTTTTTTTTTTTTTGTCTTCTCTGGAGGTTATTCCCAATAATATTTAGCGAAAGAAAACTACATTTTCAACATTAGTACAATTTCAAAAGTTTGTTGGTCTTAATTAACATGAGTTAAATGAAAGCACTTCACTAAGGAATGTAGAAGAATGGTATTTTAAACCCATCTCAGTTTAAGTCACTGCTGATTTAGAAGAGCAGTTTTTCTTTCTTTCTTTCTTTCTTGCATTCTTTAGCTGGGATTTGTGAAAGCAAATATGAATAACAGAGGAGCACCATTAGGGCAGGTTTAGAGCTGAAAGAAGCCAAAAGCACTACAAAAGGAAGTGGGGCAGATCAAATTTCTGAAGGAATTATTTTTCTAGCCACAGTTGGAGAGCTAACATTAAAAGCAAATGTAAAAAGCTTTGGACACTTGAATATCTTTACCTGGATTAGATTATACCATTGTAACAGGAAAATTACTCAAATTGATTAATCCTGTGCACCTAACCAGTGCTTAAAACAGAAATGAAAGAAACTGTGATGCACTTATTTTTAAATGAAATGTTTACATTTAAAATTTTGCCTGAAGTACTCTGTAACATAGTTCTACTGGGACTTTGTTAAGCTGGGTTGTGAGAGGTGATATTTGCCCATCCTGTTACCTATCCCATCACTTGGAAAAAATGCAACAGTAGATTTTCTGGGTCTACCCTCCACTCTGGGCTGTAGGAGTGCAGTTTGACTGAGGGTGCCCAGCGGATGCAGAGTAGAGAGGAGAGACCTGGCAAGTAGACTGGCTTAGCTGCAATCAGCAGCTCTCAATATGCTGCGGAGTGGTTGCAAGAAAGAATGTTATCCAATAAACTGGCTGTCACACATACCTGTTTTATGTAGTAGACTCCTAATCTTTAGCCACTTTGTGTTCCGTGATGAATCACATGCCAATGTTGGCACTGAGGCTCCGCAGTTGCCTCAATGGCTTCCTTGCACACAAGGGTGCCTTGAAGCTAGATGCCTCAGAGGCTGATCCAAAAATCAGCACATCTGAGTAAGGAGCCACCCAAAGCTAACCAAGCAAAAGTGATTAATACAGTACAGTATCTCCAAGAGCTGAGAGCTTTCTGAATAATTAAGGTTGAGACAGCCACCTGTCTATTATAGTATTAGAACAGCATTTACCAACTCAGCTTCTTGTTTAATGTAAAATATGTAATCCTAGATTTAAAAAAGAGAAAGAAAGAAAGAGAAAGAGAGAAAGAAGAAAAAAAGAAGGAAGGAAGGAAGGAAGGAAGGAAGGAAGGAAGGAAGGAAGGAAGGAAGGAAGGAAAGAAGGAAGATGGAAAGAAGGAAAGAAAGAAGGAAAGAAAGAAGGAAAGAAAGAAGGAAAGAAAGAAGGAAAGACATTCTTCTTCCTCCTTTCTCCCCAAGGAAACAGTCCTGAATGAGGACTTGAGGACTCTCAAATTACTTTCTGCATAGAGCCACATTTTTTAGGTTGTTTCACACAACAGCAGATCTATGGGGTGGATAGTCTTCTGGGAAAGGTGGGTCTCTGGAGCACAGGTGTTCCACTCCCCAGATGTGCAGTATAATCTGTATCTGAAATAGCTATTCCCTACCCTGCCAACAAAACACTCAAAAAACAGCAGCAGACACATTTTTGTGAGGGCCTCCATCCCCCGGGCAGTGGTAAGGGATTCCACTAATATGTCTGTAGGCTGTCAAATGCCACACTGCTTGGCTCCTGTGTTTTAAGAGGAATTAGACATGAGAGACCTAACCAATTGCTCAGGGTGAGATAGTAAGAGAAAAGACAGGTCACACGCTTGGATATAAGATAGGTTAAGTAGGGAATCCTTGTAGAGTATCAGTTCCCAGCTTGACCACCAAGAGTCAGTTCAGGCTCTGACTGGGA
The DNA here is from genome assembly GCA_013389825.1 of Crypturellus undulatus. Taxonomy (NCBI): domain Eukaryota; kingdom Metazoa; phylum Chordata; class Aves; order Tinamiformes; family Tinamidae; genus Crypturellus; species Crypturellus undulatus. The sequence continues at coordinate 267,998 of VWPW01026040.1, read as the reverse complement.
AGTGACAACCTGGATTGTTAGTCTAATTGAAGCAGAACCACCTTGCTAAGACACTCCATTGGAAATAGAGGCTTGCCATTCAGGAGATGTGTATAGTTTGGCTGGAATATACCCATTCCTGAGCAAGAAAAGTAGGGACCCCAAGTGTTGTACCTAAATGATGTTGTGGGTTGAAGAATATAGAGGTGAAGTTGAGGCACAAATATATAAATTTATAGCTATGATATAGTGACAAGAATGAATGGAGCCTGTAGTGCGATGACAGCTTTGTCACAATTTTTCACATCACTTTTATGCAGATACAGATGAAGTGGTGTGGTATCTTTTTTGACTACCTGGGAATGTTTCCTAATAGCACTACTCACATTCTCTGTCCTGCATGAATTAACAGTACATACCTCAATTATGCTTTAATTTGAGGTGACTGGTAAAACTGACAAAATTGTTCTATTAGGAACAGTTCTATTCTACCATGCATAAATTCCAGATCTTAATAGATAACTTCCAATATCTTCAGAAAAGTTAGGATTTCACCCTGACTTGGGCTTCACTGAGAAGCCCAAAAGCATAGTCCTGCGATTTGATTGAAGTTCCTGTGTAATCCCATTTCTAAGATTCAGCACTATATTATACAGAGAAATTTTCAAAATTACTACTTTCAAAGGACAATCTCAATGTTTAGACTATGCTCCTAGAACTTGAAAGTCTTCAGTCTAAAAATAATAGGAAAGGTCACTGACTCTGTTTCTCTTTAATTAGATGTTAGAATTATTTCTCCCCTGTCTTTTCCTTGGAAGCATCAAAATATATTTTTTGTTATTTCATATAGGTTCTTATAAGAAGGGTGATAGAGATTATGTATCTCACAGCAGAGTAAAAACTATTTAATATGTATTCTAGATTTCTGCTAAAGACCTTTGCAGACGGTCCAGTTTTAAAAAGGAGTTTATACATCTAAGCAGTCAGGAGGGTCACATGTGATCCTTGGCAGAACATTTATTTGCAAACCATACTGTCTTGTAAACAATAATGTTTTGTAGACTACAAAAACTAGCAGAGTTTTATCTGTCTAGTCTAAGGGACTCAGAAAAAGCAGGTGAACTTTTGATCTCCAGCAAGGGAGGAAAAGACAGCAGAGCTGCTAGTGCTATCAAAAATTATTTTCTTTTACAATGCTTGTAATTAATAGTAATATCTGTAATAACAGCAAGAATACTATCTTCAACACCAACAGGGGGTTCTGGCCTCTTGGAGGAGCATGCAAGAAAATTCACTCTACTGCCTCTCTCCTCTTGGCCTATTTACACAAAATTTTTAATACAACAATGAACATTTTTTAAAGAAAGAACACGAGTGAGCTGTTAGACACTCAACATGTTTTAGCAGCTAGAAATGCAGCTTTAATTTAATTATAAACAGTATCCAAGAAGCTATAATCACCTATTTTAGTTGCTTAAATATGAGAAAACATTAGAGGATTTCAGGTAATATAAAGAGACAACCAAGACAAGCACCTTGAGATCTTTGAATAATGCAAACACAAATGGAAATGGCAGATAGCATAATCCCCTGCTGCTCATTCATGATCTCATGCCAAAGAGATGTATATATATGTAATGGATCTTGGTCTCATACATGAGATCTAAGACTATATCTGATCAGGGAACTTGAGACTGTTTCTCCCTTTTGCACTTGGCTCCATGCCCCAGCCAATTTCATATCAGCACAAAAGCTGATTCCCTGATTCCTACAGAAAAGAAACCCAAACACACAAATCAGACAGGAACTGTAGCACTGCAAGGACCAGAAGCCCAGGGCATGCATTTCATGTTGTAGCACAGAAGTCTAGATACAGCTTTAAAAGATTAATAAGAGATGAATTAAAGAATAACCACTCAGTTTGTAATGACTGAAATACCTGTCAGAAACAAATTTTCTCAATATCAATTTATCACAAAAATATGTCTTTCAGAACGTGGTTCCACAGTAAGAAGTCCCATAAGAGCAAATCTTTGACCATCAAAATTTGAACTATTCTTCAAGCTCGACATTATAGTCAATTAAAAACAAAACTAAAAACTTGGGGCACTAGCATTATAATAGGTACATCCTTAATTCGGTGATTCAGTTTTGCCCATTCTTTCATTTAGCCAGTAAAGGAATCTCTTCATCAGTGAAATATAATATTAAAAAAATAGAAGCACTCATAATAACTCAGCATAACATAAGACGACTTAACAAAACACAAGTTTGAGTCCCCAGGATTTCCAAATTCAAAACCACAGGAGTTTCAACTTTCAAATCATAATATTATTTCATTATGCTGAAGTATTTAGTGTTGTTACACCTTTTTTTTTATTATTTCTGAAACAGAAAAGAAATGCCTAAGCATTATAGTTCTGCATGACAAGCTATAACATCTCTATTTAAAACTGACTATTTAGCACGCATGACATATGTGAAGGAGATGTCTGCAAATTCAAAAGGTAGAGCTTCTGTCTGCAGTCCTGTTGCATTTTTGTTCATTTTTTTCTCTAGTCGTATCCTGTATCAATGTAACCCCATTAGCTCGCAAATTATAGTGTTACCATCATCAACTGTTTCTTAATTTTTTAAAACTTTTTTTACAGGTCTTGGAAAGTGTTTTCAATTCCTCCCCTTTCTACACATAGGTATTATTCATTTATATGCATTATTCAGTATCTAATCTAGACCAGAAGAATTTTCATGGGTCAGATTTGTAGCTGCTCAGAGAAAATTACTTTCTTGGTGACACTGCTGACATCACTGAATAAGTTATTTTCACTGAGCCATATTCGAAGATCTCAAAGACAGCTGCTCAAGAAAACCCTAAGTGTGTATTCCATGCACTGGGGTAAAGATAGAAAAAATCTAGGAGGAACAGCCTTAGAAATCTAAGGCAAATTTACAACAATCAAGTCAGTATTATTGCTAAAACAGATATTTTGCATGCATTGATTTACCATTTTGTATCATTGCAAAAGTCTGTTGAAAGATTGCTAGCAATAGGCAACTTCACTGATTTGCCAAAGTACCATTTTTTTCCCTGCTAAACCAGAATCTAAACAAGAAGGGCAGAAAGTACTTTCTGTTTAGATGAACATTCAGCATATACTCCTGAAAGGCAGTTACCTTAAAATTTTATTTTCTTTTTGCTTAATTCAGTAAAGGTGATATGAAGCTTGAACCACCAGGAAAATCTCTTATGCTTCAGTAGGTCACCCTTCCAAGTCTGTAAGTGGCAGTTTTAAACCTCTTCTTTTTCTCTTTTCCTAACATACTGTTGTTAAAAACACAGGGCAATATTTCTGTTTCCTAACCCCTTAAGGAATCTTCCCTGTTTGCTCAGCATACAGAGTTATGTATATATCCTGTGTTATGCATGGTTACCTCCCTTCACTTCTAAACACAGAAATATACTTTAGGTGTACATATATCTACATCCGACTAAACAGGTCTTTGGTAGCATCACCAAAGTGTACCAGATGTGATGAGACAGATATCCAATATATTATATAACTCAATGACCTTTTGTAGCAGACATGCATTGCTTTACTTTCTTTTTCCATTAGGCAGCTCTTACAGAAGTCTATCTGAGTAGCAGCTAAATTAGCTCAGTCTTGATGCTTTAGTTCAGCTCTGCCCTGACACTTTCAGTAAATTTTATCTTCAGCACATCCAGCTCTGCCTTTAACCTTAGCTCTGTTACTCTATTTCCAGTAATGGATTCAGTGGAGTGACTAAGCACAGTGCTTTGGTAGCTGTCCTAAAAGGATCCTTACCTAAAAGATGCATTTGCACTATGCATTGAACCACTACTTTTGCATCACCCAGGCCTACCCCAAAATTGGAAATACATCTTGGTTGGCATTGTGTCAGGACATGCAACTGCATGAGCTGGTTTTGTATGGAGTTTTGTATGGTGATTTGAATGGAGCTCAGGACTAGTATCCTATATGCCTTGCCTCTTTCCCTACCTCTGAAACACACTGTAGTTCCAAATCAGAGCCCTCTCTCCAAGCTGCATACAGTGACTTATTGCTTGACATACATACACTAATCTTTACCTCTCTTTACGTCCATGACGGCTCCTTGACTGAACTAACGCCTTAGCACAGTGCGTTTTTGCCATGAGTCTCCCAGCTTCTCCACATTTTTTAGACCATAGAAGTCTCAGAGTACACTGACTGAAATCCTTTCAAACTAGATGAAACTGGAAGTGCTCTAGCATGCTCTGCTAAAGGATGTCCAATCCAAAAGCCCAGACTAGAGTTAGTCCAAACTAAAACTTCCAGACTGTGTCTAGAGTGGGCATTACATTGGTACTAGCTGTGTCTGTCTATGGATCAGCTCCTATTAGGTCATGTTTCTTGAGAGTGTGGATAAAACACTATTTTATAGCCCCCATTCCAGCTCCATTTGATTTCTTTCCCAAGACTCAGTTTAGCTCTTCCAGGTTCCAAAATCTGACTATTCATTTAAAATTATTTACAAACTATGTTCTCAGTCCCTTTAGTCTTCCCTCAAAAGCTCATCATTTGTGTTTAATTTGTTGTGGCAATACATATATCATAATGTTATTTCTTTTGCCTGAATTCCCTGTAAATTCTGTGTCAAACCCTTTACCAGTAATTTCATCACTAAAACCCATTGACTGGGTTTGTCTTCTTAGTTTAAAAAGCATTTTTCTATGTTTGGGTATCAACAGTCTCCATTTTGTCTTCAAGTTTCAGCTCTGCCAGGTCTCAGAAGCATCACCTTGCTGCAGTTCACACCATGTAACATTCAGAAATTATTTAGAGGCAACAAGTCTGGCACCCACATGGTGCTGGAAAGTAGTGGGCCGGGGCTGTGCCGGAGACTCCATGGAGCCCAACTGGCAGTGGGCCCTCCAAAAGACACCTCAAGCCACAGGTTGCATCCGAGAACATGGTAGCACTGATGCCTTCATGGTAAAATTTTGCTTTCTGATGAAAACAATATCAAGGTATGATTAAATATGTACAACATACAGGATACAAAGCAAACAATAACACCACATCTTAGGAGTGTTGGAAGGTGATTGCAAACAGCCTTCACCCCAAAGAAAGGATCTGAGCAGTAACCTTTATCAAAATAAAGAAAGGTACTAAATTTTCTTCAGTAAGAATGCCTCGATTTACTGGACCAGCTCAGAGGCGCTAAGGACATCTGTCATAGGAGCCACCAGACACCACTGTGTGCTCAAGAAGAAAGGCTGGAGGCTACAGCACTTGCCATGGCACTGCTGCCTTCACAGCACATCACAAGAAATGGGCCTCGCTTAGGTAGAGATGATCAACAGTGCTGCAGGCAAAACTCAGGTTCCCTCGATGAATGGCACAATCTGTGAAGCCCCAGACTGGGGATCGATCATCTGCATTTGTGCAGGGCAAAATAACTGATTAGCAGCTTTGGGTTTAAATGTCTGGATTTCAACCGGGTTAGTGTTCAAAGGCAGAAATATGGAAATCTAAAAATAGCTGTCAAAGGGATAAGCTGGAAACCAACATCTTGTCTGGGATATTCAGACTTGTGAATGGGGTTGTGAGAACGTAGGGGATTATAAAGATAGCCCTCTTAAAGCATTCCTCTTAGGGAAAAATAGAAAAACTAAGTTATCTTTATTTCATCTGAGACAGGAAATTAAAACATGAAGTTGGAATATAGTCATCTCAGCAGTTGGAGGACACGGCTTGACTTTTATTTTATCACTTGCACTTTGATCAAAACAAAGATGAATTACATAACTATCTGTCAAGAAAAATTGACTCAGTCAGCATAGGGAAAGAAGAAGAAAAACAGATCTGTTTTTTAATCTAAAATTTTCTTTATTTTCACTGACATGTTGTTTTCAGTAACAAAGCAAGAATAGACACGTTTAGTAGCTTGACGACAAAGTTTCATTAATTCATGTATCAACTATTCTACAGCAGTGTGATTTATGGGAGAAAAGACACCTGTAAGTCAGTTAACATGGTTGGCTGAAATGCAACCCCAGACAGCCATCTCTCTCCTACACACTAAAAAACTAAAGAGATGAAAGCTACTTGCCGATTCATATTAGCTAGGATATCTAAAGCAAACCAGAAGTTGCCAGAAAGTCTTCTTTTAGCATTTTACTCAGCCAGTCTCCAGCGGCACCACTCAAGAAGGGGCCCAGCATAACTTCATTTTGTCCATTTTCCTGGATCAATCCCTGTTCCCCAGCTTTAGCAATTCCACAAGCAGCAGCAAGCGTTGTGATGAAGTACCATAATGTTATTGCTGTTTCTGTTCCACTTCAGAGAGTTTTAGGACCAACTGCTGAAACTGTGGAAACAAACAGGACCTTTCAGAAATCGTGAAAGACTATGACTTATTATATTGCTATTAAATGTGGACTGGCACTGATTAATCTACAGAAAATTGGTACAAATCTCTTGCAATAAGAGAATAGGTGTGGGGGAAATAGCACCTTTACAAAAACTGAAACCTGTGTTTAATTTTCTAACATGGAGAGTTTATGAACCTGATTCCTGTAATTAATGTCTACTCGCACGTTTCCCTGTTCTGAGTCCCATCCAATATAAACAGTAATTTCAGTGGGAGAAAGGCCCATGTTATCTACTAGAGCAAGAAAGCCCAGCAGAGAAGGAAGCATGCTGCTTACACAGTACATAGGGTATTAGACAGCTTTGCTTTCTATACATTGTGACCATAAAAAGATTACACAGCCCTCAGTGAAGGAAAAAAAATACATTACTACAAGAGGGTTTCTCTCATCTTTTTTTTTGTGTTACTGTCATTTCTTCAACTTTTTCCTGTGCTGTCATTATTCTTGTTTTCATAGTATTTTTCCTCTCTATACTTTGATTCTAAGCTGGACACAAATCTAAGAGCGTTCATTTTCAATGTGCAATTTCCAATTTAACCATTTTATGCAAAATAAATTGTCCCCATATGAAATCAGTCTTATTTATAACCTTAAACCCTGAATATAATGGTCTATCTTTGAAGGTTTTCTAAAGCCAGAACTTTTTGTTTACAACATTTCACATTGACATTGTTCCTATTGCAGAAAGCAAAGTAACTAAAAATAAACTAGTCAATAATATGAAAGCAAGCACTACTGGAGTTAGCCAGAGGGTTCCTGATTTTTCTTTCCTAAGGTTATACAACAGTAAGCCTCTTATTAAAATTAGTGTGCTTGGAAATTTAAATGAATTGCATTCAGTTAAACTCGAAAGATGTGGCCTGCATTTTTAAGACTATCATCTGCACTTGTATGTGGCTTAAAAGGGTCCCTTTCAGCTAATGCAGTCTGGCTGTCAGTGAGGAAGCACATCATAAAGTTCTACAGACTTCATAGCATCAGTCAATCAGCAACATCATCTAGGTGTAAGGGGCCTGATTCTAATGCTACAGGTCTGAATTCTGCCAGTAGCTTATTATTTTATGACTCCAAGAAAGTAATTTCCCTATTCTTTTTGTACATTTATACAGTAAATGCTTGCTACCAGAATTTAACTAATACCATATTTAAATACAATATTTAAATATTGTTTAGTATAAGATAGTTCATTTTAATACGAGGTTCCTAATATTTCAGCTGCTGTAGAAATGAAGATTAGAAATCAAGCTGAAAGTAGACATTTTCTCTTAACTTGTGGAAAAAAATATATATATGTAGTGTATCCTGAATGATACTCCATCACTTTATATAGTAAAAGACTGGTTACTTAACACTATTTAGTTAGGAAGCAAGTGTTCAGGATATGCAACCTTGTCTTCATAAATATTAACAATATTAACTATCAGGCAAGATAAATTCATGATGCTGCAAGTGAACCTTACTTTAAGGTCAAAGTCATCCCTCTGGCTATTGCTTGCAAAATGTACAAGACAGTTGATGCATTTTTTTTCTACCCTATTTCTCTTTCTGCCTTTTTAAATAATTTAAGTCTTACCCTAGGCTTAAAACATGCACTTTCAGATGAGTCTACTTTCCAGGTGGCTTGTCACAGTCTTTCTAATTCTCTCTTTGAAGCATACACAAGCCATCATTTAAGTCAAAAGAAAAACATAGGCTAAGTGATGTCAGTTTTATGATACTGTTTATTACTGGCTGTATTATCACAGTTTGAGACAAGGATTACTCTGCACTTACAGGTAATCCATTCGGATCACTGCCATGCCAAATGATGATAGCTCAAGGTTGTACTAATTTAACCTTTTTAGTTCCTGTGTGCATTTTATAGAGAAAAAGTCTCCATTGAACAAACTGTTTCTTTTACCTGCTAAATTAGTATCAAAATGAAAGATGGGGACCCAAAGTACCAAGGTGTCACAAGTACATATCACTCTGGAGCACCAAATACCAATGAGTTTGTCAGAACTTTGCAGAACTGGGGTCATTTCACACATCTGCCCTAAGTAATTCACTTCAGCGAGGTTAAAACTGATTATTAATGAAAACATAGAAAGAATGTCTTAGGCTGAGATCTGTGCAGCTACATGAAGCGTATTTCCAGAACCCTCTTCCTTAAACTGGCAATTTCATTTCTTTGATGTGTTAAGCATACTATCTGAGGAGCCACATAACATAGGAAGTAATGGACCCAAGATGTTGGGACGCAAATTTACTGAATGGCTTTTGCCAGTTCTCAGGCACATATTTTTCTAAACAGGTCACACGGCCCCTGTGACTCCCTGGGTAGTGTCACTGAGCACATTGTGGGATGCATGTCACGAACATCTGCCTAGTTCATGCCCTTGATCACAGTAAAGAGCTAAAAACAGAGGGACTTAACTTTACAGTTGGTGTTGCAAGAGATGCAATACACACATCACCAGAAGACTAAACTCTTAAATGTCAACGAATCAGCGATTTAGTATTTACATTCTGAAAAATGAAGAGCAACCTCCAAGTGGGAGAGGGAGACAAACATGGACGAAAAATAAAATCTCTCTTCCTCCCCTCCTCACGGAAAAAAAGGCAACACCTAGTGAGTTATCCCTATTCTACAATATTTGTTTCTCCCCCCCCCCAAAAAAAAAGACGTCTTTCCTATCTGGAATGGATACATTATTCATGGAGTCATTGGAATGCTCTTCTAATACTAACTCAGCTGAGCAATCAGACATGTTGCACCAAATAGTTGAGGGAGTTTTTTGGGGGGTAAGGGGAGAAAGAGGGAGGATAAAAGAAACTAATAACTCCAGCAGCCCCCTTCAATCATCTCCTAAAAAGGGTCAAAGTGCAACTGCTTTGAAAAATCCAGGCCAAGTCTAGCTCGAATTCTTCACATTTGCAGAATTCCAGGCACAATTAAGAGACCAGTAATGACAAGGAAAAGTGCTGACCATGTGTCATATAAACAGCAATTATCAAAACCATTGCCAAGTTTATATCCCAGGGATGCACATTTTCTTAAGTGACACAGTAACGATAAGGGAAGCTGTGCCAGCTAAGGAAAGCAACATGGAGCAAACAACCTCTTTTGAGAGCAGTGTTATCTCCCTCAGACTGCTAAGAGGTGCAGGAGATTCCACAGGGCTGAAGTCATCTGGGCTAAGAGAAGGCCGTCAGCTTGGGAATGACACCTTTATTATCACCAGTTCCCAGCCTGAGATGAAACAAACATAACAGCTGAAAAAAAAAAAAAATATATATATATATTTACACATACACATTCTGAAAAGGCTTTCTTCTTTCACTCCTTCTCTAAAATCACAATAAAACAAACAAAATACATTTTAGACCAGAAAGAAGCTTCTTAAAAAGAAAAAAGGAAAATTTCAAACACCTATTGATTGCTAGTGTGAACATGAAGAGAACGTTTCACAGTATGTGGTAAATTGAAAATTTTTATTTAAAATGTAGGGGTTTTGTGGAAAATTATTTTTAGTGCATCTTAATACGATTATGGGATACTGATAAAACAGTGTCAGTCACATACGTACTGATATGCAAGTCACTATCTGGAAGGTTTATTTGGAACTGTATGGATTTATATTAAGAGGTTACTCATTGAACACATCTAATTTATTTATGTGGTGCCAAAGAACTGATTTTCTTACTTGACATAACTACTAGGAGATACAAATATATTCATATATATGTAGACAGATACACAGAAATCCACAATGTGCATCTCTAAAACAATATGGAAAGAATCATGGATGGTACCAAAAGGAAAATAAAAAAGAAAGTTATTTGAGGTGTAGAGAACTTCTCCAATAAGCAGATGTAAAGATTTTGCTTACTAAGGAGAAAACTGACAAGTGACATGGTTCTATCATGGTATTACATGGGGAAAAAATAGTGGGCTCATTAATCTAATAGTACAATTCTCAGTGGTCAGAAGCTGATGCCAGATAAAATCAAGTTAAAAATAATGGTTTGTTTGGACTTTGTCAGTCATTGAAAAAAAGCTATCAAAGCAAACTTTGCTTGATTTCAGAGCAGGACTGGATGTCTTTTTGGAAGGCATGTTTAATTTAAACAGGAAGCACCGAGTTCAACATGGATAACTGGATGAAGTGTAGCAGCTTGTGACATACAGAGAGCAGAAAGCTCTTGGCTTCTAGCTTTAAACTTTATGGATCCCAGAACTTTATACTGGACTCTTTAGTCATATGCTGCCGTCAACAGTTCTTAAACATTTCACAAGCTTGTCTGGATCTCTACTTACGGGTCAGGCTATACTACACTTTTTTTTACATACGCTTTTCTTCAGTCCATGTCAAAGGTAACTTGTTAGTTCACTGAAAATCTATTTGAACAAGTTTAGCAAAACATAACGACAAATAAATTGGCTGTGAACCCTGTGGCTCAGAACCTAATTTTCAAAATATGCATAAATTGGTGACATGAAAATCAATTTCCTCTGGAATGTGCTTCTCCTCAGCAAGGGCTATTTCAATGCCAATGTGTTCTCTCATATCATTGGTTTTGGCTGTGATACTATTAAAAAGAAGTGGCAAGATTTTTTTTCTCCCCCACAATGGGTTAAAAAAATTATGAAGTCACTGAGTAGGGTTCAATATCTTTTTTTTTTTTTTTAATTTTAAATAACATTAATATGTGTATTTTGGAAGAAACGAGGCCTGAATTTTTCAATGCAAGAACAGGGAATATTAGATTACAGTGACTGAGGAAAGCAGTTAGGTCAAGACTTAATTAAAGCCTTGAAAATGTAACTGTACTGAAACAAAAGTCGCAGTTCTGAAAAGCAAAGAACCCAATTAAAAAGGTACCATTCACTGAGTTACCAGGGATGGTAAGACTCATCCATGCCTTGGGATCCCTGCACAAGAGGTGAACACAGTGTGAAACGTCCCTGTCCTGGGAAACACAGGGAAGGCGCATGGGCAACGAGCCCACAGCACTTGGCCAGCAGAGCCCTCTGGGCAGGCTGGGACTGAGACTCACCATCCTGGGCCACCAGTTCATGCTGGAGAGTCTTCTATGGCCATGGCTGAGGGCTGCATCTGTGCCTCCTATGGCTATGGTACACATGTTTAAGCAAGAGGTGCTAGAAGCCACCCACCTGACCTGGTCACCTCCGAAACAGAAACAAAGGAAGAGGAGGAAAACAGGAGGGAAATAAAATGTGAGTAAAAGGAATACTTGACAAGAACTCTTTCCCGCTCTTCTGGAGCCCACAAATCCTCAGGACCACCCTGGATACAAGTGAGAATATGCCAAGAAGAAGAGAAGAAGAAATGCTTTTCACAGAGCAGCTACATTTCACCTCTCAACTTTAGAAATGCCAGGCTTATATAAGACCATCCATTTCAAGCCTCAATTTCCATTAGTTACAAATCATTTTCTATTAGCAATTCATTTTAAAAAAATGTGACCAAAAAATCATCTCTCAGAAAACAGCATCAGTCATATCCATTCCCAGAGGCAAATTTGTTTCATCCCATTCAAACCTTGGTTAGTAAACAAATCTATAAATCCATTTTGACAATGTCATCAGATTAAGCATTGGCTTTTTTGTCAGGGCAAGAGCCAGCTCTAGAGAAATGACGAAAGTTTAAATTAAAAAAAAATCTGAAATGAGAGAAAACAAGAACTGCTCAGTGAAAAATAACGATGATTAAAAAGTCTCACTTCTTTATAGCCATCAAAATTTGTGTTGCGTCTGTTTCCATCAGGAGTAAAGGTTCTTCCTTCTTTCACACGGCAATAAAAGTCCATCCTCAATTATGTATTCTTTATAGATTCTCTTTGTGCCAAAACCTATATAGCAAGGCAGCCATCTTCCTTCATGCATCTGAGAGGAAAAAATCCTTCGCATAAAAGTTTGATTTGGTTGAGCAGAGAAAGGGAGCTTGGGCCACACAGCACTAGGATCACACTATCAGTGAACTGAGCGCACATGCTCTCTGAAGCACTACTGTACTCCCTATAGGATTAAATCCTACACACACATCCTACATCTCTTTATATGGTGAGGTAATACATGACATATTCCATTCTGAAAGATATGTAGAGGCTTTCATAAATGGTAGGGTCCTGTTTAAAAAAAAATAGCGTTGGAAGAAAAAAAAGCTTTAGACTATAGAAATTGCCTTTTTACTAAGGCTAGAGTTTTTTGCTAATTTTATTCAACTTTATATGTTTTTCTTGGGCAACTCTAAGTTAAAAACAAAAAATGAAATAGGAACATTTAGAATGTGTTTATACCAGTAAGGGGCATGCTTCCAGGCCCTGCAATTTGGCTGTTGGATGTCACTGAGCTGTTGGATTTGTCACAGATTAACGGTAGCACATTCAGAGTGTGTCTAGGCACAGTATAGAAGCTAGCATGGGACCATCCCTAAGAAGTTAACTGCATGGCTCTTGAGTAGGCTAAGACTTTCACAGTAGGACCATGGGTTGCTCTGTACATACTAGCCTCAGAAAGGGTCCTGGCCTTGCTGAATGTGCTAGTCTCGACACAGCTTCTACCTGCCAGACCAATGCTTCTGCTAAAGCAAAGTGACACACGGTCTATCACCAGTGTTGCTAAAGCTGCTCCTTATTTTGTCGTAAGTGTGTATTCAAGCTGAGGGAAGTTCCTCCCCCAGTCTTTCTCATCCAGTCCCAGTAGCTTTTATATACCCCAGGAGCCAAAGCATATACAGAAAGAGGAAGGAGGGGGCAGAAAGCTCAATTCCTTTTTCCACCCTCAGGGACCCCATGCACAGCCCAAAAAGCGTGTTAGCCAGCAGATCATTGACTTTGCTGCTCCCACTGCTGCAGGTGGTGGAACTCACAACAGGAGTTACTCATTCAGGGCTTAAAAATTGCTAGTTAGATATGCTAGGAGAGGTGATTATAGTTGCACAAAACGCATTTTTTTTATTTTACTTTTTATACTGCTATTGGAAGTTATGCACATTATTAAATTTATATTTTGGTTGACAAATCAAATGCCTGTGAAACTTAGGAAATGCCACATTGAGATTTCTATGTAAACATTATATATCTACATCTTTGATGGAAGTTTCCTTCTAAATCAGTTATTCTTTCAATCTCAATTCCTTACTGCCAAATAAATATATTTCCAGCTGTATGTGTGGGAAACAAATACTGTCAAGCAATGACCAGCTAGGAAATGCACACCTGTCATAAACTAAAGAGCATCTCCAGGGATATATTGTATTCCATTCCCAACTTACCAAGAAAGGATACAATGGAAAAATGGATTGGTGTCAACTACCAGATGTTTTCAAGCCCCTCTAATTAGGTAAAAAATTAAACAACTGCTATATTCTATATTATAGATATTTTGCAGATGTGTAATTCACATAAACATAGAAAGTCTGATTTTCATTTACACTGAGGCCTCTTTGCACTGCTCTGGCATTGAAACATCCCTTAAAATTGGCATAAGTTATTTACACACATTTTGAGTTCCCTTTATACTATGAGAGTATAATAATTTCACATAAGTATAAGAGGATCAGGACCATAGTCTTTTGGGGCAGACTTTAGCAAGGAATCTGGAGAACAATTAGCTCTTGTTAATAGACAAAAGAAGGAAAAATAAATCTTATTCTCCTTCAAGCGGTATTTACATTTCATGTAGAACAAGTCTACTGAGCATGAATTCCTCAATTCCTCTAAACTATGCATCTCTGGAAATGTCATTGCATATTTAATTGTAACTCTAAGTAATTTGCTCATAAGGAATACAAACCATTCAGCTAGATTTTTTTTTCCTCATTCATGCCTTTTCCTGAGGCTCTACTGGACAAGCCATAAACTACAAAACTTTCTTAGGAAGAAAGAAAATAATAGTCCTGTTTATACCTGAAGCAATCACAGTTTCTCATCTTGCAAATTAAGATAAGAGGAAAATTATCATTAGGCAAGTAGAAATGGTAGAACTTAGCAAAATACCTAATCCTGAATTACAACTAACTGAACTACTTCATTCTGCTCTTGCCAACAAGTAGGACAAAAAAAAAGACTAGTTCTTTTGTTTTTATTGTAATATGAAAGCTGCTTTAGCTAACTCTTTGCGGATATCCTCAAACAATTAATAGATGAATATCCATAAGACAAAGGATATTTTGAAAAGTGCATATAATTCAGTTAACAGAAAGTAAATATACATTCTTTGTACCTTCCAGTCAAGTAATAATTATTAGAATTCTCTACACTTAAATGAGCTTTTCTAACCCAAATGATTAAGTATTTTTGAAGACAAAGAATATTCATTATATAAAGAAATAAAAACAGGAATCATACATGTCCACAGAAGCAAATACTCACCGTTGTCTATGGTTAACATTTACAAACAAACTTTCCTAGCACTTACCCATTTTAGATGACCGTGTTTGCATTGTGACAGCAACCAATTCCTCAGCCAGGGACTGTGATATAGGATGGAAAAGACTGATATTCCATATGTTTAAAAGAAAGAATATCTAGACCAAAAATTATTATTACAACACCAGAGATTAGACAAGCATACATTCACAATGTACCTTTATGAATGAATTTGATTTCTCCTCAGTGTTCTTGAATCATAATCCTTGTAATAAATTATGTTTATAGATTTTCATTATTTAGCTACCTGGTCTAATTGATAATTCTTCTCAGAGATAGACAAGTGCACAGTATATTTCTAGTAACCATCACATTCCTTAAGGAGTTTTTATCAGTATAGGTAGAATCTATCCAAATGATGTAAGACTAGTCAAAAGCATTTGTCTAAAAAACCTAGTATGAGAAAAAAAAAGATAATCCTAATAAAAGCATTGCATTTTCTTTATTATGCTGCAGGATGCTTCTACAGAAGGAATAGGAAACTGGGTATTAGTCTAAATTGTAAGTTCAGCTACCTTGGAGTTGAATTCCATAAGCTGCAGAGAAGTCTGTCCAGAATTTCTTGTTTTATTTCATGTTCCTTTTGTGAATAAACTCAAAAGTACAAGGGGCTTTTAGCTCATGTCAGTGTGTGGAGCACTAGAATGAAATAAACCACCTGTTCTTGGATACCTTATGCAGAACTAACAGCAAATATAGGCTGACAGGCCAAAGACAGCCCAGGTAATAGCAAGAGTTGGGCTGCAGATCTTGCCCCATTAATCCAGGGTGCTGTGTAATGTGCATGTTACACTGGAGCACTGGAGCTGCCAGAAGCTTCTCAGAGGCACATGCATCATCAAAACGGTCCAGAAAACGCCAGTTGGAGTGTACAGGATGGGAGACAGGGAAGTCTTGGTGGGCTTTCAGCAGGGAGAGAGGAAGCTGCCAGCAGCTGTGAGCAGAGATAGTAGGGACAGATGTCTCTCTCCCCACAGTCTCCCAGTCCAGCCATCCACTAAAATACTCTCACTTTCACTTTCACTTTCACAGTACAAGAGGGACATGGAACTGCTAGATATAGTCCAGCACAGAGCAACAAAGATGATTAAGGGATGGGAGCATCTAACTTATGAGGAAAGACTAAAAGTCAGCTGGGCCTGTTTAGCCTGGAGAAGAGAAGGTTGAGAGGGGAGCTTATCAACACGTACAAATACTAAACTCTTCTCAGTGGTGGCCAGTGACAGAACAAGAGCTAATGGGTATACATGGAAACACAGGAAGTTTCATCTCCACTCATTTCTATGAGGAAGATCTTCTTGACTGTGAAGGTAACAGAGCACTGGAAGAGACTGCCCAGAGAGGTTGTGGAGTCTCCCTCTTTGGAGATCTTAAAATCTGCCTGGATGGAACCCTGTGCCACGTGCTCTAGATGTCCCTGCTTGAGCAGGGTGGTTGGATTAGATGATCTCTAGAGGTCCCTTCCAACCTCAACCATTCTGTGATTCGGTAACAGCCCCCTTCATTTGGTCATCCCTCACCACCCCTTATTTCCAACCTTTCTGGCACAAGCAGGAGAGAGGATGGCAGAAAATCTGAAGCAGCCTCTGTTTGTACTATGGGGGCAGGACAGCCAAAACCTGCTTTGTGATGAGCACCTGTGACTGCTGATGCTGTCCCTCCACTGCAGCCAAGTGAGCCAAGTATTAGAAAGGAGTTGATGATTGCCTTCATCCACTGTGAGCACCAAACACAGCACATACCCAAACCTTCACTGCCTTCATCGCTTCCCTTCCCAAACACACCACAGGTCTCACAAACAGGGTCATTAGACCATCCATAATCTCTTGGATTTTATCTCTGATGCAAAAGCAGTGGCACATCTAGAGAAAATTCTGGTTAAGCCAGTTTGTACAGCTCTGTTTGCTCACCCCCACCACACAACTCCTGAAGAGTTAGACTGTAAACAAGCCAGCTCCCACTTGAGTAAAATTCAAAGAAAGTCTATATTAAATTGCCTTGGGAATCTAAAGGGTCAACACAAAAGCCATGGGTTCCACTCCTTGGAGACTTAATCTCTTGGGCTAAGCAGGTCTTCTTTTAAAGTAGGCCAGTTCTGTCTACAGCATTATTTTTATTCTGAATATTAAAAGTCCTATCAGAATGGAAGAACAGAGAAAATTTCTGCTCGTGACTGAAAAGGATTTCAGCACACTTATACTGGGTCAATATTGAATTCATGAGCCTGAATGCTATCGGTGAGTTAGGCTCTGCCAGAAAACTTCTCTTTGAAACCGCAGTGTTTCGTCAGAGGTGTAGTGCTCCATGTGTTTTAACTGAAATACTCACATGCAAATAAGAAGAGGGTGATTTTGAAATTTGTTTCATGATTCTGAAAAGCTTTATATTGGATCGGTCAATTATCATACATGATTTTCCAAGGAAAATAGATCAGTAAACACTTTGCATAAACATTTGTCTTCATTCTATCACTATTAAGTTTCATAAGAAAAAAAATAAACTGAAAACCTGTGTTTTTGAATTACACAGAGGGAAACAAATACAGAAATGTAACAAAGATTGTCTTTCTGAAGCTTGTTCAAACTGACAAAACAGAAGGGTGTGTGAGAGTCAGTAAGGTAAGCTGTGTTTAACATTTTTAATCAAACTACACAGTATAAACATCTTCTTTGTAAAAGGCTATTGAAGTCATCTTCAAAGAAATCTGTTTAGCAAATTAATAACATAAAACACAAGAGGGAAATGGATTTTAAACTGAAACAAGTAAAATTCATGTTAGATAGCAGGTAAAGGTAAGAATTGTACGGCACTTGAAAAGATTGCCTAGGTAAGTTCAGAAATCCCCATCACTATAATTCCTGAGAACAGGCTACGCATATTTGACAAGACTTATCCAGTGCATTCATGAACCTTCCTTGGCTGAGGAAGGAGTAGGGATCGTGTTCAGTGCAGATCTCTGTTCTGTGTTACCAAAACCACAGAATTAGTCTTGAGCATACAGCATTTCTTAGCTAGCACTTTGGAAACATAGTGCCCGTTTGCATTTATGCAGCTTCCTTTGATAGATGGGAAAACAATAAACAAGTAATCACATTATAGACTTTAACAAATCAATATAAAAGCCAATATAAAAGATTCAAGAGATTCAGCTCTTAATGTTATATCCATTAATAGGACGCAATATTTCTTCATAATAGGCTAAGCAGAGCTAGGTGGGGTTCTAGAAACATTAACTCAGAATTTCTTTGCTACGGTTGGTTTGTTTCAAACAAAATATCATTTAAAGCAAGCTTTATTTGTTTTGCCTATAGCAGCTGACCTTGCATAGACATTCCCTTTGCCATCATCTTGACATCATAAAAGAAATCTCTGGAGGCTTCTACTGACAGCTTCATGAGCTGACTGTGATGACGTTATGTATCCCATACAGTGGAATAGGGAAATTGAGAATTCAGATTTTACAAGAAAATTTACAGGGAAAAAAAAGAAAAAAAAACTTTTTACATAGCTTTGCAGCTTTAGAATCTCAACTGTTTTGAAAGACACTTTTCAGATTGCAAAGGTACTCACAGAACTGCCTAACATCAAGATGCTAACAAGTAAGATATTTTCATTTTTTGATCTTATTCCTCCACTTAGTATTTTTTAAATAAACAACACAAGTAGCATGTGGTATGTTTGTGGTTTTCACACAGAATTGCACTAAAAGTCAACTTTGCTTCATTTTTCTGTGGGTATTTTTCTTTTTTTTTTAAAAAGGAAGCCACTTTTACTGCTTAATGTTCTTCCTAAGAATGGCTTAGTATTTCAAGAATCGTATTTGATAGAAAAAAGTTGGTAAAGTGCACTAAAAATAAGGCACAAAGTAAAACATGAATGATGCAGTTAACTAGTGGGCAAACTCAAAGGCTTTTACCTTTGAAAGTAAAAATTAAAATAGTGAGAATTGCATAGTTATTATTGTTAGGATGTATTGGAAGTTCTGAAGTAAAATAAAATCTAAAATATTTAAAAGGCAAATCAAAATATGCATTAAAGGCGTGGACCTTTGTTCTGCCTCACCAAAAATTTCATTTTACAGTCCTTTCTGGCAAGGTATATATGCTGGGAGTCTCTTTCTGAAAAACAGTTTCCCGAACTGACTACTAGGAGGAGGAGGATGGGAAACACTCAACATTTATTATTATATTATTAGAAATCCTTATGCTTGGACCTGTCTCTTGAGCTACACTTTCCAAGAAGCCTAACATGCCAGAAAAATGTGAAAGTTAAGCAACATTTAACTAAGAGTTACATAGTTTCCCATTTTGGTTATAAATGCTTTAAGACATTTCTAGGTTTAGTGTTAAAGATTTTTTAAAATTTAGTATCATCATTATGTCCTATCACATAGAACATATTAATATGTACAGTATATTTGTTATATAAGCAGTTGTAAATATTGCTACACTTTCCTTCAGGTGTTTTCTCCATATATGCTAGGCATTGAGCTAACCATAAAAGTACATGAACTTGTATGTTTGAGTTCTTAACCTGTTTTTCTGAACTTGCCTATGCTTAAAATTCTACTTAGTTAACTTCATTATAGTGTCCTCATTTAGTTGGTCAATAGAGGATATTCCCAGAAACATTTGAACGATCTGTACAAACCAAGGTGCACATCTGCAGAAGGTCATACCAGACCATACTGTATCAGTAGTTTTGGGTCCTGAGAAAGCTGGTTTAGGTGCTTACAGACTAAAAGAAAATGATGAAGAATTTGACCCTCGCAAACAAGACTCGCACAACAAGCATACTACGGGAGAGTGTCTTTCTGAAGTCCTGTGGGTGTGCAGGAGTGCAGTTTGAAACTCAAAGGAGAACTGGGACTCCCCACAACATGCCTTTGGGCAAAGGAGTTTTGACTTACCCTCCTGAAAATATTTTAATTATTGCAATAATGACAGCAGTAGCAGTGCCTACCCCTTGATACAGTAGGACATGGTTATGGCATTTCTCCATTTGAGCTGTTTAAAGCCACAACTTGCATTTTGCCAGAGACACTCATAACCAGACATTCCTCAGACTGGGGAGAGACAGAGACAGAAAATGCTTTCCATCCCTCATACGAAGTCTGTGAATCGGGAATGAAAGACAAATGCAGGACAAGAGGAGACCAAACATTAGAGCCCAGCACGAGTTTGCTGCCCAGTAACAGGGAGATTATCCTTCAGTGGGGATAGCTTTGGATCCCAGCCTCACTTCCACAAGCTGTTTACATATTTTATGTAATGACTTATTAATTCAAAACACACAAGCAGTCCCAAGGCTCTGAGAACGCCAATTAAAGAAGATGAATAGCAGGCACCAGAGTCTGTGAACTGTACTGTTCGCTTTTGATTGTTTCTTTGGACAGTTTATTCTGGAGTGTTTGCATATACAGATTAGCTGACAATATATAGTGGCTGGTAGTGGCTGGCTTAAATAAGCATGAATGAGATGATCAGTGGGACTTAACATACCATAAATAAGTGGGGCCACTTTTCAGGAAATGATCCTAAATAAAGGAGTCTTATTATGAGTCACTAAGACAATGAACTAGGAATAGCACAATGACAATAACAAAAAAAGAGAGATTAGAAGAGGACATTAGTTCAGGATATTTCCTTTTCACCTTTATTCCTTCCAGAGTCATCATTAACACATAACCATATGAGGTACTCAGCTACCAGTCAGTAAGGGTTATGTATTTTAATTAAAAAAAAACAGTAATAACAAAAACATGTTTTAAAATAAAATTCATGCCTTCTATGGACAAAAAGGAAGGAAACTATTTTTAAATACAGCTTGAAAAATAGATATTAATAATAAGAAAGTACATTATATTTGATTCTAATTTAGTCATAAGGTTAGGGGGGGAATTAGAGACAAATGGAGAGCTGGAAATAAGTTAAAAGTCTACCTTCTTAGTCAGAGACAAAGGGGGAAAAAGGATAGATTTCTCTTTAGCTGTAATCCCTAAGTATCTGTGGTAGTCTCCTTTACCATCACGAGTGGCAGCCTGAGCCGTACATCATAGCAAGGTTACTCTGGAGTCAGAGCTAAACAGCTCTACCCCAACTAAACTAACAGGGGTTCTTGGAGAAGCATTGGAGACAGAAGAGGGCAGGAAGAAGGAAGTGATAATTCTGAGATGCGCTGAAATGAAAATAAGCACATGTGTAATTTAAGGCATTTCCTCAGGTTCTGCTCAGGAAGGGAGCTATGAAACTCAACTTGTCATCATTGTCTCTAATAAAATTGACTGCATATGATCTAGAAAAAATACTGCAGCATTTGGACCTAGAGCTGTGCTTTCTATCAGAAAGTCTCAAGTTTCGAATTAAACTATAGAAATTCTGGGTCTAAGCTGAAATAAGACAAACCTGTAACTGACAGAGTACACTGTATATGCTATTTTAAGTTAATATATTGAAGGAATCAATCCATGTATTCTCATCTGGTTTAGCGGAGGTAAAGGCAAAAAGAGAGAGGATTTATTACTCTCTAACCATGAGACAGTCTCGTCCTGCATGCACTAAAGGATTGCTTGAGCAGCTGGATTAATATCTGGCTTCTTCCCTTTTCCTTTTTACCTGTTAAGAGACACCATCTTTTATAGATGGTAGCAGAAAAGCCTATCAGTAAAAACACCTGAGTAACAGAAGAGAGTTGGTAAAAAAATAAAAGGCACTGATTTGCTGTATTTGTGAAAGGAAAACGGAAGTAAGGCAACCTAGAAGCATAGAGCAGCAGATCTGGAGGGAGAGCTAGTGTTCTGTGCCCTGTGTGATCCCAATCCTTCCTCTCCCTTTTTATTCCACATCTTGAATGCATTCATTCCCACGCATACTTAATTTCCTCTGGCTTCCTTCTTTTTTGGCAGCCAGCACCTTTATTTTCCCTTCTCCTTGGACAACCCTGAAGCCCCACAGCCCTTCTGCCATGCCAGTCCAACGACTGGACCAGCTCCTTCTCAAAGCTGCTGTCACCAGCAGGGAGATAGGGCTAAGGCACGTGCTGACCTTATCCTGAGCCATGTGCATGTCTCTGCATCACATGTTCCATCACTCACTGTTTCCTCCGCTTTGAGGACTTGCACACTACTTTGTTCAGCACATGGATAAGCACATTTTTCTATCATACTGGTGATCAAACTAGTTTCATTTGCTTGGTTAGAAGTGTAAGCAGGCTATGCAACGGTGTCATAGCAAAGTCTGCAAGCAGACTTCATAACCAGGCATCGCAATTAGTTGATGGGTTTTCCCATGGAGCTGTTTCATAGATTCATTATAAAATCTTTTTTTCTCTCTGCTACCCAGAATAATAGTTGATTACATGTATTTTCCCGCCATGGGTCACCCTCTCTTCCTCCCCACTGCTTACCAGAATGCTTTACTTTTACTTAATACATCAAATGACTAGTCATGTATCATGTATTTTATCACCTAGAAGCCCTCTCAAGGGCAAAGCACAAAGTAAGAGAAGGAATAGCACTGAATTTAGAAGACTTGCACCCAGTAGTTTGCCCTTCTCTTGTACCATGCACAAGTCCCTTACTAAAAGAGCCTCAAAACCCAGAAAGGTTCTTTTAAGGAATTTGAGCTTCTTTTAAGAATTTTATGTCTTGATCTTTCTGGCTGTAATGTGGATCCGCAAGCACTTCCTTAACCCTGCACAACTCAGCAAGATCCTGGCTCCATGTTGAGGAGACCTATGCTTATTCCACGTAAATCACTGGTACCAGATCCAGTTTTGCTCTGGGTTATTTCAACCTTCTTCAAAGCAGCCCCATGCCATGATGAGAGATTTTACGCAACAAAGGAAAGGTATCGGTAAGATACAATGAAAGTAAGTTCATTGTGTGTGCATGTAAGGTTGCCTTACCTAGGCATGAAAAGCAGATTATATCAGATTTCCTAAGCATGTAAAGATTAATTGCACAGAACATATCTCATTGAACACACCACAGAGGTGCAAGCATGGGTTGACTGTGGTTTCACAACTATTAACATCAGTAGTGTTAAGTTTTGCTTCTCACATACGACCCTGCATTTCACTGTTTCCCTTCAGGCTGTCCCTGACTGCAATCCAAATAGTCAAGGGAAGTAATAATAAGGAAACTTCCATGGAGGGAATGCATGTTACATAAATGCTTCCATAGTCCTGACTACCGTTTCCTGAGAAAGGAAACTCCATTCATCAAGTTTGTAATAAATTGACATCTCATCAGCAGGGGAAACAAGAGGAAGGCACTTGTGAAGGCAGAAATATGTCCCTCTACATGTATGAACTGTTTTCCTTTGCATGCCTAATCTGTGAGGTGACTAAAGCTTCCCCTCCCGGTGCTATAATACTCACATGGGAAACATTAAGTTAAATATCACAAAATTAAATTGTAAGAGTTATTGGAAACTAGAGCAGAGAAAAATATTAGAATTTTCATCCCAAGGGAAATTCTGAAACATTTGTTTTCTTCCAAAATTAGGATGGAGATGTTGAAATAGCTTTTTTTTTTTTTCTCAAGGAATGGATATGTTCTCAGCCACTTTAGCATTAAACTGAATTTGACAAAGGTGTTATGACATCTCTTGGGAATTGTTGTTAACACACCTTGTACTCAGAATTGTGTTAACAAGGGTTATTTTAGTTGGGCTATTGAACCAAAAACCTTAAAAAATGTTTGAGGTCAAGCAGAACATTAATTTCTTCCTTTCTTCTCTATGATTATTTACCTCCTTTTACTTCCTTTGTCAAAAAATCTATTTTGAAAGGAAAATGATTTTTGAAATAGAAAATTCACACTATTCAATTTTTAAGATGCTCAATAAAGTGTTTTGGAATTTGTGCTTTGTCTTTAAACATGGGACATTTTTTGGTAAACTTCAAAATGAAAAAAATGGCTTTCATGATGTTGGCAAAACTAATCATTAATAGTGATCAAGTCAGTAAATTGTTTTGATTGCTTCAGAATAGAATGTATCAAGCTATAAGGTTCTTATATTCACTGAAAGATCATCTCTATTTATTATTCTTCATAGGCTTTGTGGCTTGACTGCATCTCCCACAGCTGATCTTCCACCTAGAAAGCTGAAATGATACCCTGGCATACTTCAGCATTCTAATATCTTAGCAAGTTGCATCCTGGAACTTACATTTTTAGTCTCTTCCAGAGGATTGTTTCTTTTGTCCTAATACTGTATTGCTGGGTACTGCTCACTGGGCAGATCAGCTTTGTTCTAGGAGTATTGCTGGCATGTTAGCTGAAGGCTGTTGACTTAATGAGTGCAGGAAAAGAAGGCAGAATGGAAAAATCTCAAAAAAATGTCCTTATGAGGGTGAAAAGGTATCTTGCTGCAATTATATGTGCACTAAGGCACTTGAGAAGCAGAACGAGGGGACCCCACTGTTCAGATTCATTTTACAGATTTAATCAGTCTAGAATTTTTCCACTTACTCACAGATCGTTCATTGATCTTCTGATGTTAGTTTAGTTGGCTGATATTTTCTAGACATCTGAGGTCTCAGGTCCTATTTATTTAATAAAAAAAATAAGGCCTGAGACCTCAGATGTCTATATACACATACTTTTTTTTTTAAATCCCTGCTCATATTTTTTGCTGTTCTCATACTAAGGGTAAAGGTTACAGTTTTAGTTTAAACATAATATTTTCATGGTTCATAAGAAAATCTGTATTAGTTTACATTTTTGGCAACTTTCATTATACCCTAGTGATTTCTAGAAGTCTTGTACTTTCCTGCTGGTGAGAGATACTTTCCATAAAATAACACAGTATAAAAATAGTAATTATTAACTCACTGTGATGTGTTTTGTTAAGGTGCAGAGAGCATATTCAAAGGACTGAATTTCTTCAGTGCCTAGTTTTGCGACCATGTATTCCCGCTGAAAATCATTAAGCTGCAAAATGTACATTTTAACCACTATGAGAATTCTGACTAATGAGAAAGACAGGAGCAAATCCTTGTTAGTTATAACTGTCCCTTACCCCCTCGTGTCTGACATACAACTGTAGTTTAGCTGACTGAGGATTTTCTTAAGGGTGGCTGTGCACTGCACAAGGGTTATTCTTTGAAAGCAACTCTAAAAATTGATTTAGAAAGTGTAAATTTCTGCTTTAACATGTTTTCAAGGTTGGTACTTTCATAACATTTTTAGAAAGCCAACCGGAATACATATTCAGAATATAAATACAAAGATGCTTTTTCATATCTTTTGTTCCAAAGGTTCTCCAAGTTGTCACAAATGTATAGATCCAGCGAATTCTAAATCATGAAAATCGTCCCAGCTTTTGTTTTCAGGATTACACACCACACACATGCACAGTGCTATTCAAATGCAGATACCAAGAATACAGAACGGATGCTCACAAAAAGGTTAGGAGAACAAATGTCTGTTCTGACAAGAGTATGAGCTTCTGCCTTGCAAAACAAACAGAGATAAGATACTTTTACAATCGTATGAAAGAGTGTCCAAGTTAAGAAGAACTGGAGTTAGGATTCATCTCTTTCAAAAGGCCTGAAATGACCTGTTGAGATTTGAAAGGTATAATCAAGTAAC
This sequence comes from Crypturellus undulatus, assembly GCA_013389825.1. Lineage (NCBI taxonomy): Eukaryota > Metazoa > Chordata > Aves > Tinamiformes > Tinamidae > Crypturellus > Crypturellus undulatus. Next base: position 242,550 of record VWPW01026040.1, on the reverse strand, counting down.
TAGGTTTCCTAAAAATTCAAGGCCTGTTTACTTGGCCAGTAAGTCAATTAAGTAGCGGTCTCCAGAAATGTTCCGCCTTTTCTTGAGTCTCTCATTAAAATATAAAGTATAACCAAACACAGTGAGTCCCTAAAAAGGAACGGCTTTTATTTAGCCCAGAAAATTTCACTTCAGGTGCCCAAGCTGGGAAGTCCTGGTAGAGGACAGTGGAGACAGACAACAAACGAGAGATATCCACCTGTGCAGTAAAGAAGGGCACTGCCCCTACAGCTACTGCAACAGTCACTTTGTCCTTGGGGTAGCCAGCCTTGCCCTATTTTCCAGAATATTTCTGAAGTTTCTCGGGCCTCCGAATCTTGACAGCCCACATCTTTCATGGACCTCTACTCAAGGTTATCAGCAGAATTTTACAGAAACTACTATAAAGGAAAGTATACTGCTTCTGATTCTCTATGGATAATTAATCATCATATCATAAGCACCATAAGCCTTAGTGGCCACTTCTCAGCAAGTACCTAACTTGATGTCTCTGAATCATTCAGTAAATGAATACTGTCACAAGCCTTCCTACGCTAAGGTTGGTCTTCAATAAATAAATAAATAAATAAAAATAATAATAAAAAACTCTGTATATCATTGCATTCAAGATGGTGTCTTTGCAAGACCATATATGACTAGGTTGTCTGTGAATCCATAGGAAGAGCATATCCATAGTGTGGCTGCAGACGGGTTTCTGGTGGATATTTAATACTGATAAACTTCTGGCTTTCTGTAGAATTCATTTTTATTGGCACCTGTCATTTCACTTTATAGTGCTTTTATAATCTCTCGGAATTATTTTCTCCAAGTACATTTTTAATGCTGATATTAAATTTATACTTTTTGATATACTAACGTATATTAAAACATTTTTGGAATACATTTTAAATACATTAAGAATGCTTATAATTCTGTGTGTCTGTCTTTATATAATTCTTAATAACTAACCTCTGCATGTGCTCCAGTGTGTTGCCCTGGCAGCTACCTATAGCAAAGATGAATATTAAAACACATTAAACGGTGCGATGCAGTGAAGATTATGAATGGAAGCTCTACATTCAACTGTGCAAGGAAGCACAGGTGGAGATGAGCTTTAAAGGAAGATTTTATTAATAGTAGAAAGTAAGGTAGATACTCTGGATTAATGCAGTGCATGTAACTAGACCTCCTATAGGCTTTACCTATTTTACTAGTATTATCAGTAAGTGAAATGGTAAGAGCAAAAGCTACGCTTAACAAAAAATCTTCTGCAAACTCTTTATCAGCAGAATGTTACACCTGGTAAGGGTACATTCACCTAGTAAGGGTACATGTTCCTCACAGACTGAGCAATTCTTGTCTCAGCTACAGGATGAAAGTGAATAACTTCATCATAATGAAAAAGAATAAATAACTATTGATAGGCTAAACATGCAGAAGTGGTGTACTCATATCCTGCTAATGAAAATAAAGATCTTGCTATGGGTTTCAAGAGAAGCAAAATCCAGCCTGGGCTATTTTATCTGGGAAAATAAAAAAGAATAAAAAATTATTTATTGCTTACTATTATAATAATATGCCCTATTTCATTTCTTATATTCTAGATTCCTGTCCCTTTTCTTAAAATATTCCTACCGCTCTGATTCTTCTTCTCATTCTTTCCTTTATAGCTAATTTATCTGGACATGCTGAAAAAAGTTATTCTTATCTATTGAATTCAATCTATCAGGCAATTTCTAAGCATGCCAAAACATCACAAAGAGACTGATTTAGATTATATGTATGGTATAGTATTTGCAGCACACTTAAATTACATTCATAATCCCACATATGTGATTTATATATCACACACTGTGATTTAATTTTTGAAATATATTCATTTAAGTTTAGTTTCCAAAGGACTCTTTCCCCGCAAAAACATGTGCAATCTAATTTATTGATCTTTAGGTCAATCAGCTTTCAGTACAAAATGAGAATTGCATGTAATTTGTATCATATCAAAACCAACTGACTTGAATACGTTCTCTGGGGTGAAATCAGGAAAAAAACCTTGAAATAAAATAATTCTAGGAATCTTACATGATTCTTAATGAAGTATCTTTTATAACCTAGGTCATGTTATTTCTGAAATGATAAGTCTACATACTGAGCTTTACAAGCAGTAAAAATGTAAGCCAAAAGTAGTAAATTGTCAACCCCAAAAGCTGAGATCCTGAATGAGCTATTACAATAAATTCCACTTGCAGGACTGAGGGAAGAGTCTGGTATGTGCTTCATCTTTTAACACCTACAATAAAAAGAAGAATTACTATTTCTATCCTGTAACTTGTATTGTAAAATTTAAAATACTCCCAAAGCAAACTGGGTGGGCAAAAGTCCCCAAAACAGTTATTGCTATGCACTTAGCATACAAGTTTAGACAGAAGAAAAACCTGTTTTCTTGAAAAAAAAAATAGCCAGTCTATCTTTTTTATACACGTAGAACTTCCAAATAATTAGGTAGGAAAGCTTGGGTCTTAAAAGACAAACTTATTTTTTAAACCCTCTGTTTCTCTATATTCATTCTTCCTTTTGATGTTACAATGTCTGGAAGAACAAAACTACTAGTATTGGCTATTAGATTTTTCCTCAGTGTTGCCCAATGTGGTTCAGCACAGCCAATCCTTTCTGTTTTAGCTAAAACAAAGCAAGCCATAGGAAAAAAAAGTGTTTTTTCAATAAATAGATAAATTTTACCCAGAGATGAAGAGAGCAACTGTGCCTCCAGAGGCACAAATTCATCTTGGAAAAGGCAATAATACAAAGCATTAATGAAAAAGACGTAATTTTTTTGCTTCTGCAATGCAGTCTATAATCTCCAGAATCTCTAGAGAAGTCTACTGCAAAAGCAGGTCCTGCCTGAACCCTAAGCTACCATTTCTTCCTCATTACTGAAGTGAAAAATACTTTGGCCTCTCTCAAAAATCAGTTTCACACTTCTCACTAGAAATAAGTCTTCCATTTTGAAATTCAGATTTGCAGGCACTGGTTGGACTCAGTTTCCTCTTACTTTCTTACCTACTTTGCTCCCATTCTGCCTCCTCTTATTTTTTAATACCCGCAGGCAAGACTGCAAAGGTAGTGCTTTATTAAACACTGAACCATTGAGACTGTGAATCTGAAATACTTCTGCAAGGCTGCACCCTGTAGCAAGGCCGTTCGTGCAGCTTGATAGCTTGTCCTTAACAATAGTCGTTATTAGGAGCTCTATTGCAAGTGCTCATTTTCAGTTAACAGTCTGTGTAAGATCCTGTAAAACTGTTAAGTTATAAATCACTTCATTCTGTTATTATAAAAAAAAAGTAGTAGCGTACAATTAGCAATATAATTACAGAGTTATTGCACACCACAAATTATACAGCCAGGCCCCCAACACACATAGCTTCAGGGCCTCACTGCAGCTGAGAGATTTTTTTCTTTTCTGAAGCAACAGATGTGTCAAGATGGGTTAGAAAGCTTTTTCCAGATGCATGATCTCGGGGATTGTTTTTTTCAACTGTTTTCATCTTCTGAAATTTTATCTCTAATAGAACACACAAACCAAGACATGATTAAGAGGTAGGTGAGGCAATGAGGTGAGGGCTAGGGCTGCAAAATTCACTCAGTCTAACTTGTATCTTGAAGTGGAGATGCTTGTGTGGTACTTGGCTAAAAGCCCACATGCTCGCGCACAAGTAATCGGAAAGGCTCACGGTCCATCATTGCGGAGAGAAGCTGAAGGTCATCTTGCTTCTCTTTCCAGGAGAAGTCCCTCAGAATTCAGACTGCAAGACCACGTGCACCCTGCTCTGACAAAAAGAAATGGAGTGACTTGCTGGTGTCAGTGTTGCAACTAAACGTATCTCCTTCTCCAGACCAAGGCATACCCAGCCTGTCTGCCGTACACTGACTGTCGTGAGGTAGGAAAATAAGCACTTTCTCCAGAAGTTTAGTTAAGTCTCATTAATTGAAAAGGGTCATGGAACAATACTTTTGGCCATTTTGTGTACATACCAAGTTAAAATGAGCCATNTCTCCTTCTCCAGACCAAGGCATACCCACCCTGTCTGCCGTACACTGACTGTCATGAGGTAGGAAAATAAGCACTTTCTCTGGAAGTTTAATTAAGTCTCATTAATTGAAAGCACTTGACTTCTGTTTACATGAATATGCCTATGGGAAGATAGGTAAGCTATAGACGTGCAAGAAAAGTCAGAACTAGCGGCCCACCCCCAAAACTGACATTTTCACAAAGGCATCAGGATCGCTCAAATTAATCTATCCCTCTAAAAGTTTGTCNAGAAGTTTAGTTAAGTCTCATTAATTGAAAAGGGTCATGGAACAATACTTTTGGCCATTTTGTGTACATACCAAGTTAAAATGAGCCATAGCACTTGACTTCTGTTTACATGAATATGCCTATGGGAAGATAGGTAAGCTATAGACGTGCAAGAAAAGTCAGAACTAGCGGCCCACCCCCAAAACTGACATTTTCACAAAGGCATCAGGATCGCCCGATCTATCCCTCTAGAAGTTTGTCACACAACCATGGACCTATTTACAGCTTTAACACCGCAGCAAATGTTTCCAAAATGGGATCCAGTCTTGTCATTTACAACAGGACATGAGGGAGAAAGGAGAAATCCTTTCCATTTTTGTCCTTACATGGGTAGGCAGCTGCTGAAAACTGTGCTCTGATAGTAAGAGAGTGGGAGTCATCAGGACGGTCTTGCATCCTCCAAGAACAACAAACGAAACAGCAGCTGCTGCATCGCAAACACCTTTGGTAAATCCCCTTATGAGGCACGAGGGTATCTTGGGAGGACTTGGGGAAAAGAATAAAGAAGAAAACAAGCAAGCAAGAAAACAAATCAATAGAATTACAATCATGTCTAGGGAAACAACAGGTTAAAATACAGAAGGATTTCCAGGGAGCAATGAGCTATGGATCTACTTCTGTCAGAAGGCATGCTGTCTCACTGCATGGGTTGCATTTACTACACAACTTTATACTATAATTAGTTTGATAGTGGGGCACTTATTTTAATGAGTAGCAAAGCAACTGGTGAAGTTGCCTGTAGCAGCACTGATGTATCAGTCTATAAATTACTGTTCTACTGCCTACACTTTGCAGTTAAAAGTCTTAGGATGTCTCTGTACTTTGCTAGTTATTATAATTTTGATAATTTTATATGACCTCCTTTTTACCAAACACAAAATATACTGAAGATTTCTACTAGTTTAAACTGGCACAGAAGTTGAGAAGAAAAACACCTATCGCTTCCATCATACTTTTTCAAGTGTTAGTGCTTGGAACAACTCAGTTGTTCATCTAGTGGACTGTTGAGTAGAGAACATGCAGTCTCACAGAAAGGAAAGCATGCACAAAAAAGCAAATGAATTGCATTTTGGGCTAAGGAATTTCTTTTCTTCACCAAACCTTCAACGACCTTCTCTGTCTCAGCTTTCTGCTGTTCAAGCTTTCATCACTACATCTTTCCATTTATATTTGGTCCGTGACTGAAGAAGGAATACATATCATGAATTTAGTTAGGTCCTGAACAGGGATTTGAGGAAGGTTAGTATCTGAGATCTATTTTAGAAAGTGAACTCTAGCATGCCCCAGACACTTCTGCTGTAACTTCCAATTTAAACCTTATCAACTTTACCAGGATTCAAAATAGAAAACACCAAGCCTTACTAATGCTAACACTTTAGCACTCATTGGTGTTGAGCTGCTTCTTCCATTACTACTGAGTGAACACCCAGCAAGACTGAGTTTTCCAGTGAGCAAATCTAGATGGACAATTATCACGGATACCTAGACATCTGGTTTTCTTCTATGGCTTTCAGGCTCTGAAATATCTATCATCTGAAACATTACTAGGATTCTAGTGCAAAGCTCTGTTTCTAGAACAACAACAACAAAAAAGTACCTCACAGAGCGTGTATATCCAAAGCTAATTCTCTCTTAATTAGCATCTCATGATTCCCTCCCCTCATCAAAAAGGGATAAAGGAACTATCATCTTGTTCGAGCCAATTCTTATTAAATTATTTGGGAGCTCATTGGATTATCACAGTAGCTCCATATGGTCATATAAAAAATGTCTCTCTCCAAGTCCTTGCCCTCTGGATAACTTGTCCATTCCTACTGCAAGAAGAGAGGTAGCCTACGACACACCATCCTGGTACAGTACCTAGCAAAATGATTCTAGTGCTGGTATACTCACTAATGCTAATGTAATAAATGATAATAGTCCAAGTTTCATGACATTTGGCGCTAGGTAGAGGGTTGATTCCCAGACCTCTCCCAACACAGTAAAATGGAGGTAAAGCATGGTATGGCTCACAGTTCTTAATGTTTCTTTCCAGAGTGTATCTAAGCATTAGGGAGTGTCCTTGAGGAGACAGCTAATCATAATTATTATGATTCTCCTTTTGCAAAATTACAACAGAGATTACAGCACAATAAAGGCATCAAAAAGCAATTTTTTTTTCAGCCTAGATTACAGCACAGAAGTTATAAAGGCAACGAAAAGCATGGGTGGGTAGTTTGCCTCGGCAGGAGTAATTCTACTTTTGTGCTTAGGCAGGAAGATCGCCTCCAAGATCATGAGAAAAAAATATGGTCAGACCTCCCTCAGGCACCTTCTTTGAGGTTTGCAAGTTGGAATATGGATTGTAATTGTATCTCATGGAGAAAGAGAGAGAGAGAGAGAGAGAGAGAAGAAAGTTCTGCTCTATACTTTTTTAGGTCACTATGAGACTAGTCTAAACTTTCTAGTCTTCTAAAGCACAGCAGATTAAAACATGCACCCCAAAATCTATAATAGTTACTTCAAGAAATCTCTGCTGTTCCTGGTACAGAGCTATGTAAGCATAGTTCTTCTAGAAGCAACAGTGGACACAAGCCTTGGAATAGTACAGTTGGTTTGCTTTTCACATTGGATTTTAATAAAGATTGATCATTGTGAAGATTAATACAAACAAAATCAGGCTTATTCAGTATACATCAGAAATTGAGGAAAACTGACGTTATCTGTAAAGAGCTTTTTAACTTTCTCCTATATATCCTTTTTCATGTACAGCCTGAGCCAGCACGTGCCTGTTGCTATGAGCCCCAAATCCCTACTGATAGCTACTACAAAGGCCCAGGAATGAATGAGAGATATGTAATGCACGGGATTATTAGTAAAAAAATAAATAAATCTAGGTGAACTGTGGTTTCAGTTTGTGTCATGCATTATATTAGACCTGGGTAAAAACTTTATTTTTTCATTGAGTATTCTCAAATTTGTTAATTTTAGATTTTTTTTCAAAGTAAGGAAGCTGAGAAACACATTACTTTAATTCTTCTAAATTAAGCAAACATCCAAGGAATCCTATTTATATTGGAAAATTTCTCCAATAAAATAAATAGAAAGAGCTACCAAAACTGTATTCAGCTTTAAAAGTAAGGAATCAATAACATACACAGAAAAAAAAATGCTAGGAGCTTAAATTCTTTCTTCGTTGCTTTGATCTTAAGACTACAACATAAGATATGAAGTAAAAACAACACCATTCCCTCGCCACACACACACATGCACACACAGAGCCTTCTTTGCTTTTATTAAAGCCAGGTACTACCCCAAAACACTAAATTACCTTGTACTTGCATCCTAATGAAAGGATCTTAAAGTTATACTTGATTCAAAACACCAAAGATAAGTCTATGCGAAAACTATTTCAGCTGAAACCCAGAAGCAAACATAAATCAAGTTTTTCAAAAGGTTCTGAAGAACTGGGTTAAAGTTACATTTTGTGGCCTCTCATCTACATCTTTGCTGGAAATGAGCCTAAGTTGGGACTGCAGCTGTAGTAAGTCCCCACTTGCAGCAAGAGCAAGTCCAAAATGAGACACTGTGTCTAGCACCTCAAAAAATCTATATGCCGTAACATTTGGAAATTAGTAATTTATAGCCAAACCTCGCAATTTAAACTTGCACCTTGCCTCCCCAGGCAAAACTGGACATTGTCAGTGGGCGATGCAAAATGGTTGTTGGAATGAGTTTTTCAGTTAAGCTGGGAGCTCTAGAAATTGGATATGATTGCCTATGAAAATGAGGTTAACAAATGCTGCTGATGATGGTTAACATCAAATCATCAGTCATTTTGCATCATTAAATCTCTTCTCTGCAAACCCAGATGGAAAACCCAGTTAAGGAGGTCTTAACAAAATGGAGGCTTCAAAACATAAATAGAAGCTATTTTTGAGCAAGAGAAGACAAATGGATGAAAATGCATAATCACATTCATGTGTGATTATTTTTTAAATTGTCAGTAATTTGTAAGGAGAGTTTGACAATTCCTCTTCAAATTCCATGCCCTCTTTCTTTTCTTTCTTAAGATAATTCATAAGCAAATTTTAGAAATTTGTACAAAGTTTACCTATCAACTCAAATCTGGAGGGAAATGGGGTTTCATTTAATAATTCTTTTAACTACTTAGAGAAGATTCTTCATTTCTTTAAAAAAGAAACAAATATGTATTTTCAGTATTAGTTACTGGTATTTGAAGTTCATCGTTGAGTTGATGTCTCGCAGTGCATGAAAGAAGATATTTTGCCCTGAAGAGGTTCAACTGGAGCATACAAAATAGAGATTAATTTGAAGTTATAAGATGAATATTCTGGAAGCTATGTATTTTGATATGAAAGTGAGACTTTAATGCCACAAAGTATGATAAATATATTTGCTTGCTCTGTCTCAGCGCATCAGGTTTTTTTTACAACTAATCTGTAAAAGCATCTTGTGTGTGGCCAAATTAATTTATTCCAATTACATTAGAACAGCACAAGAACAAGGACTGCTCTGACATAATACATTCCTTTAAAATGACAAATACAATTGTCTGGTTGAAATACACTGCACTCAGGAAGAAAAAAAAAGTTGTAATATCTGCAGCAGTGAATAGTAAGGATGAATGAGTTCCAGTGGGAAAATAAAAGAATTCTTCCTGTTCTAAAAAGAAACTAAATCAGACTAATTTGCTTTGATGTTGATGGGAAATTGCTGTATGCTTTGTGAAACAGGGAACTAATAGACTGCTGTTCGATTGGAATTGTAATGATCTCAATGAGAAGCAAGAGGTGTATTTGATAAGAGGGGATGGGAGGAAGAGCATCTATGTAATAAAGCAGAAACAGGATTGCCCCCAGTGAGGTGAAAAGGAAATGAACAAATGAAGTTCAAACCAACTACCCACTGCATTTCATGGCTATTGTTTAAAACACTTTGTAAAGATTATTTATTTGATGTTAATTAAAAAATTCAGCTCTTAGGGAAAACAAAGAAAAAGAAAATGCAAAATTAATGTTTCTGTAGAGACTGAAGTGGTCCATTTGGAACTTCAAAGGCAGGAAATTCATGAAAAATATCATATAGTGAAACTGCCAAGCATTCAGTTATATCAACCACTTAAGGAAAAAATGTCTGAGTATCTTTGAACAGCATCTACCGCTGATTGCTACTTATATTTAATGGAAACTTATTCAGCAGTTTGGCTCATGGACTCTTCTGGGCTACCCAATATCTAAAGTGATATTATTGAAAATTATCCCTTTTTACTATAATGTATTACTAAATTCTATTCCCAAGTATATTCTAGCATAGTATGTATACTATACACTCAAAAGAAAATACTGTTGCTTAGATTAGTATCTATGTTTTATTTTTCAGAAAATAACAGTAAATGAATGAATGAATTCCTGTACACATCTTTAATCTGAGCCCAGTGGGAACAACACACCCTAAACTTATCAGCATCATTCTCAGGCACTGTGTCCCCCTCATTTAATGAAAAGTACTTAGGCATTTTTATCAGGACTGTCTATTTTACCAGATTTAATGATAGGATCTTAGTCGCAAGCACAGAAAGAAAAGATCGCCAGTAAATCAAATGCCAAAGACAATTTCAGAATGCATTTAACAAGGTTTTACTTGGTTGCTTCCATTCCCTTCCCCATGGATTTAGCAGGATTTTTCAAACCCCAGTTTGTACCTAGCTATCTGGAAACACATATTTATGAACATACTCTATCCCTAGACCTGCTGGATAATTGCCTTCACCAGTCTAGATTACTCCTTCAGCTCACCAGAGATTGCTAAAACACTCATAAAATGTCATACAATGCATACGTTTTGTCAAGCTTGTGATCTGAGTACCCTGCCAACTTTCTGTGGAGACCACACAATGCTTTCAAATACATACAAAAAGCAGTAAAAAGTTGAGAAGTCCAGAACTACAGGACCACACCAAAGATCCATTTAATTCAGTAGTCTGTTTCAAAATAGTGGAAGTTTGGGAAAAGTTTGGGAGAACAGGGCAAGCAGAAGGAGCTATTTCCCCACTATATTTTACCAGCTTTTTGCATTGAACAGTTTAGGGACTTGTTGAGCCAAAGGCTCCATCAGCATCTTAATTTTTAATAGGTCCAAATGGACTTTTCTTCCGTTAACTCGTCTCATTGCTTTGCCTGGAAATGCCAGGAGGGCAAGCTCTCCTCCCGTCCCTTGCTTTTACTGAGGTTCCCATGACACAGAAGGCAGTGAAACCCACAAGATGTTTCAGCGTTGCAGAAGATAAGTACCTGGAAGACAGACAGCTGGCTCAGCTTCAGTCTGGATGAGAGCTCGGTGGTGTGGCCATATGGAAGAAAGCATTTCAAGGGTCAGCCACAAGCTTGGAATTAGATTTTAACTGAATGGATCTGCCAGACCATGTCTGCAAACCACTGTACTTTCAAGGCAGCTTTCTTAGTTGCTAGACACCCAAATAACAATGGTTCCCAAAACCTTTAGCCATGAGGAGATGCATCATGTCATAGCATGAACAGGCATAGCCTACCTTACCCACCCTTTCCTCGCACCAGAACTAAGCTTGATTGGGAGCAGGCATTAGTTTCAGCCAGTATGCAAAAAAGGATGTAAGAAATCGTGTTAAGTTATACAGTCAACTGAATATTTCACATAGTCCATGGGACTACCAATTACACAGTTGTTCCATGAAGTGGGCAGAGACAGCTTGACTTTATAGGTTCAGCCAATGAAGACGGTGATGGCAAACACAAACCTTGTACTCTGGAGACGCCAAGGCAGAACGTGCTGTCTGTGTTTTTTGTTATCAAAAAGAAGAAGTTGCATTCTCTCTAGGTGTACAGCAAGATTCAGGTTTACAAATTGACATGAAACACAGACAATAGAGAAAACAGCCCCAAAGGCAAGGGAACTTGCAAACACCTCTGAGGAAATGAAGACTTTGTGAGGCCATGAAGGAAGTGTGCGTCTTTCCTTCTGTGTCGTTGCAAAAATATTTGCAATCACACAGCAAGTCTGTGAAGCTGTGAAGCAAGACTTCGAAGACCATGAAAATGCACGAAAAAATACATCCTCATATTTCTGAAGAAAATATTTTCCAAAGTCACACACTATCTGGGAACTACCATGGCATCTAGACACTCTCAGCTAGATTGTCTAGGCACCATATGCACACAAAGGTGGAATGTCTCAAGGGATTACCCTTGAGACATTACCCATACCCATGCCCACCTTACCCTTACCCATAAAAATGAAGAAGCCAGACATCCTGAAATGACTTCTCTGGATTCATAGTAGCTCAAAAGACATAGGGAAGAAATATCTCCCTGTTGCTCCTCAATGCCAGCCTAAATTCCCATGCATGCCATCCCGGGCTCGGCACAAAATTCACATAATGTCACATAAAGGACAAATAACTAAGATAAAACCTGAGACTAATGAAGATAAACCAAGCTGGAAAGAGCAAAGTAAAGTAAATGTACGTAGCATAAACTCAACAGGGCGAAACAGCGCAGAAAATCATTTATATTAGTGCAAATAGATTAAATTGATATGTTTTTGTGCAGATCTTCTCCAGGAACAGTTGCTTAACCTCATGCCCTAATACAAACCAAATTGAAGGGGAAATTAACTGTCAGACAAAAGTCTGCAGAAATGTATATACTTATCCATACATACACACACATACCACACACATTAAAGGAATGCTCTAGAGGTATCTCCTGGAAATCACATTTGAACTAATCCTTCAAGGCTAAGTTTCTTTGTTCTGAAGTCAAGACTTAAGAAAAGCAATGCTGTGAAAAGCAAGTCATCACGATACTTGATTTTTATGGGCAACTGTCATTTTTTTCTCTGCCACCTCCTTCTCCTTTTACATTCCTGCTAGATGGAAGCATTGTCCTCCCAGTATGTATTCATCAATAAAATAGCCTAATATATCTCTCAGCTGCATGCTAGAAACTGGGTGGGGTGCTCACCGCATCTTTGAGCTTAGCTTTCAAATATTTGCAGAGGGAACCACTTGCTTGTATATACAGAAACTGAAAAGCCTAACATATAGTAGTAGACTGTACTATACATTCAGCAATAGAAAAGCAGAAGAGCCATGATCCAAACAATCATAGGACCAAGCTCACTTCACAGAGCACCAGTGAAAGACAGTTATAAATAGTGTGGATTGCTGTTATTTTCACCTACAGTCTCTTAACAGTCTCTCAAACATTGTAGTTTTGCAATGTTTGCTCTTGGTACTGCTGGAGGATGAATGGAGACCAAGGAACAAGATTGGGGATGGTTTGTCATAAAGATAACTCCATTGTCTTCAACGGAACTTCTCTGGTCTGCATCATTATGAGACCCTGCAGACTTAAAATACATCTGTTTAGGATTACACTGGGAATACCAAATTTCCATCCTCAAGAGTAAAACTGCTGATGGAGATGGTCACAAAAGGGCTGATCCTGCACTCTTCATATACCCCAAGCTCTCCTTCATATCAATGAGTTTTGAAAGGGGACAGTGAAAGAATGGATCCCAACTGTAACCTATTATTTTCCAGTGATGGAAACTTTAATCAAAATCCACCAAAAAATCTTGGAGAACAAGATACTGGTTTGGAACAAATGCCTGTATTGCATCACTCCTCTACATATGAATTATTGCAGTGCTCTCATGGATATTTTAAATTCTTTTGTTATGTGAAAATGTATAAATACAAGAAAAATGGGAGGAAGATGCTCATTTTAAAGAAAACACACAGATTCCCTAAAGACTGGAAATACACTTCAAGAGTAATTTGTCTTAATGTAAATCTAAACCATGGCTATTTTTGATGCTATGAGTGAGCTCATAACTTACAGGGTAAAATTGAAACATTTGTCAAGAGCTGCAAACCAATTGTTGAAAGGCATGCATTTGTCATAGGATAAATTTACACAAGCGCAGAAGGTTTTGCTGTGATGAGCCCTTCACAGAAATGGTTAATTAATGTAACACTGAAGGTTAATTCATGGCAATTAGTAAAGCCCATCATAGTAAAGTGTCTTTAGCAGCCAATATTTGTCATCTAGAGAATAGAACAAATCACATAAAACCAGTTATGGATATGAGAGTGATTTAGAGTTTATTAATAATACAAAGATTGAACCTGTTTTCTGTCTCTTCAAGGAATCCTTATAATTTGCAGATTGTAATGCAAAATGAGATGGAGCACAATGATTAATTTGTGAGCTATGGAATAACTACTATACATATAACAGATGTCTGCTGTGACAAGGGGCACATTACCTCCATGTTTATATTAAGAAAAAAAAGGGATTCAACTGTTTTATATGAGAGAGTTGTGGGAAAAATCTCAAAAGCCCCCTATGAGAAGGTGGGGAATTATAAATATTTGCAAGTGTTTATTCAGGTGCCAAGTACAGTACACTGGTGAAACACGGCCTGAATGCAGAGAGGAGTAAGGGGAAAAACATCTGATGTAAATGTTACTGGATTCATTTCACTGGTACTGCTATTGATTCAGTTCATCCCACTTAGTGGACATCAGTGTTGAGTCAAAACTTGTAAGTTCATTAATGTCAGCTGAAAGATTTCAAAGTAAAGTCTTATTGCAGAAAAAAAATATTATCAAAATCAGTTATTTTCTTTCTTTCTTTTTTCCTTTTACGNTTCTTTCTTTCTTTCTTTTTTCCTTTTACCAAGGAAATAGTTTATTTTCAGAAAGGTGGGTTGCTGTCAGGCTCTTTGGAGAGATGGTCTTAGTTACCTACCAATTTCTGTGTCAGACTCTGACTTCAGCTGCGGTGGAAGCACATCCTTTGCTGCTCTCCCACAGTTTTCGAGAGCCTGGGGAAACTGGTCTGCCTGTGCAAGGATGACCATAGGAGGCTGGGTAGGACCTTTTACTTTGAGTAAACTGCTCCAAGAATTTGGTGCAAGTTCTTTTTGCATCACTGGGGACTTATTTGAATTCCGACAGGAGCATGTAAGTATTTCTGCCCTCAATTAAAAATCCTACTGAAATAAGACATCAGATGTAAAGGATTCAGCTAAAAGATGCCTAAATATGACTATAGCTGACCCCATGTGAGCTAAGTGCATCAGACCCCTCGGTGCTCACACCATCTGATCGGAAGGCGCACAGCTGTATGTGACCTCCTGAACAACTTGCTAATCTAGACCAAGTGCACATTATCCACATGTGGACACCTGCAGGGAGACACCTATATAGAGGTATCCTAATCAACAAATTGAATCCACCTAAATTTTGCCTTAATGTAAGAGACGCAGTGAAAAGGAAGACACAACTATTATTCTTTTAGACAGGCCTTTCCCGCTCACCCCATATGCTTGCACCAAAGCATCCAGATATACCGAAACTCTGGGTCAATGAGCGATTTATAGGTGTGCACTCCTATCCATCCTCACTTTGAAAAGAAATACTGCCATAGAAAAAAAATGGCAGAATCACAATCAGCAGTTTCTCTTTTCCTGTTTACCAGTTTTGAACCATCCAAAAAACACAAACTTCTTCAAAAAATCTTTCTGTTTAAGTTTGTCCCCTAATGAAAATTAGCTCCAGTGCTCATCACATCAGCTCCTTTTCTTCCTAATTGTTGCCTGTGGTGAGGAAGGCTGTGAAAGGAATGATTTCAGTGCTCACCAAGCTTTGTTTGCCCCCCCAGGGGACACTATTAGGAAACCATTCCAATTAATGCAGCTTTAGGAATGCTGTAATCTGTACTGACACAGAAAAATCATGGGACCATAATCGGTTGATGGTTCCTTCCTCTGCTGCTCTAGGTGGCTAGTAAGAAGTACTTTGTTAAATGACTATAGGCAGCCAAAAAGGAAAAAAAAAGGGGGGGGGAGGAAGGTAAGCTCCAATCTGACACACCCTGAGGCTCCCAAAAACTTGGCAACGAAGCAAGATAGCAGCAGAGTAGCTGGGTCTGAAAACTGTTGATTAGCTCTGCTTTCCTTACCATTATGGTCTCAATTTCCGATTTCATTTAAACCACAAATGGCTTCCAGAAGAAGTGAAAAAAAAAATCTATTAATGTCACAGAGTCAGAGAAAACTGGGACAGATAATGTCCAACTGGGTAGAAACACTTTTTTTTTCTTTTTGTTTGCACTTTAGCTAAACAGAGAGTAATTTACTGATGGACTAGCTAAGCACACTGTGTATTTGAGCAAAAAATACAGTTTGAAATTCTGAATGACTTCAAAAGTAACAGAATCTGTTTTTTGAAAAACAGCATATCAGACACAGACTCACTGAAACCCATGGGAACTGTATTCATTTCAGAGTGATTGTTGGTATAAAACTGCAGTATCACCAAGCAGCAAGCAATAGTTGGCTCTCTCTCCCTTGAGGAAAACTGAGAAATGCTACGTGTAGGATCTGTGGCAGCTGATGCCTGTTAGTTTCTCTCCATGCTTCTAAAATACCAAATTCAACAGAAATCTGGTAATCTTATGTATAGATAAACAGTCCCAAATTGCATGTACGCAAAATGTACCAGTCAGAGCAGAAAATATTAGTTAAAACGGTCTTTTTTTTTCTTCCAAATCACAAGCTATTTCTGAAGGATTTCTCCTAAACAGGAACTGAAACTATAGCTATAAATTCCCAATCCAATTGCATTTCTAATGAGGATCCATTGGTCCTGTAATGTTAACGGAGCAACAATCAAAATTCTCTTTAGTGGAAATTATCACATAATCACACATAAGGCAGAAAAAGAGATAGACATTAGGCAACTATTGTTTGATCCCTAAACGTGCCGCACGCATCCAAAACTAGGCTGAGAAACAAAGCAGCAAAATAAAATCTCATACAGAAAATGCAAATAGCTTAAAGAGGAATTCCTTTGGAGGGAAGCAAACGTCTCAGGCCACTTATTTACATAGGCACCTGAAGACACATTGTATAAGACACACTACTGCAAAACACACAGGAGCTCTGAAAGACTCTCCAAAGTTCTGGGAAAATATACGAGTTCTGGCCAAACGTAGGTGTGTCTTCTATACAGAATCTCATATGAAATGATTAACAGAATGACTTGCAGCAAAAACAAATCTGTATTTGCAAAAGGAACCCCTTAGTGTGAACAGAATAACAGACGATTCAGAGCAGTACAAGAATCCCACTCACTCCTTGATTCATCTGCTTTGGCCAAGAATGTGGAGAGGTGGGAGGAAAGAGAGCAAAACTTCCAACCCGAGAAACAGGAAATATATTTGCAGGGGATAGAGCATAGTCTCCTACCATAGCACTTCTGTGGTACCTTTACCGAGCTCATGGACACGAAGGTATGTTTTACTTTCCAAAATCAAAACACATCTGAGGAAAAGCAAAATGAAAAATAAATTTAAGATGAATAATTTATGAATAAGACACATCAAGAGTAAAAAAGAGAGGTTTTTTCATAGGAATAACTTCCTGACAAACTCCAGCCTTAACTCATTGTATTTATTTTAAGAAGAGCATGGTGACAGAGGAAGCAAATCTGGATATCATTTTGCAGCTTCATTTGTCTGAAACAGTTGTTTGTGCTGAAACCAAAAAGGTGTGAAATGCTGTCATATAGAAAAAGTTGCCTCTTCTGCACAGGTCTAAGAGACTGTAGAAGCTGCAAACCAATTTCAAAGGCAATTCTGTATCAGTACAGTCACATATTCCTGGAGTAGGGCATCTAAACCTTTACGAAGTGAAGTTATGGAATGTCCTTTCGAAAACAATAGTGACTCAATTTGTACGAAGGCACATCTAGATGATATAGATGTCTAGGATAGCAGAGGACAGGACTAGGTGTTTCAGGAGGCCCTCTGAAATCCATATTTGCATTTCTACATGTGATTGATTAACAAAATGAAAACTGCCAACAATGATATAAAGTTCATACATCACCATCTCCCAGATTTCCCTGATGAGCTGACTCAACAATATGGTCAGCAAAGTTTAATTTTCATTTAGGAAAATAGTTTTCTAAAATTCCAAAATTCAATAAATCCAAAGGTCAAGATTCAAGTAGGATTTTAAAGTCAAATACTTAACAATTTTGTCTTCAAAGGTGCTTACCAAGCTACAGAGACATCCCCATTCACAGTATCTCCTGGATTCCCAACACTCTAAGAGTAAGTCAGAAGCTCAAGTCTGGATTTTTATGTCCAACATGAAGGTCCTTCAAATCTTGACACTATTTAAGAAAGGCACTCCAATTCTAACCCTTGTACCGATGCAACCACATCCATATCCTTCCCACAGACACGTTCCTCCCTCCAACTTTTTTTTTAATATAGTTTTTGAATGAATCTGCCCCATCTGGAAGTGATCCAGCTCTTCAATATTGAAAGAAAAAAAAACACCTTCCTTTCCACTCCAACAAGTAAGCCTTAGTCTCCCAGATCAACCAGCACTAATGAACTCAGATATATGTATGCAGCAATTCATGTATGGTCAGACAAAATGGAAAAAAACAATTGCTGTCTTCCAAGATATTAAAAAAAATCCAAGACAGTCAAACCCCAATCACCACATTTTAAAATATGTTCACCACACTTGCAAAAATTTAAGACCACCTTTTATTAAATTATTTCCAGGAAATAATGGAAGATTTCTATTAAAAGTTAAATCCCACGACCACTGTCAGCAAAATGCACAATGTATGAGATCCTATTTTAAAGCAGCTTTCAGAAATGCAATTTTCACCATGCTTCAAGATGTCTTTTGAAATAAATGTCTGGTTATTAGTTGAACTCATTACTATAAAGAGAGCAATTTTGTAACAACAGAGTATACGAACAGCTGAAAGAAATACAGAATCACAAATCCTAAAAAAATAAAAAACTTTTATAAATGAAACATTCCAAAATATATTTCCAAACAATGGTTGACTGCAACCAAGTAATTCACATCCCATTGTGAAACAAATATTAATAATTTTTAGCAGACATTATGGCTCAGAAGCAAACAATGATTCCCTCTTCCATCTCCTTCCTCTTTTAGGCTGACTTACTAAAAAAATGTAATTAAATGTAGCATATATAATATCCAAGAATTGAACTCACTTACAAATCCAAGAGTTGCAGCTTAGTAAATCTCGTTTTTTCATCAAATTCTATTTCTTGCAGAAGACTATTAAAAAATTGATCCAAAGGCTTCAAAGTTAGCTTAACACTTTCAAAAAAAATCACTTTCTATTAAAATTATTTTTGACAGGAGGTTTTCACTATCATTTTTAGTAGTCTTTCTTCCAAAGGCTGGTATGCCATAAGGAGCAAGGAGAGACCTCACATAGATATATGTATCTGTATATATATAGCATGTATATATAGTATCTGTACACAGATACTGTCATTTTGGACAAACATTTTTGTCTGGGGGGCTGAAGATCAAAGAGCCCAAACTTATTGAGCAGGGATGATTTTCACTTATGCCATGTGTTAAAATAGAAGCCACTTCTGCTCAAAACAACTTTGGATTGTGCAAAATTAGGAATGCAATTAACATTATAGAGAAAACTTTATTCTTATCCATCCGACTAATGCTTTAAGTTGCTTAGGGTAGTGTAATCATGCTAAGGGTATAAATAAACCTTGGAAGTGAAAAATCAAGGATTTTTGTTGAAATAGCTGAGTGACAATTTCTGGTACTTTGTTGGACTGATAGGTATGAAGAACACCAATTAAATACAAAGCACCTAAGGGCACAGCTCTGCAGAGGCACTGCTTCAGACTTCTATGGTTTATGCAGGTGGGCCATCCTTTTCCCCAGGACCTCTCTAGATTGTAACATGACAAATCAAGTGTCTGTTTTCTTTCTGGCATTAGGCCCAGCAACTGTCAAAGGGAGGGAACATGCTCATGAGGGAAACTCAAACAGTTCAGAGGTTTTTAGGTCTGGCTAATCCTTGAAAAGTTTGGTCGATTTGCTAAGTCTTTATATCCATCTGAAATAAAGACCAGTCTACTTATGCGGCCTAAAAAATTTAACAGAAGCATACTCTCCTGAGACTTTTAGTGCTCTTAATATCAGAGAAAAAATAAAGTGTGCTTTTTTCTGCTTTCTTTTTTTTACCATAAACATTTCTGGTTGATGTTTTACCCTGCTATAAAACCTTTGGCTGTTTTCATTTTACCTAACCCATTCACCTGTGTCTGTGGTAAGAACTCTGGCATTTCAGATATTTTATTGTCATGAAAAGACTGCATTTGTTTTTCTTCTTTCTGCACTATCGGAAGCTTGTTGTTTTATATGTCCTATTAGAAATAATAGGTTTTGAGAAGTTTGAGAATTTTAGCTAATGCCGACTAAGTCTGACAAAAAACAAAAGGGCTTGTTGCCCCAACTTTATTACAGATAGACTACAGTAATAAAGTTAAGAGTAATCCAGTAATAAAGGTACTTCATCAAACAAACTAGATGATTTTGGTCTACTAACAATTTAAAAATGCCATTATAAAAACTTTTCATTCTCTGAAAGCTTTGCTCAAATTAAGACCTTAAAGTAGGATTTTTTTTTTTTAGTTAGAGATTTGAACTTTTGCAGATGGCTTGTAGTTGGATTACTGTTCTGTATTACCATTTTTGCTGTCTTCTTTCCTCCTCCCATTCTGCAAGTAATTAAATTATGAGGCAGTCTTGCTTGGATATAATCTATGTGGAGCAGAGACTGGGCTTTCTGTGTGTTTTTATGGTCCTTCCAGCACCAAGGAAGCTCTAGCTATGACACAGAGGTGTTAAAGAAAGAGAGATGATTGATATGTTGCTTCAGTTGCTTTCTTTCTAACCTTTATTTAAATAAGAGGTTGAAGTTGCATAGAACTGGTGGTTTACTGAAAAAATTGGCCCCAAGATCCTGTTTTGGTTTGGGATAGGCTAGCAACACAACTGCCAAGAGCCCTAAAGCAGGGATCTCCTGTTTTTCAGCTTTCTAGGATAAAGGAAACTCATTACAGTTAGTGTTTCTGATTAGTATAAAATGCCTCCTACGCAGTGAGGGGGAATAATGCAAGACAGAGGTGATATAGTCAGTCCAAGACCACATTAACATTTCCCTGTACATTTTTAGCATTTGTAGCATTAAGACACTACACCTCAGGCTCTTACATAAGTCCCCTGAAAATCTTTCCCTCTCTTCACCATGTTAATCAGACTTGTGGGAAACAATAAGATCTTACTGAAAACCCAGTTTTGTTCATCTCTTAATTCTGTGTATAATTGCCGTATTTTTCAGTGCAAGTTCAGCTTCCATGCACTGGCCATGCTCTGAGGCCTGCCCATGCTCTGAGCCTCCACTGACTTCTTCCATGTTGGGTAACTTACCAAGAAACTGGTCATGAAAATCTGAACCAAAACTGGGCTCTGTATGACAAACAGAAGGTGTTTCCTAGTTATGCCATGCAAAAGTGTTTGGATGAACCTGAAACATCATTTTGTGCTTCTGTTGCTGAACACTTAGCCCTGGTATATCAGAAATACGAAACAGATTTGCACAGAGAACTCCAGCTGGACGCTCCCTGAGGAGGTGGAAATAAAAGCTCTGGAAGCTTCAGGACACAGCAAGGGACAAGTGGTATTACGTACATGATTTACACACTATTGGAGAAATATACTGGAAAAAGACACTTAATCATACACCTTCTTGAAGCCTCCTTTGGGTATTTTCCCTACTACTTCTTTCCTCCTAAACCCTCAGCGTGTAAATTAGGCTTACACATACCACTTACATCACCATATCATGCCATCCAAAAGATCAACTTGACTAAGTGTCCAAGAATGTATTTCTGGGAAGGAATTAGCATAATTACCACTAAGGAAAAAAATATATATATATAGGTATGGATGTTAGACCCACATTTAGTGAATAAAATACTGAAGGTCCCTCACAATTGGATGCCAAAGCTAAGTTTGGCTTCTTCAGCTCTGCATGTGTATATAGGAATACAAAACCACACAGGGTTACAAAGCCGAAGCTATCCTATGTTTGCTTAACAAATGAAATATAGATACTTAAATGAAAATTAAACAGCCGGGTCTTTGTTATTTTAGAACCAAACCTGTGTAAAAATCCATAGAATAAATAATCTATATAATCCTCTGGATAAAGTAATTCAACAGAATAACTCATTTCCTCTTCAAGAATTTGCTTATGCCTATCTGCATGATAGGGCTCCATGTTGAATTTAAAATTCTATTTAAAACAGAATATGCAGTTATCATCTCCTCTAGAGCTTTGCAGTGCTTTGTTCCATACAGGCTGTAGAATTCAGATAGTCTTTAATCTGGATAGGACAAGATATGGTTGCAATTTCACTTCAGGTTTTCATAATAAAGTTTTCCTCAGTGCTGTACTTTACAGTAACACTTCTGTTCTTGCTATGATATACAGTAATGCCATTTATCCCCCACTTATTTGCCGTTATTGGCCTAGAGCCTAAATAATGGAATGCTCACCATCTCCTTTTTTTTAAAAAAAAAAAAAAAAAAAAAACAGCCCTGATGATAGGCTCTGATTGTAACTGCTCCCTCAATGTGCAGCAAGCTCCCAAGAGCTGCTAGAGAAAGTCCACAGGCACATGCCAAGGACTCACACACATGCCAAGCCATGTGTGCTTTTTTTCCCTTGTTCTTTTTTTAACAAGTCTTATCCAAATATTTCGACCACAAAAAAGTAAGGTTTAGAAAACAAAAATACTGAAAATACTGGGGGTCAGACTCTTTAGCACTTAGGCCAGGTGCAAGGATATTGATTTCAAAGGCAGCGTGCTGCACATAAGTCAACATGGGATTTAGTCCCTTACTCTCTTCTCAATAAAGAAACACAAATTATATAGGAAAAGATTTGGGGTTTTGTTTGTTTGTTTGTTTTTCTTCTTTGGATACACAGGTGTACATGATCACAAGAGAACTTATTCTCAGTAGAGGTTTCTTCCGTTCACCTGTGGAGCTCCATGGGGTTGTATTAGGGCCACATGGACACCTAAAAGAAATGCAGGATCCTGGAAGAAGAGCTGGGCTGGGCCTGGTGCAGGTTGCTCACAGAAGGGAGAGGTAGTTTTGCTTTCCCTCTGTGCTGCAGTCAAAGCTTGGACACCAGAACTGGGTTGGTTTAGCCTTTCACAGCATGGGCCTTGAAACCCTCATATGTTTTTATGAAAACCCACATAGAGATTCAGCTTGGTACTGAACACATATGCTGCCAAATCTCAACTCACAACAGCTCATTTTAAAGCCTAGTTCAACTTGTCTCCACACGGTGTAGTCAAACTTTGGACTGCAGCGCAGACATGCCCAAAGTTGTTTTACCAGCCTATCCCACCCTGCTCCGTTCAAACCCATCCCCTCTTTCTAATCAAAGCCTGGACTCACGCAGGCCCTTC
The DNA here is from genome assembly GCA_013389825.1 of Crypturellus undulatus. Taxonomy (NCBI): domain Eukaryota; kingdom Metazoa; phylum Chordata; class Aves; order Tinamiformes; family Tinamidae; genus Crypturellus; species Crypturellus undulatus. The sequence continues at coordinate 219,762 of VWPW01026040.1, read as the reverse complement.
GGCTTTGTTTGTGAGCTCTGACTGCCTCCTGGCGTCTGCTGAGAAATAGTGAATTAGAAAATGAGATATTTTTATGGGAAATCCACGGTATAAGTTCTCCAAGGAGGAGGATTAAGTCATCCAGAGGGGTGCTGGGTAGACAGGGAATTCAGCTCTGCAGCACTCTCCCCTCTTTTCAGTTCACTATAACCTTATTCCAAGTGGTAAGCACTTGCTCTGTCTAATGGATGAAAGAAAGTGTGTGCATGTGCAGAGGCAGATTTCACACAGCCATGCTTGAAGCTTGACTCTTCCAGGCTTGAACAGTGCATGTATTATGCTACAGGGAGGTAAGTAAGGAGGGAAAGTTATAAGCTGCGAAAGCAAAACTTCCCCTCTGAAAAGATATATGATGCTTAATGGCCATGCTGTCGGGGTAGGGACTGGAGATAATAATTTAAACCTATTTTGGTCCTTGGTGAAGCAGAGACTGTCTGGTAGGGCTCCCAGAGACACCTACACACCTGCCTCCAGGCTCTAAAACCAGGAATGTATAGTGCAGCTGAAAAAGCTATAGAATAAGATAAAAACTTTTCAATGAACTGACCTGGTGCCCTAGCAGAGCCCTCCCTCCTACCTCAGTCTTTACTCTGGCACATACACTAGGTTGCAATTGCCTTAAGCACAACTGGAAGCCTTTCTCTTGCAAATGAGAGTATTAACTTCAAGCTGTATAACAAAACAAGGATCATCAGCTTTTCCTTAAGCTTCCCCTTATAATGGAACATTTTTTTCTGCTAAAGTAATCTTATAAAAAGCATCTATTTTCAAGAACCACTAAGAATTGTAATATGCTTTCCCTATACATGCAAGTTCCCTCCGCTGCACACAACAGTGTTCATAGAGTGTCATCTCTGAAGATGAATGAAAAGTTTATTTGGAGGACTGAACATGGAGTGAGTTTAACTTCCCTAACGATTGCTCTGCTGCTATACTGGAAAGAGTGTGCAAGAAGTAGGATTTAATATTACAATAGTAAGACAGGTTATAAGACATGACTGGAAGAAAGTCTCAGTTTTCAACACAAACGTACAAGACTAGCTTTGCAAATAAAAGCCTAGTGTTTCATGTGGCCTTGATTCAAACATCCTAGAGGGAGTTGAGTTGTTTCCACTCTAAAGAAACAAAAATTTCATTGTCCTGTGAGATTTCTTACATGTTGTGTATAAACCTTCAGACATCAAAATAAGTGCAATGAGCCAAGCATGCAAAACAGTGTATATTTTGAACTGTCTGCAGCAAGTGGCCCAGGACAATAAAGAAGAGGAATTCAAGCTCTTCCTTTGCCTACAGTAATGCTTTTCTGCTTTCTTGAATTCTTTCAGATTATTTAGTAAGGTACTGTTTCAAAGTTCCTTGGAATAGATGGATATGCTTATATGAATGAATACTACTTTAGCTTGCTCCAAAGCATCTGAGACTAGGCAAGAAAAAGAACATATTTTTTCCTGTATGTGCATGAATCAATTTTCCACACAAGCAATACAGAACATCTCTGTCCACTTGAAGATACTTGGGAAACATTACCTGGACAACCTGAAAACTTGTGCTATTGCACCTACCTTGCCCACGGAAAAGCATTTCTTCTCAAGCAGCCTTGTGTGCTCTGCAATTGATATTTTCAGCTCATTAGCTGAAGTAAATAAATAAAAATCAGATCACTGAAAAGTTTGTTTTTGTTTTCTTAGAAATAATCCCATTTTTCATTTCAAATCAAACAAATGCTTGGCAGAGCCTAAAGCAAACATTTTGGTCAACCTTGGTATCCCCCCCACATTGTCTTTTTGCTCAGTGGTGAAGACAGTCACTAAAAGCATAGAAAGTTCATGCTCAACTCCATTCTCTGTACAAGGGCATTTGACTCTATTCAGCTACCTTCTTCATTGAGTAAGTGATTGTCAGGCAAGCTCCTTTGCTTGAACTGCAGAGCTTTGTTTAAAACATTTGACAGTTGCCTTGAAGAGGAATGGATTATGTCTCTCCTACCCAGCATGTGTCACCTCAGGGCATGTCCTATATCATACCTTTCTTTTTTTTCTTTAATAAATATCTGCTTGTTAATAATGCATGCACTACCAAGTGACTCTAAGAAAGATCTGCCTGGAAATTCCCTTTAAATTCACAGCTCATGTTGTGTCCTGAAACAGGCAAAAAGGTTGAAAATTCTGCTCAGGAGGAGAAAGTTTTCAAAACTGGGTCTTCTACATTCTTGCTGGACTGGGTGTTGAGTAAGTTACAGAAATGCCTGATTCCCTCTATTCATCTAGTGTAAAACAACAAAATTCATGCAGTGGAGCAAGTTCAGACAAATAGATTTAGGATGCCAAATCTGCATTTTTCCTTGAAGAAAATAATCCTTTTCCTCTACCCTGCTTCCAAAGGGATTAAAAAGAATCCACCAGCCCATCCCTACAGGCTTGCTTATACAAAAGCAGCACTCCATACAAACATTTATCTCTTGAGTCAGAATTGCTTCCTGTCTAGTAAATAAAAGATTTCTTGGTCCCAATAAAAAAGGACAATTCATAGTTAAGATCTTTAGCAAGAACTTTTGATATACTTCCAGAAAATAAACCTGTAACTAATATCCTGGAACTGGGATTGTTACTAATCGTGCCAAGTTAACCTAGTGCATGACTTTGGAGATTAAGGAAGATATTATTAATCCTCTGGCTAGGAGGGTGGAGCACTTCTAGAGAGCAAGAGGCAAAAGAGAGTACAGGGATGGGGGAAAAAAACACCCCCGCTCCTCCCTGACATTGCACTTCCTGGCTGTTTGCTGAGCAGAAAGGATATTCATATTTAGTTCCTGTTCCTCGTGGTAGTAATAAACATGCAGTGTACCTCCAGGTTCACACAAAACTCCTACCCTCCAACTTACTGTCCTTAATTCACTCCATTGAATGAAAGATGGCCCCAAAGGATGACTCCACTCCAAGAAGTGTGAAAGCTTCTGGGGAATTCATGGCCAAGAAATTCAGAGATGTGGAAAGCACAAAGCATATAGCAGGAAAAAAGAGTAGATAACAAATTATTTAGGAACAGTTTTGTAAAAGAGAACAGATAGGGAGAAAAGCTAGACAAAGGCTGCAGCAAATGTCCTCAGTATGAGGTGACAGGCTTGGACATATATGATATAACCCTGTGCTTCAAATGGAGATGCAATACTCATCCTCAAACAAATCCTCAAACAAATGTCAACTAAGTTTGCTGCCGAACTAGAAGCAGTATAGCTATACCATCACAGTACTGTGCTTCCACACAGTAGATACGAATCCAACAGTTAAAAAGGCAAAGCTTCCTGCACCACGCCAAAATTGGTACATTACTAGTTGGACCTGATCTAGTATTTCCAACAGGGATGTACTCTGTCTTGTAAATCTAGAAGGTAAATCATTTAGCTGTTAAAGGTCCAGCTTAACCTAAAGCACCATTTGTGAATAACCAAGGCCAAACCCCTCACAGTCTCTGTAAAGAAGGAGATTTGGAGGTACATCTCTTGCTCTAGTCACCATACTTTGTAAACTGAGGTTTTCATGGTGCTTTAGCTGAATTTCTTCATGACAGTTCCTCAAAGTCAGGTTTCTATTCCTTGCCCACGCAAACCTCTCTTTTCTTCACAGCAAAAGTAGTAAGGTCTGACTGTATCTAAACATCACACATAGCCTGATGGAAGCTGTGCGTGGACAGTGTGCAACCACTCTACGTGTAGACTCCCACATGTGCACAGCAACTAATGATGTGCAGGCAGGAGAAGTGCTAAAACTCATGCATGCAAAGCAGCTGGCATCCAAGGCATGATTGAAACAGCACGGATTGTGCCTTGCTTGGCCCGACCTCAGGTGTTACTAAAGATCTAGTAAGATCTGCCCAACATTCCATATGCTCAAAAGACTTACAGTTGTCTAGGAACTTCCCTTAAGAATATCTGGTTTTGAACGGTTTAAATCTCTTTTCCTTCCTTTATCCCTGTTGAAACTTAGCTGTGATTAATATTCATATGTTCTGCCGGATTCTCTTTTAAGTAATACTAACTAACAGCAAGTGCTTGAGATCCTTAAAGGCTTCTTTCCTTTTGATGTGGTTTTGCTGGCCAATACAAAACCTGGATGAAATTATGGACTGACTGAAAGCTATAGCACATCATGCTCTTTAAAATCCAAGAGCTTTCTCACACAGTAATGAGCTGCTTTGGAATATTCATCTCAATGTTTTACGTTAGAAGACAGACACAGCAGCATCCTGCTTGGGTAAGACAGAAGGTTATGGGATCATTTGTGCAAGCTTACCTCTGAATGTTCTCCTCTTACATGCTCTCCTTTACATGCTCATCTCTGGATAACGATAACAGAGGTCTCAGGCAACCACTAACAAAAAATAATGGCAAAGTCCTTCAGTCCAGCCAGAGCATTCCCAGAAGAAGAACCAGGGAAAAAAAATTGTAAGTGCCATGCCCATCCTTGTGTTCCAAACACACCAGCCTCTGCAAATTAGGAGAATAAGTTTGCTTATAAAATAATTTTGCTTATAAAAAAAGTTAGCCTTTGCCTTGTGAGGAGAAAAAAAGTAAGAAGAGGGAGATAGCCAAGGTAGTAATGTGAGGAAGTAGCAATTCTGAAAGGGGATTTTGAGAGTCTTTAATTTGTGTTGCTTGAAACTTAATAGTACTAGAAGTCCTTACAAAACCCTTTCATCAAACACAAGGACTTCATCTGAGACCACCTCATTGACCCCCTTTGAGCATCTACCATTCAATTCTACGAGAAATACTGAGAGTTACTTTTTCTGTCACTCCTGCCTCTGAGAAGAGGTGTAAGGAAGGGACCCACATTGTCCTTGGGATGAGAATGCTGCTACGCGAGAAGAGGCAATGGGAGAAGGGGAAAGGGAAGGAAAGGGTCCCAGCCACATGTCAGGCTTTGCTTTGTCTTAATATATATGTCCTTACATGTCCCCGTAAATGTCCAAAAACTGATGCTAAAATCAAGGAAAGTCACTCCAGGGAACACAATAGGTGAGCAGGTCCAGTGAACTCCTCTACTCAGCACTGATGAGGCTGCACCTTTAATACTGTGTTCAGTTTTGGGTCCCTCACTACAAGAAAGTCATTGAGATCCTGGAGCATGTCCAAAGAAGGGCAACAAAGCTGGTGAAGGGGCTGGAGAATGGACCTTATGAGAAGCGGCTGAGGGAGTTGGGGTTATTTATTCTGGAGAAGAGGAGGCTCAGGGGAAACCTTACCGCTCTCTACAAATACCTGAAAGGAGGTTGTAGTGGTGGGCGGCAGGAGGGGGGCAGATCGATCTCTTCTCCAAAATAACTACCAATAGGACAAGGGGAAATGGCCTCAAGTTGCACCAAGGGAGGTTCAGGTTAGATACTAGGAAAAAATTCTACACAGAAAGAGTAGTCAAGCATTGGAACAGGGTGCTCAGGCAAGTGGAGTCACTGTCCCTAGCAGTGTTCAAGAAACATGTAGATGAGGCACCTAAGGACATGGTTTAGCAGGCAGAGTGGTGATGGGTTTACGGTTAAACTTGATCTTAAAGACCTTTTCCAACCATAATGATTCTATGATTCCGTGATTCTATTCACTTGATATTTGGCCTAAAAGTACTGTGGAGATTCTTTACAATTTCCATGAGGGGAATGAAGGGCGAAATTTGTTTAATTTACATAATCATGTCTGAAAGGAAATAGCTTCTCTGCAGTTTTGACCGTGCACAAAGATCAACTTTGAGGACGTCAGCCCTTTGTGCTATATATTTGAACTGAAGCTCTTTCTGGCTCAAAGTTTAGATTAATTCCTTCAGTGAAGGGTTCCTCACAGCTAAGTTGATTTCATAGAGACCTGTAATTCTTACAGAAAATCTTAGCACTTTCTCTGAAAAGAGATCATCATATGTTATGTACCTGACTTAACACCCTGATTTTCATAGTAATTTGGGCCTTTATCAACAGAGCCCTTTCCATTCCAACTTTAGCAGCCACATGACTGTACGACTTACTTAAACTAGCATTACAACAGCAACACTAACAACAACCATAACCATGTTAATATCTAGCAGGTACAGGTTGACATCCACGTGAGATTCTCCCTCTGGTGCTGAACAGCTGTCTGAAAGAAATAGGTCACCAAAGAAACGTAAATGAAAAGTCTTTTTGTAAGTCATGGGTAACACTCACCAGATGATGCCTTACGCTCTTTCCAAGGACTTTTGGCAGCTTGACATCAAAGCACCTTAGGGGACCCTAACCTAACCCTAACTCTACCTGTCCTAAGCCTACCTGCCCTGCCCTAAGCCTACCCAAAGCCTACCTACCTGAATCTTCCCTGCCCTAACCTAACCCTAGCCTAACGCTACCCTGCCCTAACCTAACCCTACCTCAAGTCTACCTTGCCAAGCCCCTACTTCCACCTTCCCCTGTAGTCTACTGCACGCCCTACCACCACCCTGCTCTTTACTCTGTCCCACCTGCTACCTTCCATCTTTCCTTCTTTTCTATCCTAGCCTCCACCTCCACACACCACTTTACCCACCCTCTGCCTATAGCAAAATAATCCAGAGGGACAACAACCACTGGGCTTTAGTTGGTTGGTTTTTATTCAGCAGCACAAGATCTTTGTGATAACAGTATGCACCATTAACTGGCACAATTGTTATAGGAATGGGCTTAGCAATTAGTAATTAGCAACTGGCAATTAGTGCAACTAAATGGAGTACACTACTTGTCCCAAGGGAAAAAAAAATGAAAAGAAAACAAAATAAAATGCTATAGTATTACTTCACCTTGTGTGTCCTGGGAATTCTCAACCTTATAAGCAGTTACCTTAGCCTAGTGTCCCAAATTAAAGGGAGTGAAGGGATGCACACAGTGCAGCTGGAGGGGTTGTTCACATGTTGTTCCCCGATCACTCTACCCTCTATACTAGCGTACTACAACTGGCATCCCCTCTGCCAACCCTCCAGCCCCAACCCAGCCTCACCCTCTAGCCTACTCATTATGACACTACCAGACCCATTCAGACCACCCCACCATGTCATTCCCATTTACACACCCACCCTCACATCACAGCCATTATTTGTAATATTATGTTATTATCTTTCTTTGGAGATTGTGTAATGTTACGTTTTTATCCTTCTTTGGAGATATTCAAGACATGCCTGTGCAACTTGCTCTAGGTGACCCTGCTTGAGCAGGGTGTGTTGGACTAGAGGATCTCTAGCGGTCCTTTCCAACTTCAGTCATTTTATGACACTGTGATTCTGTGACCTTAGATATGAGCTATGGAGTGACTTCTCAGGACATCGTGCTCTTAAAATGACCAGCTGCCTTCAGGTGCTTATTGCCTGAAGAGCACATGAAGTTCTTAGCACCATTTCTGTCACTTCCCTGAGAACTCCAGGCTTAGTTCTGCAGATGGCAGTTTCATACATTCAGTTAGGTAAAAAGGACACTATTATAGGCGCTTGATCTGTCTTGCAGTTGTTTTCAAGCACATTACCATATTTTTAACATGAATCTCTAGACAGACTTATTTTCTTTTGCAGCACAATAATTCAATGTTCATTTCCAAGTGGTACTGATGTTAAAGAGGTAGGAGTGACAGCAACAAGATAAAAATACTTTGAGACACTGAAAAAGAACTTTTAGCGCCCTTAGAAAAGGTTTTCCAAACAAAACTAAGTATTTTTCTGTCCCGATGCATCTACAGGAGTATTAAATACAGGACATATAAAAGAAAGCTTTGCACCCAGAATCACAGGGAGTGCTGGACAATGAAACTTTGTCTGCTTAATCCCCTTGTGGGACCATGGCTTGAAAAACTTNTACAGGAGTATTAAATACAGGACATATAAAAGAAAGCTTTGCACCCAGAATCACAGGGAGTGCTGGGCAATGAAACTTTGTCTAATTCCCTTGTGGGACCATGGCTCGAAAAACTTGTACAAAAAAAAGGTCCACAAGTTCCAACATTCAAGAGAGATTTATGCAAGAGTTTTCATATGGCCTAGCTATGTGACCCAGATCTTAGTTTACTAAATGCAGAGATGGGCACCTAAACTGAAAAGCTGAAATTCTTCACGGCCTGTAAGGATATATTTAAGAGAATCTCTTTTATTTTTTCCCTGCTCTTTATTTTACACGGCAGAAGGTTGGCAGCATTTGGGTTCTGGTCATGAAGAAATCACTCCAGCAGTTTGTTTGTTCTGTGGAAGAATCAAGGCATTCAGCATAGCTCTTGTTGATCCAATTATAATGGATTTACATTAACGTAATTGTGCTGTGAGCAGAAAATTTCTAAGTGAAAAAGTCTGCTTCAGTTGCTGTACTAGTGGGTTTCCATATTCCTGCCAAGTAATCAAGATCTCCCACTGAGTGATTGGAAACAAGTTTGAGAAGTTTAGTTACACAGTGCTGATCTTTAAAGTCTAAGTTCATCTCTGCTCTACAATAATTTCTCCAACCAGAGGAGACCTGGATATACAAAATGTCTATGGGCTGCCGGTTAGAGATGGCTGGGCTGCCTCTCCAGGATCCTGCCTTGAGGCCCTGTGCTAAGGAAAACCCCTAGGAGCAGCTGCCCACTCACCTCCCTGTGAGTGTGGTGTTTTACGTACAGATAGAGCTCTTGTCTTTCACGAGAATAACGCACAGTAAGAAATATGCAGTAAATGGGTATTAGAAGCACAGGAAGAAAGGAGGGTGAGGGCATGGAGGAAGCAGGGAATCACAGTGCCAGGAGGGTCAGCATTGCTTCTCTTAGCTTTGAGAGGCTCCCATTGGGTTACTCTGCATATTGTGACATATCTCAGAAATAAGGGACAAGTTCTTATCTGAATTTTACAATTATGAAATGAGTTCCACTATAGCCAAGAATGCTGAACTTCCAACTGCAAAGCTGCACTAAACTAATAACACAGCCCAAGCGTATGCATCCAGTCCTGAGCCACGTGGTGAGGCAGCACATACAGAACTGGCTTGAGGGTTGCTGAGCTGTGTGTCACCTGCAAGGTGGTCACCCAAGGCCCAACAGAAAGTCAGTGGCAGAGCAGAATTTCAGCTTTTATGACTAGGCACCTGAACACCCAGGTGGGCACTAGGCAGTGATCATCACGGGTGGGAAGAGGATGGCTTTGGGAGAAATCAGAAAATAGTTGAGGCAGAAAGGCATCTCTGCAGTTCATCTAGTCAAACCGCTTGCTCAAGGAGGATCAGCTCAAGCAGGTTGCCCAAGGCCATGTTCAGTATAGTTCTGAGCATCTCCAGTGAAGAGACCCCACAATATCTGGCTGCTTGCTCCACCCCTCAACCACTCTCACAGTAAAAATAATAATAATAATTCTAATGCTTAAAGGGAATTTCTCATATTTCCGTTTGTGTCCATTACCTCTTACCCATTCAGTGGATACCTCTGAGAATAGTCTGGCTCCATGCATGCTAATATTACCCCATACTACACTCAGTGCTACACTGATCCGCTGTGATAGACCTAATTAGACTTCACATTAGGTATCACTCACATCTTTGAAGGAAGTCATAAAAGAATCTTAATTTTTTGATCAATAGAAAATGCAAAGAGTTTTCTCTTTTTCTGGTCAATTCTAGTTACTTTTATTCTTCCATTGTCATCTGCATCCCTGAAGTTCTTTATTCATGCACTTAATCCAATCCCTTGTTATCCAAGAGAAAGGACAGCTACATATTCTCCATACCCACTTTGTAAAACCTGAAATAGAAAACTGCTTGAGGCTAATATGAGTAGTAAACCAAAAAGGTTCTGAACAGCTGCCTCACAGGGGCCTATTAACTCCTGTTCCATTTTTTATACATGAGACAGATCTGATGGTACACACATAGATGAAAAAGTCACTGGTACTGAGAAGACTGAGGAGAGAAAGATTACATAAGCTCAAGATCGCTCAGAATGACTACAAATAAGACATGCACCTGAGTCAGAGCCAAGATGAGAGAAAGCTGAACTCTATGCTACTCCATCCAAATACAGCTCAAGAGTAATTCACTTACTGGGTGGTAAATAAAGCCCGTCTGTCTCCTCAGTAGCAGCTACAGGAACAAGAAATTTCCCTTAGAAACAGATTTTTTTCCCCCGGATTCTCCATTTCTTTTCAGCCACTATCCCTTTGTCTTTGTGGCATACTTGTGTTAGTCCTACAGTTGCAGTTAAACGGAAACTTCTACTACCAGCTGTTAAGGACTCAATTTCCAGATGTAATGCTGGGAATCATCTAGATGAAGAGCCTAGAGGCACCAGTGGCAGGTTGCCCTCCCCTCTCTCTCTCTCACCAGCCTAATACGTATATCCAGCCCTGCTGATTTGCAAGACCCGGTTCTTCCTTCCTAGCCAGTTACTTATGCTGAGAACTTTGCTATGCTGAGAGCTGCACGCAGAGCAAGAGTTGTCGTGGCATAATTGACATTTCCATCTCATCTGTATAATGTGCAATTTCTACTGTGCCTAGAAATTAGTCCCTCAACCAAGTAGTACAAACATTTAAAATACCTACACAAACACAGCATATCTCCTAGATGAGTCAGCCAGGCTGTGGAAGCTGAACCTATCAGCTTTCGCATGCTAAAAAGACACCTCTCCCTTGTTCCACCAATCTTAACTCAGCTCCAAATACCTTCCCCACAATTTTAGCTTTTGAATCCGCTATCGTGGCTGGAACCAAATCACTTCCAACAGCACAATCTTACAGGCTCAGGCCATCCCCATCTTACAACTTCCTAGGTATATGCAGTTTGTCAGTACAGGCCTCCACCTGAGTATAAACCACCCTGAGCATCTCCTTCCCAGCTGGTTGGACAAAAGAAAATGGGAAGGGACTGAGGAGGACCCTAACTCTTGCTTGCTCATGGCCCTAACAAACTGCATGTGGGCCATGAGCAAGTGATGAGCAGTTGACATATTGCCCTGGTCCCCTTCACTAAACAGGGAAATGAGAGAACCAAATATTATAAGCCCATCAGAGCTCTAATGTGCCTAATATTTGCCAGGAGAATTTTCCAAACTATCCCATAACAGGGAAATACTGTGAAGAAGGAGGAACACATTTAAGGTCACTTCTTGAGTCTTGCCTATTGAACAGGGCTAGAAGAAAAGCAGACTAAAAGGCAGTGTGAATCTGTCTCAGTACTTGTGCAGCACTATTGTAGCAGCAAGTTTAACATCAATGGGAGGAGCAGGTGACAACTTTTAAACCAGAACTGACTTCACGCAATCACATTCTCAAGCACCAAGTGATCCAGCAAAACTATTTGCAGCGACACAGAGGGGACTGTGTACACATGCTGGGTAGCATGTCCTTCACACCTCTTGCAGTTCTTCCTCAGCTAGTAACCTTGTGGTGCTTTTGAATCTACCTTTTGCACCCCATAGGAGCAGATAGCAATGGTGAGTTGTTGTCTTCCTATTCTGTCCTACCCCTTGAGTCATCAGCAACTCTGCTCCTTTGCTTAGAGCTTCTTTGCTCTCTTTGTCTCCTGGCATGGTGCCTTGGGGTTCCAGTTCCTTCTACCCTCATGTTTAATGGCCTTGCGCCCTTCTGCTTTTTTGACTGTCCTTTGTTTTCCTGGTTTAGGTGTCCTGAGAAGCTGCATGTGGGTGCACTACCCAGCCTACTAATAAAGGTGCTGTCAACCCAGGACATGCTTACCTTTCTTCCACCATTCCTGTGGTGCTCCCATGATCCAATGCTCCCATTTATCCTCTATCACACCAATCTTAAATGTTTCTAGCTACACATCTTAACTCTTCTAGAACAGAAAGGCCTGAAAGCTCAGCCACCACTGCTTTGTCAGTGTCAGTGTCTGCCCTGGGGAAAAGCATACATTCTCCAGAACAAACTTTCTCAGTCCATCTTTCTTGCTGTATTTTTCAGTTAGAAGAGTTGTTCCTTTTACATAGAAGCCTGCCAGCCACCCAAACCATACCACTCATTTACCAGTGCCAGGTCACAAAAGCAGCAGAAATAGGTTTTCTGAGATACTTTCCATCCACAGAAAGCCCTAGTGGAACAAGACTGCTCTTTTAGATCTCTCCTTCTTCCTTTCAATCTCTCTGCTCTTTTTGCATACTACAAAGTGGCTGATAACACTGGAGCCAAGACTATTTGTTGATTTATTTAGGAGGATTACAGAAGGACCTCTTTAAATCCACAGTTCTGAGCTCTTTCAGGGCTTTGGTTTTCCCTGCTCTCAGGAAAAAAAAAAAAAAAAAAAAAAAGGTCTACAGCTACCAGATGCAGATACCAACCTAGACAAGAGCATATTTGGTAACCTGAATGGTACTTTAGCTAGCTACTGGGAGCTACATAAACAGGCTATGGAAGTAAGGAAGACTTTGTTCATTATTTCACCCTTTTAAACCTTTTTTTAGGAGAATAGCCAAATGCCTCTTCCATATTCAACACTCAATCTCCCCAATGTGATCATATGATTCTTGTCCTCAAGTGAAAAGTGTATTTTTACTTCAGTAACCCTGCTTGGCAGGCTATTGTGTGTGGTTATTATTTTCTGCATGAGACAGTGTTTTTCAGTCCAAACTTTTTTTTTATTTCTGTGTTTTTGGACGGATTCTTTTACCTCTGAAAGGCTGAAAATAGTTATTTGGATTCAGGTGATCATTTCTTGTGACAATCTAAGAGTTTTCAAATTTTAAAGGAAGCTTTTTCTTTTTTTTTAGATAGCCCTTTTTCAAAGTAGGCTGGAATTTTACTAGGATACTACAGTAAGAAATCTTTCTGACTACCTGAAGTGTAGAAGACCAGGTGAGCAGGAAAACAAATTGCTTAGGCAGCGAGTAGCTTGTTGGTGATTAACAAGCTGGAGGTGGTGATTTCTGGGTTTAGAAGCTGCCTGGTTTGGCCAAATGTTTTTCAGCTTCACGGTGCCCAGCGTAGCCACGGGAGCAGACATGGAGCAGCAGGGACCTCTGGGGCTCTTACGCAAAGCGGACTTCGCCTCCAAGGCAGAGGCAGCTGGAGCCCGCCTCAGCATACCCAGTACATGACAGTACGTGCATCCGCCTGCACTCTTTCCCCCTCCTGATGCCTGGCACTGACGCCCCCACGGCTGCTCTGTCCCCAAGGCTGAGCAGCCTGGAGTGCCTGCTGCNGTGTAGCCACGGGAGCAGACATGGAGCAGCAGGGACCTCTGGGGCTCTTACGCAAAGCGGACTTCGCCTCCAAGGCAGAGGCAGCTGGAGCCCGCCTCAGCATACCCAGTACATGACAGTACGTGCATCCGCCTGCACTCTTTCCCCCTCCTGATGCCTGGCACTGATGCTCCCAAGGCTGAGCAGCCTGGCGCGCCTGCTGCACTTCTGACTCCTTCCCTTCCAGAGGGCAGCATTCGCTCCTCAGCTTGGGCACGGATACGTACNTTCCCCCTCCTGATGCCTGGCACTGATGCTCCCAAGGCTGAGCAGCCTGGCGCGCCTGCTGCACTTCTGACTCCTTCCCTTCCGGAGGGCAGCTTGGGCACAGATACGTACTACGAAACTGGAAGGGGCTGGTCATTGCTTGGTCGTGGGTCAGATATTTTCTGTTTTTTTTTTCCAGATCTGATTTCCCCAGGATTTTAAGCAGGTATTTTTGTTGTTGTTGTTTTGTTTTGTTTTGTTTTCCCCAGTCTTCTCACTTTTTTCTTTAACTATGGTCAAAGGAGGACTTAGAAAATGGAAAAGGAAGATCCTCAACAAAATGAAATGTTGGTCTGAGGAGTTCCCTTATATTTCCATCACCCAGTAGCGAAAGCATGTATAAAAAAATGCTCTATATTTGATTTAAAACTGGAAGAGGGGCCTCAGTCTCGAAGAATGCTGTAAGCACACAGCGGGAGACTCTCGCTTCTAGTGTAGCATGATCTTTCACTGCCGCTCAGATGTAATTCTAATATTTGAACAAAGTGGATAAAGACAGATCTCCTCTTACCTCCCTCCCTCTGTGACCCTAAAAGTCCGGTGGCTAAGACATTTGCTTACTCAGCAGCAGACAGAAAGAGGATTAAAATGTCTTTCATGAGAGTTTTCATCTCCCCTTATTTGCCAGCACCAATTGCAATTCAGTGCAAACATGTTTCTCTATATATTTCTAAAATAACCCAAATTCTTTATTCATTTTTGAGCAGGTTAAATTAATTATTTGGATCCTGATCCAGGTCGTGAACACTTTCAGATCAGTCAGAGTAAGATTCTTCGGTGAATAAACAACTCCTATTAAAAATAAATAAATGTAATTCCAGACCTCACAGTGCCTTTCCTGCACTTTCCATTAAAAAAAAAGGAGTTTGTACAGGGTTTAGCAGAATTAAGCTTCAAGGCTTTCAAGGCTCCTCTTGGCTGTTAATTGTGAGGGTCGTATGAGGGGAATTGTCCCTACTAGCCCTGCCAGGCCCAGCTTTGCCGGAGGACTTCAGGGGTACCACAGTGTCACTATAAAGTCTCAGGATGGGCTTAGTTTCTCCCAGGAGTGGCAAAGGCATTGCCTTTCCTTAGTCTGCAGTTACTGATATTTGGCACTGACTTCACCAGTTCCCCCACTTCTTACTATCACCAGAACCCTATATCCATTTCTCACAGATCTTCTATTTTTACCAGACCCTTAGGTCTTATTCAGCAAAACTTGGAGGGTTAGAGTATTTTGGCTTCATCTGTATACAGTGTGGCATAATGGGACCAACACATCTCATCCCACAAAGGAGGTTCACATGTGGATCGTAGCACAGAAATACCTCTCTCTCCACTGAAAGGGGCTTGCCTAGATGTTGCCTAGATGCCTGAAACTTCAGAAAGATTAGATGAGGGCTATTCTAGGAGACAACTGATTTTATAACTGAGAACTCTGGGTGTCTACATGCTTCAGATAGCTTTGCGGTCTCTGCAGTGCTCTCTGGACACTGAGACTCCTTCCCCTAAAGCAATTTTAGCACAGCAATTGTTTGCTGTTCTTACTGGTGTTGTGAAAAGGCTTACTGATATCAAAATACTCTTTAAGGCAACCAAGAATCATAATCATTTCCTCTGCTTTGTAGTTTGCTGAAGTTGCTGTTTTTATGTGTGTGGGAGGGGGCAAGAAGGGGAAAGGAAATGTAAAGCTCCAGAAATGATGCTCCAGAAAGGCTGAAATACTGATGATTTTTACCTTGGCTGATTCCTGTGAAGCCACAACAACAAAATCAAGTAAAAAAACCCAAACCTTTTAAGCATATATCCCAGCTCAATGTCCAAAGTCATTTCAATAGCACACACACTTGTATGTCATTGATTTGTGTCATGTTAGGAGCCAGGGCCCCTACACAGGCAGCAGATGAATTCAGCGATTTCAAGCACCCAAGCTGCCCATTGAATTTGCTTAGATTTATAACTAGCCTCAAGTGCTTGGTGAAGCTTTTGCCTCCATACTTAAGTGCTGAGTCCTGCAGTTTCCTGTGTCATTTAATCAGAGCTAACTGCAGGTTTCTGCCAGGTGGAATGGCCAGTCTTAGTAGCTTAGTACTCTTAGTAGCTGCCACCCAAGCAAAAGGACTTTAGCTGGAGCCCACTTCTATTCCTAGCATGTATTGCTGGAAAGACTAAACTTCCCCCAAGCTACCAAGAGTTAAAAAGCCAGAATAACCTTTCTGTGGGAAGAGGAAAGTATCACGTCTTAGATATGTATATAAAAGGGACAATTTCAAACTATTACACCCCTAAATTTTTGTAATAATTTTGCTTTTTTTCTCTGTTCAAATGAAAGTAACAGACAGAAATGATGTAACCTTGGCAAGTATTATTTTTAATTCATCCACATTTATTCTGTATCTGTTTTCTTCCAAGCTGCTGTGAAATGTGTGCAGTCCAGGTTGTCCTCCAGCAGTGATCTGCATTTCTGTTCTCTCATTTTTGCATGAACTCCATATAGATGGTAATATATACATATATACAGACATATACAGAGATAGGTGAAAAGCAATTTCTTTATGAAGCTGAGACATTACTATAAGTCATTAAAAATGTTTAAATGTGCAGGTGCTTCTATAGTTAGAAATGGATTTAAAACGGAGGCATGGATGACTAGAGAATAGTACATTCTCTGCAGGAAAAGAAAAGAGCAAGTCCTGAAGATTGCTTAAGAGCTCTTTTGTGCTCTATTTTTCTGCTATCTTTTATATTTGGGATTTAATTTTTCCCCGTATGCAGAGAGTAAAATAGCAGATAGCTGCTGCAAAAAGCAACATGCAAGAAACTTTTCTTATCACATTTAGCATCTCGATGCTATTTGGAAAACCCTTACAGTCATCACAATGCTCAGATTTGTACTGAATACAGATTTGTATTGAATACATAAAAAGAGCTGGCCATCCTCATGATAATACAATGAACAAAGTCTAGATCCTGCTCCTTTTCTTTGGTTTGGTGCTATTATGTTATTACTTGGTAAAATGGAGATGATAGGCAGACTTTTTTTTTTTTTTTACGATACATTTTGAACCCCAAACTCAAACAAAATTTTAGTTATGCCATATTTTATTCATACTCGAAAGTGATTGTTAAGTTCTCAAACCTTCTGAATGTTTTTGAAATATGTACTCAAGAAATATAACAAAACACAAATCCCTCTCTAACATAACCCTAATTTCAAAAAAAAAAAGAGCAAAAGTATGCTCATTGCTTAGCTTTTTATTCCACCATTACGGCACAAGATAGAACTTAAAGACAACATCACTGAGTAAGTCTTCAACTCCATTAAGACTAGTATATTTTATAATCTTTTTATATGATACACTTTCCCTTATCAAGTGAGAAAAAGAATTCTCCTGGAATACTGAAGTACATTGCCACCTGCTGGCCATACACGTTTTTGCAATTTAAAAACACCAGAATGTGTGCAACATCAACCTAACAATGAACTTACAGTTATAGAAAAAAATACAATTATTTTCTTATACTTTGGCACAATATTGATGGAAATACAGCTGTGAACTTCTTCAAATGTCACATTCATTTCTGAATTTCTGTGTGACTTCCTTTTATTCTGCGTTATCTAACTTTCCTAATGCTGAAGCTTTATTAAAGGAAAAGCCATATTCTTTCTCAGTTATTATACAACTCATTTAATTTATTTGGTTTCATTTTCTAAAATTGGATTTTTAATTTGGATTCCAGTTTATTCTTTTAGAACAATACACAAAATCACACATTTATAAATATATATATTATATCCTGTATACATAAAATTGGTGTTCTTCTAGGCTGGACTGGCAGATCTTTGCACTACATCTTGAAGTTGGTTTAGGCACGGCCTCAGTCTTAACTGATTCTCTGAATTGTTTCCTATCAGAATCTAAAAAAATATTTTTACCATCTTGTATCAAATTTTAAGTTTGTTTGCAAATATATCTATAAGAAAAAATATTTGGTACTTCCCCCTAGCTCACTACTACCCTTATAAAATATATGGCTTTTCACATTCCACTCTATTTTAGTGTTTTTCCATAGGCAGTGAAAAGAAGCACAATGTCCCCCTTCTTTAACAATTTTTTTTTATAAGCACAGAAACCAGCTTGTGCACTTTCTATAGAATTCCAATGCATATCACGGTAACATAAGTAAGTGCAGTGTTTTTTTTTTAAAAAAAAAGCAGTCATGAATGATTGACATCTGCATAAGAAAACATAATATGATTATCATACAATACCCATTACAGAATATACAACCATCGGACCTGCAGATATATAAATACACTTTCAGCAACATCAAAGCAATAGTATTAATCTTACAGACAGCGAATGCATACAGAGTTATTAAAGTAAAATTTTCATCTCGTTTCTCTCTCTTAGAAAGCTCGCTGCAACATAGGAACATACTGCATTTGTAAATAGGCTGCTGGACAGTGCTGTTAAGAAATTAAAGTGAACAAAGTTTGGAAAATATATATATATATTTATATATGTAATCTGGTTGGTACAAAAGAAGCCAGCTCCTCCGCTGCTGCCGCCGCTGTTCTCCCGCCCGGCAGCTCCGCGTGGCCGGATCATACGAGGGTTTCCGGGAGGGCGTCGGGGTTGTCGGCGGACAGAAGCTCCCAGATCTGCCACCTCTCCCGTTGCCAGTCGTGCCAGCCGGGCTCGGGGGTGCCCTTCCTGCCGTGCGCGCGCGCTGCCGTGCCGTGGAGCCGGGGCGCTGGGCCGGACTGCTCGCGCGCGGGGGCGGCCGCNGAGGAGGCCTGGGCTGCGCTCTGCACGGCGCCCGCCCTCGAGTCACGCTCAGCCAGCTCCTCGGTGCTGCTTAAAGAAGTCAAGTGCCGCTCGGGCGCCGACGGCGACTGCGCTGAGCCCCTGTGGCCGCCCGCCTCCACCGGCGGGTGTCCGCACAGGCGCGACGCGGCAGGATGGAGCTCGCACTCGGGGATGGCGGCCGTGGTTTGGCTCCGGCGCATGGCTTGCCGGTTGCTGTCCCATTCGGAGGAGCCACCCTGCCACCGCGGAGCGAACATGGAGAGGTTCCCATGGGAGAGAGAGAACTGCCCGGGCCGCAGCAAGCTACTTTCGTAGATGTTTCCGTAGGAACCTGAGGGGCAGAGCAATAAAAAGGACGTCAGCCCACCACAAAGCCAGATACATGGCATCTTCCAAGCTACCGCCTGTCCCCTGCCATTTGCCACAGGAGACAGCGAGGGCTTTATCTGCCCGGCTCTGTGATGAATGGACCTGGAGCAGCAGCCCTGCATCCCCTGGGCCACCATGTTCAGCAATCCCCAACACTCGTGCTTTGAACCATGTCTACTCTGTTACTGGGCGACTTTGGTGCTTCGCTCTTACATAAAGCCCCTTGGTACTTAGTATCTCCCAGGCGCTGGAGCAGGAGGAGGTATCTTGATCTCCAGCTCCTCCGTGACATGGGTGCAGATGGGACAAGATCAAAGGCAGAAAGGGCCGGGGATTTGCCAAGGCTACCAAGGCCAGAGGCAGAGCCCTGGTCATCCAACCTCATGGCCCACGTCATTACTCCTCGTGTCAGCACTGCCACCTCACGTCATTACTGCCAGCGCTCTCAAATCCCAAGGCTTCTGCTTTGTATATTTTAATCTCTCTAACTTTATTCACTATCAACAAAAGGATTTCAAGATCTTATGTGCAGTTTACGCGTGTGTTTGTTTAACACTGGGCAATGTGAAATCTCTCATTCACTTCACTGGGATTTCTCAAAGCCAGAAATGTGTTTGTATCTTTAAAAGAGTTGGGTATACGACTCCTGAGAAATATCTGACCTGTCATTGCTGGATCTTTGCAGCCACTTTTCAGCGTTGAATGCCATGTACCCCAGATATCAAAATGATCCTCTGAAACATCTGTATAGCAAAAAGAGCCAGAAGATGATTAATTAGTCCCTTTGGAGGCCATACTTAGAAACATATAAATGAAAAAATAAGTTCAAATAGGATAAAGCTTTATGTAAAGTATCAGAGTTAATAACATATACTAGCATCTACCTTATTGTGCATTTGGCACAAACACACCTAATGTATCGATGTTAATTAGTGCTAAAGGCTTAGAGTCTGTAATGACTTCTGTGAATTCTACATGGACAAGATATCTGAATTAGCCCTAGAAGTGTAGCATTTTCAAGTCCACTGCCTTGCTGAAGCCAATGACAAAATTTGAACAAGAGTAGGAAAAATGATAAATAGAAGTTAGCTTGTGTGCTTTTTCACAGAAAGAATGACAAAGTTCTCTCACGCAGCCCAGCAAGTAAAGAAGATAAATCTACTGTTCCACTGTTGAAAACTTAGAAAAACATGAATGAGAAGGCACTGAAAACCATCACTGTAAGGCATGCTCTATCTGCCTACAATGTTACCTGGTTCTTAAAAGAATGTACTGCTGCTTATTTGAGTTTTAATGCAAAACACATATCAGGCATTGGTGCTGGTTTATAACCATTTCATGTCTTTTGCTGATTCCATCTGGCAGTAGATTTCCTAATTTTTAATGCTCTGGTATGACAGTCATGCATATTAACCAAAAGATGGTTAATACCTTACTTTCCATTTCCTGTTCATAACTTTCTAGAAACTTGATCAAATTTTGAAAGCTATTCAAATACATAACAGCACAAACAAATGCCCAGTGGCATTTATAAAGTATCTGAAATAATAGTCTAGAGCCCATCAATTCCAGAGGAATTTAAGTTCCTAACTAGTACCTCTAAAGTAAAATGGTTTTAAAAGTATCATCAAAAAGTATCTGTATTCTTAAGAAATAAAAGTCTTAAAGTTTGACTCAACATGCGTGAATCAAATTATCAATTATTTTGACATATTTTACTGAAAAGCATCCAGAAGTGCTGATAATCTGTCAACTCAAACCATAGTTTTTTATAGATGATAACACGCAGGTGTGCACTACCAATATGTCTAGGTGGAACTTAAGCCTCAAAAGGAGGCTTAAGGAAAAAATTGCTGACAGTGAGGGTGACAAAGCCCTGGAACAGGCTGCCCAGAGAGGTTGTGGAGTCTCCTTCTCTGGAGATCTTCAAAACCTGCTTGGATGCAGCCCTGTGCCACGTGCTCTAGGTGGCCCTGCGTGTGCAGTGGGAGTGGACTAGATGACCTCTAGAGGTCCCTTCCAACCTTAGGCATTCTGTGATTCTATGAAATTATGGACTCCTGCATTAGTATTGCTAGATGTGTAACGGGTAACAAATGTAAAGCTCTGGAGCTGTCATATAAAGTGATGGAGTTGAGATCATCCGTTTCAAATTTGGAAACTTTTAAGTCTCTAAGTCTCATATTTTCCCAAAGTCTGTAGCAAAACCTCTCAAACATAAAACTACTGAGCAGAAATAGTGATAAGCCTCTGCTATGCCTCAAAAAGGCTGAAAAGCAGGATTTGTAGAGTTGTATTTTCCTACACAAGAGCTCCAGCTTCTGAGAAATGCCACACCAAAAGCACCTTGATCATTGACTGAGTTAAGAAGGAGGGTTGAGCATAGAGCCATAAGCTCATTAAGAAAAAAAGGAAGTTGAAATCTTCCTCCAAAGGAACCTTGTCTTGTGAGGTTCTTACATTACTGCTCCTACATATTCCGCATAGCTGATATTAGAGAGAAGACACTCTTCAATTATTTTAGACATAAACATCGTTCACTGAAAATCTATATATCCATACAGTAGGATATACTACCTTTTCCAGCCTGCGATGCAGAAGAATTCTCTTTCTTTGGTTGCAAATGACCAACCAGTGTGTACTGTTCAGGTACCTTGTACGGCTTGTCTGGACTGAGGGCAACCTCTTCTTGTGTCGCCACCAGTGAGCGCTCAGACAGTACCGGGGAGTTGTTGTCGTAAGGGGAGACATCTCCGCTCGAAGCTTTGTTGGAGTCTGTGGAAGAATGTCTTCCGCCCGTAGAGTAGGAACCTTCCGACCGCAGCATCTCCGGGCTTCTGCGAGATTTTGATAAAAAGGATACTGTTAATGAAAGATGCTTTATGGTTACTGCTACAGGTGTAGTTTGATATTAAAAAAAATGAAAGTAAATATAGAAATATGATTGTAACCAGTGAAATGAAAACACTTGAAGAAATACACATGTGAATTCTCCATGAGTAAAACCTCTGCCATGAAGTTTAATGGCCAGCAGAGGCCACTAAAAATCAAAAGATGAGACTATCAAGAAAGGGGAAAACAAAACAAAACAAATCCACACAACTGCACAGTTCACCACAGGAAATTAAACAGTGAATCAATTCCTTATGTTACCTTGACAATTTTGCTTGTTGCAACAACAAATCTGAGGATGTGTTAGAGAACATTAGTTAGATGATAAATGGTATGGTAAAACCCCTTCTCCCATTCTAAACTAATACACATCACAAAAAGCAGAAACTTAGCTCTTCTTATGCTATGGGAAAAAAAGAGAAACTTAGCTCATCTTAAGTTTTTCTAGAGACATCACAAGGTAAGTATTTTACAGAGGACAGGGTTTCTGATCGGAAACAAATGACCGGCTCAGTTGACAACATTTTTACCATTTTACTGTTTACATCATTAACACTACAGCCTGATTTTTTGACCCAAAAAAAAGACCACACCAAAAAGTAGAGCCCAGGCTCACAGAGAAAACTCTCAGTTTTAAAGTGTGTTGGGAAAACTGAAGGTGATCTCTTGAGCTGTCTCAGTTTACTACTACTTAAATAGCAGGCATGCTGGGGAGTCATTGAAGCTTTAAGTGACTATGTAAAAACACTCTGTAAACAAGCGCATTTTTTTTCTTATCGGTTCTCCTTACTTAATTCATGTCTTTGTTACTCATTTTTCTTTTCTCTCAACCTTTATCTTGGTTTCTTAGATGCTTATCGGTTGCTTTCTCTTCTCCTGAGTCAAACAGTTACAGGTGATACAACAGGGAGCTCACTCTTGTAACGTGTACCAAAAAAAAGTCATCCTTCCTCAGAATAAAAAGCAAAGAGAGCTTGACCTGAGTGAGCAGCCAAAGCACATTATGTGTTATGGAACAACAGTCCTCTTTTCAGACAAACAAAATAAAACTGAAGAAGGAAAATAAAGAAAATATATGATGGTAAGACAGCCTAGCCATAACAGACTAAAGACTAGTACACAAATAATGACAAAATTTACCACCACTTTGGTTTTTTTTTTTTTTTCCCCTGGCAGATTTACATTTGCTACATCCCAAAATATATGTACCAAACAATAACAATTAAGTTTTTCAGCATTCCCGGGGCCAGGATGGGATGCCCCGAAGAGTGCTGAGGGAACTGGCAGGAGTCACTGCTCAGCCACTCTCCATTATCTTCAAGAGGTCAGAGGACATGGAGAGCAAGGGAGGTGCCCGAGGACCAGAAAAAAGCCAAGTCACTCGAGTCTTCAAAAAAGGCAAGAGGGAGGGGCTGGGAAACTACAGGCAGGTCAGCCTCACCTCTGTCCCTGGAAAGGTGATGGAGCAGTTCATCCTAGAAACCATCTCTAGGTATGTCAAGGAAAAGAAGGTCATCAGGAGTAGTCAGCATGCATTCACCAAGGGAAGGTTGAGTTTGATGAACCTGAGAGCCTTCTACGATGAGCTGACTGACTGCATGGACGATGGGAGAGCTGTGGATGTTGTCTACCTTGACTTCAGCAAGGCTTTCAACACAGTCTCCATTACATCCTCACAGGAAAGCTCCAGAAGTGTGGACTAGAGGAGTGAACTGTGAAGTGGATTGAGGGCTGGCTGGACAGCAGAGCCCAGAGGGTAGTGATAAATGGGGTCGAGTCCGGTTGGAGGCCTGTGGCCAGTTGTGTCCTACAAGGGTCAGTACTGGGCCTGGTGCTGCTCAACTTCTCAGTGATTGGATGAGGGCACAGAGTGCACCCTCAGCAAGTCTGCAGGTGACACCAAACTGGGAGGAGTGGCCGACACTCCTGAGGGCTGTGCTGCCATTCAGAGGGACCTAGACAGGATGGAGAGTTGGGCAGAGAGGAACCTCATGAAGTTCAACAAGGACAAGTGCAGGGTCCTGCACCTGGGCAGGAATAACCCCAGGCACCAGCACAGATTAGGGGCTGACCTGCTGGAAAGCAGCTTCCCGGAGAGGGATTTGGGAGTCCTGGTTGACAACAGGTTAACCCTGAGGCAGCAATGTGCCCTCGTGGCCAAGAAGGCCAATGGGCTCCTGGCTGCATGAGGAGGAGCGTTGCCAGCAGGTGGAGGGAGGGGATCCTGCCCCTCTGCTCAGCTCTGGTGAGGCCGCACCTAGAGTATTGGGTGCAGGTCTGGGCTCCCCAGTACAGGAGGGACGTGGAGCTTCTAGAGAGGGACCAGTGGAGAGCCACGAAGATGACTAAGGGACTGGAGCATTTGTCATATGAGGAAAGACTAAAAGTGAGCTAGGCCTGTTTAGTCTGGAGAAAAGAAGGCTGAGAGGAGATTTGATTAAAATGTTCAAGTACCTGAGGGGTGATTGGAAGGAGGATGAGGCCAGGCTCTTCTCTGTGGTGCCTGGTGACAGGATGAGGCGTAATGGGTACAAGTTGAAACACAGGAAGTTCCACTTCCATATGAGGAAGAACTTCTTTCCTGTGAGGGTGACCGAGCACTGGAACAGGCTGCCCAGAGAGGCTGTGGAGTCTCCTTCTCTGGAGATCTTCCAAACCCGCCTGGATGCAACTCTGTGCCATGTGCTCTAGGTGTCCCTGCTGGAGCAGGGGGGTTGGACTATGATCTCTAGAGGTCCCTTCCAACCTCAACCATTCTGTGATTCTGTGTGATTCTGTGATTCCCGCTTTTCTGTATAAAAGCGATATTATGGCTATAAAGCGTGGTGATTGAATTAATTAAGGTTATTCCTAATTAACTACCAGCTATCTATCTATCCCTTAACTGATCCTGAACTCTAATGGATGCCAATTCACAAAACCAGAGCTGCTATTTCACTAAGTAGAGTTGACCTAAGCCTTCCGTTGTTGTTAGTACAGTAATGTTGGAGACTTATTAAAACAAACAAACAAACAAACCAAAACAAACAACTGTAAACCATGCCTCAACTATGTTATCACAGGAATGTCAGCCACCTTCTAGGTGAAGAAGTTTGCAAAGTAAAATAATTTATAAATAGGCACATACTGAACAGTTACTGCCTTTGAAGTATATAAAGGAATAACACATATTAATCTCCTTCCTTGTTTTTCTTTTTTGCCCCTCCATCCTCTTTCTCTCCTAAGTTTTGAAAAAAAATGTGCAGTGCGTGTGAGTTAAGAAGAGAAACATTTGATGCAATGTCTCGGGAAGAGACAGAAGAATCAAAAAGACCTGAGAGGAAACAGGAGAACTGTCAACATCTGCAAATTTCCTACAACCTTTATAATTCTTTCTCCCCAATTTTCTCGTCCTGGTAACACACGAACCTGCTTGACACTAGCAGTAAAGCCAAAAATACATTCGCATGGAGATCTCTGCAGTATCAGAGTCTAACTATGCCACACAGGGCAAAGAGCGTTACGCCACCATTTAGGCATGGCAAGGTAACACAAGGAATGAGGGGAAATGCAAATGAAACAATGTGGGAACACAAATTTGAGCTTTAGGAAATACTGTGTTAACGTCTTACCTTGAATGATCTGTTATAGTCTACCTCTTCTCAAGCCAGAGCTCCTGTTACAAATCTACTTAAATGGAAACTGTCAAGTTTTGGGAAGATCCAAATTTTCAACTTCCTAACCCCTCTCATAGCGTCCACTATCCATGCAATTATTTATATACTGGATCATTTCCACAGTTTTTGAGAAATGAAAATTTTTAAAAATGAAATAAAATGCTTGTAGACTTGACCAATACTACTATAAGAAATCACCATATATACAAACAAATAGAATAGTTTGAATATGGAAATTGATCTCTTATTTTCATCTTTAAGATACTAATTAATCAAAACAATAAAATATAATTTGCAAAATACACCAACCCACATTTTTCCAAATAAGGAATAAATTCCCACAGATTCCGTAAAACAAAACTTCTACATATGCTTGATTTAGACTTTAAGTAAGTTCATTACCAAATGGTTATTTCCTGAAATTCAAAATTAACCTTCCCCTAGGTAGCTGTGGGGTACTCCATCTACGCACAGGAGAAAATAATACATTTCATGAATAAAGTCAGATCATGGACTCCTCAAGGAATAATAGAAGATTATCTATTATTAAACATGAGAAATGAGAAGGCAGGATAAAATATATTCTCTGGGTTATGAACTAGGTTAAGGATAAAAAAATTGGCTACATAACTGGATAAAGAATAAAAATTGGCTTCAGACTGCAAGCTTTGAAAATCACTGAAATAGTCTATGCTGTACTTGCTCAAAAATACTATTTCAAATTCCAAACTAATGTTTAGACTCAAATGAAAGAGTCTTTTGTAACTAACTGGGATCCTTCTGAATTTATGCCATCCACCACAGTCTACTAGCATGGGTGAACTGCAAAAATGTTAATAATTACTTCTACTGAGGATATTCCTGTGTTTCTACTGCCATAACTGAAACAGGAAAATCCTTTTTAGTTTTGGCAGATAACTATTCCTGCTTTACCTTACGGCTTCTCTGAGCGAAAATGGTTTTGCTGTACAAGAGGCAACTCACAGAATGCAATGGCCTGGCAGCATCTGAAGGAACTTCAATTTCCACGTATATTTGAAACACACAGGCCAGCAGCAAAATAAATTATTACAGAGTTATTATATTATTATGTGGCTGTTACCCAAGCATGATAGAAGCCTCTGTGATTCAGGGAGTCTTTGCAGCTTGAAAACTTTGTGTTCATGCATACAATATGCCCTACTATACAGCCTCATCTTTGTGCTACAGGTTAGGATATATTAAAACCCATCAACACCATCCAAAAGCACTTGAAAAATCTCTTATTTAGAAGCACATTTACTCTAAGGACTACTAACTATGATAAACAACAAATAATCATAAGAAATAGATTTTATTTTGTGGTGGTTTAAAGATGCTTTATCTTACAGCTGGAACCCCCAATTTCCATTGTCATCAAGCCAACATATGAGAAAGTTGGGAATATCATTCACAAAAGCAGACTTTACAATTGCTGTCAACAGCAATAACTTTACCACGACTGACTTCCATTAACTCCCTGACATATCATTCATGATGCTCAACTCTCAAGAGAACTGGAGGATAATGTACATCTGATTTGTTTTCCTTTGAGCAGGAAAAGAGATTGCATTTTTTAGTAGATTGGAACCAAGAGGGCATTTGTAATGGCATCAAAAGCTGAGCTGTGAGGGCAACTGAGGAAGCAGGATTTTCAGAAAAATTTGAATGAGAAAAAAGTCTTGAAGCTGTTTCCACACAATATGTTACAAATAGCTTTTTTTCTGATAGAGATTGTCTCAAGAATATATAAAGTTTTCCATTCCAGGAATCCAAATTTGGATCTAATCTTTAGCACACGATCAGCAAAATCCCATGAGTAATATAGATTTGTGTTTGAAGGCTCATTTTATGAAAGTTTGGCAAATATCTCCTTGTCCTCAGCTGCCTCCCACTTCTTACAGGAAAAGTAACACCAAAAAAAAAAAAAAAAGTTGAATGTAGCCAGAAAATTGAGATTATGTCCTGCAATGGATTTATCTCTTAAGAGCATCACACTTTTAGCAACAAGACTAAGCAAGAGTCTCTGATTGCCTAGCATATCTTAATCAAGAAGTTGCAATCACAGTGAAAACATAGTCCATTAACATTAAGAATAAATAAATTACATGATAAGAGAGAAGAAGAAAAAATGATAGTTTTTCCTATCTATCTCAGTGACATTTCAATCTGCCCCTTACTGAAAGTACAATAAATGGGTACTAGAGTAGCTATAGGTTCCCATTCGGTTTAGCAACCTCTTCTTACAAAAACTTTTTTCAGCTGTTTCAGTTGTAAGGTCCATTTTCCCCAGTAGGTGTGCACGGTAGCTGAAAAGTCAGGAAGCTCAGGGAAAAGTCATTTAACTTAAGAGACTACTCTGAGCCGGAACTAATAAAAATCTTTTACATCCACAGCGGCTTGTGACAGAAATTTACGTTCAGTTAGTACATGTATCCATGTGTGAGACCATTACTTATGTGTCTTCATATTATACCATTGGTGAAACCGAGCATGAAGTTCTTGATTGGTTTGAGTTTAAATAACATGGTCATGCCAAACCAAGGGCTTACACAAAGAAGCCTCTACAGAGCCTCTACATATTTATTACCGTACACCATATGATTTGTGGTCTTGCTCCTAATCGTGTTCGTAGCCCATGGCAAATGTGAAATAAGTGTGAAAATAGGAAAAAGTAATCCTAATTATGCTGAATTTACTGTGAACTAAATATACACACATGGATAATTTTGTCAGAGATAATCTAACTGAAACTACTTTGTCTAAGAAAACACACACAATTACCACAGATCAGATGATATGTGATAATTTGCAACTGCACATTATGCGCTCATGTGTAAGCCAACAGACCAATAAAATCCTTTACAACACAAAATACATTCTGCAATTTTTTTCAGTTTTCATATTTAAATAAGGCTTTTCCCCACACACAAGGTAATTACACTATTTCTTTGATACCTCTTCCTGTAAAGCTAGGCACACTATTATGTTACATCCAACTGTATCACGTTCAGAGGAAGAGAAAAAAAAATACAGCTAATAGATGATAGAAATTCAAATTTAATTGTGTTCTGAACATGCTGGACACTTTCCACACACAGGAAGACAAAACCCAATCTGTACCAGAGAGTTTACAGTCTCAGACAGTGCTTTAAAATCATTTAAAGCAACCTTGCCAGATTTTATGGTTTTAGGGTCTGGTATATTGGGACTCACTAGAATAAAGGAAATGACTGTTGTGTCCTGTGAGAAAGCCAGGAATCCTGTTAATCCAAATGTACAAAGTCATGGCATTAAGGCACAGGGGTGTAGGCATACACACACCGTACACAAAGTTGGTATATGTTATGTATCATAACTGCAATAATGACTGGTGTGATTTTCCTTCTCCTTTTATCCTTCACAAAGCACATGATTAAAGAAGGGCCAAAGACTCTCTGCATCCCTTCTGTTGCAGCAGTTGCGCATTTACAATGTCCTGTCTCGTCAGAAGTGTGTAGAATAGGAGGAGAACAACAAACTAGCCGTGACTGTGTTAAGGCACTCTGGGGTGTGTTTCAAGGACACTACTACAAGCCTCCCGTAACTGAAGGCACAAGATGACAGCAAACCGAAGACATGAACCAGCAGATCACTAGAATACATCCTGTCAGATAACAGTGCACTGAATAGTTTTTATGTACATGTAATTCTGTGTTCTCTGCAGTGGAATGCAAGCTTTTCTTTGAATCGGGAAACAAAGTTTTTCTTTAGAAAACACTGTACAAGAGTCGTAATTTCTTTGGCAGAGTCAGTGTAATGGGGAGCATATTGAGCTGTGGAAAACGAGAACCTTTTGAACGCTTCCAGTGAGAGAGAGAAATTCCTAGTAGAAACACAGATGATGAAAAAACAGATTACTCACGATGACTGGGAAGCTTTCCTTCTCAACAAATAGTCCACAACATCCGGGTCAGTCTCTAACAAGCTAATAAGCACTTCATTCTGTAGGTCAGGGGAAACCTATGGAGACAACGTAAAATATGTAAGTAAAGATGAATATTCTTTCGCATATATTCATCGCTTATTCTGAAAGCCCAAACAAAATTACATTTATAGATAGTATAGTAAAATATACTAAATATTTCTTTGTCTTCAATCTTTATTTGATCTTATTTGTCAGCTTTCTAATGCATGTGCTATGGAGATAAAGTCTAAAAACACTTGATTGCTTCAACTGGTATAGGACACGGCAACATCTCCTGGCCAGGGAACAGGAATGGCACTCCAAAACCAACCCAAGTGAGGTTTGTGCTTGCAGCTGCATTTTATGCGAGTCTCATAGATTCCTAAAAGGGTTTGTCTCCATCAGACTGAAAAAGATGAAACCCTCTAGAAAACTTGAACTAACAGCCCAGGTTCACCTATGATGGATGGAACTGGAGGTCCAACAGTCTCAGTCATCAAGTATGCCATCTGCTTCTGGATGCAATCTGTCAGAATCTAAATCTCTTGACCTTCAGGTCACACTGCATGGTCCATTTGTTCTTCCTGACATTTACTGGGAAATAGGAATAGAATTACTGATAGATTCCTCAGGGGAATACCTTGGTTTGGGAGGTATTTAGGGAGTTAAGTTACAGATTGGGCACATTTTTTAAAAGAGAAGAAATAATTTGGAACTAAATTAAGATACGCAACATTTAATTCAAATTGATCCAAGATCTCTATGAAAAATATATGCAACCAGCTATGACTTTTTGTCTTCCATTTTATTTGGCACCTAAGCTGGAAAAATATCTTACTGATGGGCATTTATATACCAGTCTTTAAATAAATTATCTTCTTTTTATAGGAACACATTTTTGGAAACCTGTCACCCTGTGACTTCTCAACTTAGACAGCCTTTCTGTAAAATGGAATTCACTCCAGATAAAATTTGAGGGTAAACCAGAGTTCATGTCTTTCTGTGCATAACACTATCTAGTTTAGCAACAAGATGCTAAACATGTAAGAATATACTAAATGGACTTTTTCAGCAAAATATTTTTTCATTATTTTCATTATTTTAAAAAGATCCTCTCTTCCACATATACGCAGTGAATATGAAAAAAGTTTCAGCACGCTGAGGACATCTGAGAACTCAAAGCATACACTTAGATCAAGTTACAGGGTTTTTTATTTGAACGCACAGGGCCATTTTAGTCCATGATTCCTCAACTGGATTTTTATTGATAGTCTTGTGGCTAGCTGGTGGAGTTTGAGTTTCTTCTTGTGGACAATTTACTCACTTACTTACTTACCTAACTTACAAATGTAGAAATAATATACCTGTAATTTTAAACTTACAGGGAACTTCTATATGAGTATTTCTGGAAGATGAAAGAGCTCCAATAATCCCTCAACTGGCAGTGGTGGTTGAGTAGAAGGATGAAAACTTGTTTAATGGACAGAAGGGTAAGGACACGTGGGAAACTAAGGCACTGATGAAGTAACAGCTGCTGCAGCTGCCAAGAACATCCTGGGACTGATCAGAGGCTTCTGGATAGGCCCAAGTCATATGGACTGGAGGGGAGGAGCATCGTGAGATGTGGGTGCTATGTGGGGCTTACAGCTGTTGTACTTGGGACTCTCCTGACTCCCCATCTCCCCCTCCGACCTCCTTGGTGCTACTGACATGGGACAGAAAGGCAGCCTCCCCATTGGGTGTTCCCAGTAGCCATTTCCAAACAAACACAGAGATTTAAGGCAGTACATACTGCCATGTCCTTGCAACAGGACTTGATTTGGGAGTAGGGAGATGTAAATGTATGACTGAGCTGCTGAATATATAACCATAAGCCCTTTTCCTCTCCCTACCCCATGTCAAGGGCAAGCCAAAGAGACAAAGTATGTGGCTGAGTTCTGCCTCTCTGTGTAAGCTGCTTGGCTCTTAGTTCGGAGACTGGCAATAAATATCCCTTTGTGCATTCCCACACAGCATTTTTATGCATCCCTAATACTCACTGTAATTCATAGGAATTGGAGAGGGAAGTCCTGAACAGCAATGAAGCAAGACAGGAATCCATCTGTTCTGCTAAATCCACATGTTTGCATATTGCTGATGTTAATGAGAATTGCTTAAATTCATTTTACAAATATAAACAGCTCCTGCTAATCTGGGTTCTTCTGACAAACACAACCCTTCTGACCCAACAGTAAGTCAGATATCTGTGGTCTAGATTACATAATGCTTCCCAATTTCCAAGGTTTTATTTCACAAATGTGGCCCCAGTTTCACTGCTGAAGCCTGTCAAAGCTTTATAACTTTCCTCCAACGCATAAATAACAGAAGACAAAACAAACAAATAATATATTGTAGGTTATAACTGCAGCTGAATGCTCCAGTCCAGATGTTTCTCTTTTTGTAAGTAGTACAAATTGCAAGTATAAACAGTGGTCCTGGCTTGGCCCTACTCCTTTGGATTTCAGAAACAACTTGCTGCTGCCTGGTTTCAAATGATTACTTTTATTACAAGCAAATGTACAAATCTTTTCCTATCAATGCATAAATTATCAAATGAATTGTCTTCAGAATACAAAGTCTCCCTTTGCTGCTTAACAAAGCACTAAAAAGTTGAAAGTATACACTGGTAGAAGCTTCATAAAGCAATTTAACTAGAAGCAATTTGACACCATCATACATATCAAATATCGTGGCTGAGTCTGGACATCAGTCCAGAATGCAGGCTTTGCTAAGCTGTTTTTCAAAATTATGGCACTGGGAAGAGCAAAACTACCAAGAGATGCTCAACTGTTGGACATACACTGCATTTCAGTGTATTCCAGCTGTCAGGAGAACATCTCAGTTAGGTTTGCCTTTCTCTCACATGCAGCTAGCCACTTGCACTGAAATCTATATCCACAGATTTTAACCTCTCAGCACTCGGAAGAAGCTACTCCAGAAAACAGAAGAAAACTATACACACTTGACCCATTATAGGCAAACTTCAGATAATAATCCAAGTACTGAAATGGTAGAGGAATAAATCTGTCACAATTAAGAGTCCATATGTAGGTAAGTTTAATCCTAAACTCCAACCTTTCTGAAAGCCTGAATGTGTGCCTAAAGCGTATGTGCTAAGATGAGACTGTTCTAGAAAATTTTTACAAATAGAAACTAAAAAAAGCATACTTCATATATTCTTATTTAAATATTATTTTAAACTTGCTGTAGCAAAGTTTAAACTTGCTGTAACAAAGTTATCAATGCTAGCCATACACTTCTCACAGAACTTCATACAGACAAAAAAACTACATTACCTTTTTTTTTTTTTTTGGTTTGAAAGGAATAATAGCACCTATTTTTTTCCAAACTGTGAGAAGCATTAAAAAGAGCATTAAAAAGAAATAAGAAAAAAAAAAGATTTCTGAGTGTCTCACTGGAAAAAGAATGAAAATAATGCAAAAGATATAATGAAAGGCAACACAGTGTGAAGGAAAAGCCAAGAAAACCACAAAGTTCATCTGAGGCTGAAATCAGGCTCAATAGACAGGGCTTAGGACAGCTTTCTCATGCTCTTTTCCCTGCCAAAATCTGGGAGGCACTTTGTCCTTAGATGACAATATCTGTCAATCCTAAATGCTCACAGTCTAGGCTTGACTATTTTCTGCTCCTGATTTTCTAGTACCCGGTTTTGCTAGAGCACCAAAGTGGAGCAGCCCAGAGCAGTCTTCATTTTTCCTCTGGTTTTGGGAACTGATCATCTCTGTATGGCATCCAGTGCTGCTTATTTATAAGATGCAACAAACCAAACTATATCTAACTTGAAGACTTAAGTTTTTGTTACAAATTATATGTCTACTAAAACAAAAACAGGATGGTACCCACCACTAAGTCTGATTAGCCTTTGCTACCCCAGAGGAAGACACTGTCTGCCTCAGGCACAGATCCTGTTAAGGTGACTAATAATTTTATAGACAATGCCATAGATAAGGTCATAAAAGATAGAGCACCAGGTTCAACTAAGCTGTGTCTTCATCAGGCAACAGCATGTAGAAATTATGTGGCAAAAACACACCCAAGTTCATCTCCCCTTCTCCCTCCAGCAAGAGAACAGAACCCAGGAACTACATGGGTTCACTCTTTGCTCCTTCTCTGCACCAACAAATAAGAAAGCTTTGATTTTACTCCTCATGCAACCAGCAAGAAAGTCTCTGACTAAGGCTACCACTCCTTACATTAACTAAATATCCTATTGCCCTCAGCTCTCCTAGCTTGTGACACTGAGAAATGAAAGAGCATTTTCAGTATTTTCTTTGAAGTTAACTAAGCAAGGCCGGTTGAGTATACAATTTCATTCTGGTCAAGATGCAAGTATCTGTTTTTGATATTATTCCCTCCTGCAAAGCATTCTCCTTGATGTAAGGGTATTTTGCTTGCTTACTAACCCTAATCACCACACATAGTTAAACACAGTTTTTCATCATATTCTATTTTAGTTATAGCTAAGTATTTCCTTACTTGCAGTCTGAAAAACATAGGAGTAACATCAAGAAGCATCCACCTACCATGAAAAGGGCTTCATAGTTTTCAATCATCTTTTGTACAACAGCTATGATAGCAGTACTCTCTTCAGCTCTAGCTGAACTCTGAACTGTGAATTCTTTGTCTGTAGATTTCTGCTTGTGCAGCAAGTTAGGGCCAAAGATAGTAGCCAGGTTGAGTGATGTCATTTTGTTCCCAGTAATCTAGAAAAGAGAGTAGTATAAATGAGGAGGTCTGATGTATACAGATATGTATGTATATATACACACAGAGAACATCTGGCAGATGGCTCATTCACAAAAAAGAACAGAAATATATGTTGGGTCAAACAAAATACGAGCAACTTTTAAAAATGTTAGAACACTTTGTACATCTCTGCAATAGGCATCGTGAATTTTCTAGAGAGATTTACAAATGGACCAGAACAGCAGAGGGTGAAAACGCTCCCTGCTCTTAATCCCCTGAACTGAAGTAGTCACATCCTTCACTTGAATTCAGGGAATGCCCTTCCTCGTTCACTACCCCCAACACACTGCTGTCTCTTAAGACCAAATACTGAAAATTGCTATCTTTTTCAAATAATACTGATGATTACTAATACAGAAATGCAAAGCATTCTCCCTTTAAGGAGTTAAACAGTTGGGTAATTGAGGAGCATACATTATTTTCATTTGTATTTTTTTTCCCCAAAATATCACAAATATTTGGTTGGGTTTTTATTTCCTTTTTTTTCTTTTTTTTTTTTACTTTCTTCTCCTTTTACAATTCTGCACTCAAAGAAGAAATGATTTGGGAGGAGCTAGAAGGCTGGTACAAGTATTAGATTAGACAGACATGACCTGAAAATATATAGTATAATATATTTTAAATCAAAATTTTCATTGTTAAATTTATAATCGTAATATTTCTTTTTTGCTCTTCTGCTACACTTTTAACATGGCAAAAAGCAAGAGTCATATGCTTCCTCGCTGTGTCTCTGCTTGGTTGCTTTTCTGGGAATGCAGAAGAAGTTGCCAGCAGTTTGACTATATAAGACTCTGAGTCTATTTCAGCTGTTGACAATACTTCTTGCAGTCTTTCAAAGAAAAAAAAAACTACGAGCCATTTTTCACTTGTTTCAGTTATGTTTGAACTAATTAACTAATTAAAAAAGAAACAGAACAAAGCACAAAATAAAAGAGGTAGGAAAACAGCACATCAAAGAATGACTACTAGCTCAAAATCAATCTTTTCAAGCAATACTTTAATTCTTTTGTTGCTGGCTGAATTTAATTCATTTATTTTTTACAGACATGAAATAGACTGTACAGAAACATTAGTAAAATCAGTTTTTTGTTTTAAATTGGTGGTTCTGTGATATAATCTTGAAAAGATACCTGCACTAAGCGAGTTGTCAAAACAGACATGGCCGCTCTTAGCTGAGAGACTCCTCACTGCGCGGCTGGGAACAGGGCACTCTCCCTGCCTCACGCACCACCAGCACCCGGCTTTAACATGAACCAGGCCAGTGTCCGGAGCCACCAGGGATGCACAGGCCTGGGGAGCCGGGAGCCTGCCAGGGGCGGCCTCTGGCTGTGCCTGGATCCGCATCTGTGAAGGTCTGCACCAACCCNCACCAGGGATGCACAGGCCTGGGGAGCCTGCCAGGGGCAGCCTCTGGCTGTGCCTGGATCTGCATCTGTGAAGGTCTGCACCAACAGTGAGTCTTGTCTTAAGGGCAGCCTCGGGGCATCCCTTAAAAAATGGTGTAAACACATCCGCTGAAATTAGCCGAATGAGTCACTTTAATTGTTAGTCATCCATCTTCATCGTGGCGAGAAAAGGGCTCTTGGAAGAAGGGCCTGTGTGCCAAAACCTGCCTGCTTTTCTTCCAGTGATAGCAAACAGTCCAGTAAAATGCTTTCCTTTGCCCTGTATGCCTTTACTTACTTAATGAATAGCTTAAATAATTGCAAGAAGAATACTGTATTATCTATAAAAGATATCCAATTGCACATAATATTGCTTATGTTTACAATACAGCCAAGAAGGCTTACACAAATTTGCATTGCCCAAGTACCTGCAGCAGAGCTGATGTAGTGTAAACGGGAATGAAAATGGGCACAGATGACGGGCTAAACCAACCCTCCTAAGCAGCATCAGCCCCTAGCCTAGCAATAAGATCCTCTCGGGCACATTCCTGAAGCGACAGGGAATCCTTTGCTGGATCAGCGGGACCAAGACCTTAGCTCTCATAGACATGCAACATTTTTAGCACAGTAGTATTATTACAGGCTGCTCTTAAATGTCTTCCATTAGAGTGGTGTACTTTTCTACCAACCCCTTGCTGTGAATACATTTCATAGCATTTTAAGTGGGTTTTAAAATGAAAAAGTCAAATCCAGCATATTTGAAAGTTAGGACTTCAGGTAGAAATTGGTCAAAATTCAATCTCAAAAATTGCCTACTCTTAAAGCATAACTAAGTCAGTCATAAAGTTTTGCAAGATCAAGAGAAGTCATCAGGGTTCTCCATTTGGAAGTCGACATTCTCTAGGAGTTTTGACAGCATCTCAGAAGTAACTTGCTCAGGTAAGTGACTCTAAAACCTTAGTCTCTGTTGATATTCCAAGGACAGAGAGGCCCCTCACAGAGATAAACCACTACGATTTTGTCAAGCAGGGATAGACTGTATCCATCTCCTTCAGAAATATTACAGCTGCTACCTTCTGCAGAGAAGCCTACTGGTTAAGGCATTTTCCAAGCAGGAAATGAGAAGCCTGGATTTTCAGATCTCCTTGGTCTGAGTGGCTCAGATGCACAAGTCTCAATGCCCAGATCTACTCCTGAAGCAAGTAGATATGGGTATTCTTGTCTCCTTGGGACGGGTGCGCTTTGACCTCTGTGCTGAATTTGGTCCAAAAAGCAAGAGTAAGGAGGCCAAACCAGGCAATGAGGGATCTAAGTTCCTCTAGCTACTAAGTTCACTGGGTGGAAAGGGGAGAGATGGAGCTCCTCTCTTTTACTTTTTTTCCCTCCTTTCCCAGTGCACTCAGGGAAACCAAAGGAAGAGTGAAATGAACCAATGGTCATAAAAAGTCATAAAAAGAAAGGAATAGCAGAGAATGAAAAAGCATACCCTTGGATGTCTGACACCCTGTAGGAGAAGATTTTTTCAATAGAACATAATAGGGTAAAATCATAAGAAAAAAAAGTGGATAACATTAGACGCTCTTAACAACATGGTCTATGAGGCTATGAATCTCCCAAAGGAAGTGATGGATGCCTTACTGATTAAATCATACAAAAACTAAAAACACACAGCCCTAAGAACACAGTGTGGTAAACAACTAAATGGCAAATATGCGAGCAGGAATATTAAAACTCTCCCATCTTACAGGAGTAAAGAGCTCTCTTTAGATTGCTAACTAAGCAATGTCAAAGGATGCAAGTAACCCGGACTTACCTCTTGGCCATCTTTGTCTGTGGTATCTTCTGCGTGGCCTGCCACTGTGGAGAGGAACTGCAGCAGTCGGTGTAGGGTATCGCAGTTACAGGGAGGTAGGAGATAAATGAGAAGCTGTAAGGTGCTTAGCTGTTCATCTGGCTCTAATACTAAGGGGAAAAAAATACATTCTAAGAAAAGCACTCCAACTAACCTAAAAGCAGAATAAATACACTGTTCCCAGCCCAAAGGAAGGCATAAGAATAGATTTGTTTATGGATCATTTTCCCTATAATGTCAGTAGAAAGAAAATATTTAACATAACAAATATTTCTAGGGACTTTTTGTTTTAATTTGTCAGATTTTGCTCACAGATTCACAGGAGTTTTTCCCAATATATAGGGGAGCTGAAAATCCATGTTCCTCACTCCATCACTGTCACTGAACAAAAAAATTTGGCTTGATTTTCTACAGCTACTGTGTTATACGGGACACAATTTGGAAGCATTTCAGTTCAGTTTTTGCTTTAGCAATTTAAAATTGGCTTTCTTACTGTTTCATGTCTTACAGTGGGACTGGGAAACAGGAAAAGCAACTAGAAAGACCAAGAAAATTCTACACTTTCTGTAGTCTCTTCAACACCATCACTTTAACCATCTAAAATATAGTGGTAGCCATAAGAAAAGGTGGGACAAAGCCAGGATCACTCACATTTAAGGTTACAAAAGAATCTGAAGAGCACATACCAAGCTGCAGCTTGAGCTTGACGTGTCCAAGTCTATTTTCTCACAGGTTTGTGGAAGTCTGCAAGCAGCTGCTAGCACGAGCCAACAGGTTTGGGAGTATGCAATAGGAAGGCTCTGATGACCATTAATTATGATAAAACTTGAATTTTGGAAGCTAGATTTTTGAAACCAGACTGGAAATTTGGCCAGTGAACAACTACGAAAATTAAAAACTTCATGATGCCAAGGTAACAGGACTCAAGTGGGATTCTGTCATCTGCTACTGCCGACCCAATGACAGGATCAGGGTTTAATAATAAATCACAAGTCACATCCTAGCTACAAATATAAAAACACGTATCAACAGATGTAAGTGAAATCTTTTTTGTTTTCTAGTTACCCTTACACAGCATGAAAACCAAGCAGAGACTTTAACAAATTATAATATACCAACATTTGAAACAAACCAATGATAGTGAACTAAATGTACAGAAAACATAATATGGATGGTGGAGATTACAGAATTCAAAGAAGCAAACTTTTGAAAACCAGTAAATCAAGATGCTGCAAAGCTCACAGAGAGTGTTGATGAAAGGTGTATAAAGTTCTCTGGTGAGAAGTGGGTCAGGCATGTCACGTAGAAATTCCTTTAATAAAGCAGCAACATCATGAATGCTGTGCTCTTCGTCTAACACAACATCTATGCCTCGGTCAAATTCTTCACGCAACTGAAAAAGATTATGACAGAAAAAACGTCACTCCTCACTGTCCCATTAGTATGTTGCAACAGAGAAGATCTAAGACGTGGATTTACACATTTAGGCTTTCTATATTACAGAGGACTAGTTTTTGGTAGAGTCAGAGATGTAGTTGATGTGCAATTTCTGCTTATTTTCTTACATGGAATTTGACTTTGCACTAGACTGTAAATAAACACTTTTAATAACTAATACATGTCACTTTTTAACAAAAAAAAGGCACATCAGAAAATTCAGTGTTTGTAGAAATCAAGATTCGTATCACAGGCTGAAGCCAGGGAAAGTGAGGAAGATTACAAGACAGGCTCTCTTGGACCTTACTGCATAGTCCCAAGTTCTCAGGATGAGACTAAAAGACTAAAAATGACATTTTGTAAAATACATGTTTTTGTACCAAAACATTAGTAAGAACAATAAGACAGTGTTAAAGGCCACCAAACTCACATTTCTTGTGTGAGTTAAAATGTATTTGAAAATAAGCAGTAGGTACTCAGGTTCACCAAGACTTCATCGTGTTTTTCCACACACATCCTGTTCCACTTTCCTGTTTTAGTTATATTCACTAAGTGAGCACCACTAGGGAGTTAACAAACGCCAGACTAAAACCATCATGAGCTACTGCTATTTTTCCAGCTACAGTTCCCAGACAAGTACTGTGCAATTCAAAGGCATCAAACTTCGTGAAGGCAAAAGAAATAATTCTCTCATATCTGACATGCCCTTTGAAAAGATAAAAACTTGCCTTTCTGGAGAGATTTCCCAGCACCAATAGCAGAATTTGGCACGTACTTTCTTTGGGCCAAAAGCTCCAATTCTTCCTGTCATGTTCATTTTTTAAAATAGTAAGAAGTTTAAAAAGTATCTCCTAAGAAAATTTCATTTCTTTTCTGATACTATGAGGAATCATGATCTCATACATATCGTCCCTTGAGAATAATTATAGCTAAATCTAATTGAACAACAGGAAATTTAAGATACCACCCTCCATTAACACAATTTAAAATACATTACAGAAACAATTCAGAGAGAAAGATAGTAAATCACAAACAAACTATGTGATAATCTGTGGCAAATATTGATCACAGGCAAATATATGAAAGAGTAAATAGGGAGCAGGAATGTAGAAAATCTCATATTTTCTGTTTCAAGTGTACTGTGGGGTGAGAAAGGCATTCTGTAAAAAGGAGTCTGGAGACTTTTTAATTTATTAAATAAGATTAGTATTGATATCAGTAATACTAAACATCATGAATAATTAGTAATAATTAATGATCAATAATTAAGTATGTTTTTAAGAGGATTTTTGTCTCGCAGACTGGTGGTAAATGTGGAACATCACTATGGAGCACCATCAATTACCTCTATCCAGAGGACTGCATCTGCACAGCTACAAAAGCAACCAAGGAAGCAGATTAGCACTGCATCAGGAATTTGGACTTCTAAATAACTGCCTGAATCCTAAAGTGCTGCTGCAGCCTGGAATATAGAATATCTGATCTGTTAGCCCCATGAGGTCCAGAGGGAGGTTATAATTAGCTCAATATCAAATAATCATATATGGAACAGACTGGACATAAACAGAAATATGTGGCTTTTTCACAGCTGTCATACCCCATCCTGAAATATGTCCAAGTCTCAAGTTTTGTGGATTTCAACTGCAGTGAATGCTTTGGAAACTGCCCTTGGGGAACCAGGGTGCGCACCAGTGTGTAAGACATGGAAACTGAGGACATCCCAGCTGGGACAAGCAGCGACCAGCAGCACATAAGCGCTGAGATCCACTTAGCAACACTGCTCTGCTCACACACTTGTATCTTCTCCAGGCGCATGGTAGAAGCCGGTGTGCAGCCGCACCGCGCGCAGCATCTGCAGGCAATGCTGGCA
Organism: Crypturellus undulatus; assembly: GCA_013389825.1. Taxonomy (NCBI): domain Eukaryota; kingdom Metazoa; phylum Chordata; class Aves; order Tinamiformes; family Tinamidae; genus Crypturellus; species Crypturellus undulatus. The sequence continues at coordinate 179,246 of VWPW01026040.1, read as the reverse complement.
CGGGACTATTTGTCCTACACCCCACTGAAGATGACAATGCTCTACAGAGGTTTGCAACACACACACTTGTGCTGGATTTTATTCCTGCTCAGCAAATGCAAACCCTGCTGGCACATTTATTTGCTTATTTACTTACTGCGACAAAGTGCAGTTGAATAGGACGTTTTCTAACTGGGGAGTGAAGGCAGCAAAACTATGCCTACTTTCTATATAAGAAAAGCTAATGAACAGCTGCAAAAGCACAACAAAATTTGAGTATTGGGTTTGGCTTTCCATGGTTCAGAAAATGAATGGAATTCTAATTGAATCCAGATTTTCCCATGTGTTCATGTTGACAGCATTTGTTATTGTAACTGCAAGAGCCAAGTTGACACTTCGATGTTGTTTAATAAAATAAATTGGTTCACATAATTCAATGAATTAGTCCATGTAATAGAATACATAAATAACCAAATCTCTTGATTTCCTCACCTTTTGAAAACATAGTAAAAGCAAAACTGGTGAATGTCAGTGATGTTAAAAGTGAGGGTTAGCTTACAAGCAAATGATTACAAGCCCTTGCTCTTTTTTTTTTTCCAGAGGTATCATGCAATTGCACTCATCCCTACATAATAATATGTGCTTTGTCATTAAAGCCTGAAATGCAAACGACAGGCAACTTACTCTTCCATATTTCTGTGGTACATTGGCCACTCAGCAATAGGAATGAGAAGAGAACAAAGTACAAAACAACAGTCAGAATGGAGTCAGATTCAAGGTAGCTTTCCAGCAAGCCAGCTGCTATGGTGAGTAGTCACAGAATCCCAGAATGGTTGAGGTTGGAAGGGACCTCTAGAGATCATCTAGTCCAACCCCCCTGCTCCAGCAGGGACACCCAGAGCACGTGGCACAGGGTGGCATCCAGGCGGGTTTGGAAGATCTCCAGAGAAGGAGACTCCACAGCCTCTCTGGGCAGCCTGTTCCAGGGCTCTGTCAGCCTCACAGGAAAGAAGTTCTTCCTCATGTGGAGGTGGAACTTCCTACGGTTCAACTTACACCCGTTACCCCTTGTCCTGTCACCAGTCACCATGGAGAAGAGCCCAGCTCCATCCTCCCTACATTCACCCCTCAGGTACTTGAACATGTTGATCAGAGCTCCTCTCAGCCTTCTCTTCTCCAGACTAAACAGGCCCAGCTCGCGTAATCTTTCCTCATAGCATAGATGCTCCAGTCCCTAAATCATCTTCGTGGCTCTACACTGGACCCTCTCTAGAAGCTCAATGTTCTTCTTGTACTGGGGAGCCCAGTTACACACAGTACTCCAGTAGTCCTGCAGCACAAAACTTAATTTAGCAATCTGATGCAGTCAAGCCTTCTTTTGCTCCTTTCTATTTGGTCTTTTATGCAAGGGGTATTTTTCTGCAACTTTCCATCTTCTCTGTTAAGAATAAGTGCTATTCTCTACTATTTTGTTACTTCAACAAGTACAGGAATTCTGGGAATGACAATGAAATAACTAGGCTGAGCTGAACACCCTCTTCTGTCTTGTCTTTGGAACCTAATCGTACACTATCATGCTTTTTCAACATTTGGCTGAGCCTTGGACTTGGACGGGACTGTGCTGAGCCTGAAGCCTAAAAGGGGTAAAAGAAAGGTGAAATTTGGGAGCAGCAATTTGAGGGTCAAAGAGATTGTTTTCTGTTTGCATATTTTCTCATACTGTAAGTTTTCCAAAAAAGATTTACAGTTTGGGTTTACTTTGGGATCTTCAGCTGTTTCTGAGATCAAACTCGCAGCCAAGGCTTTTCTTTCCTCTACAGTGTAACCTTTGAAAAATTTCATCATTGTAGTCTATTCAGACCTGCTACCCGCTCTTCCTTCTGCAGAGCAAAACATACAAAGTCTATCGCTAACCTGCAGAGATCCTGACAAGGATTTCATCAAAGGCAGAAGATGACTGCAAACAGCCCATTATGAGCTATCAAAAGCACAGTAAAATAACAGACACAAAAAGCCCTAATTTCACCAAGCGACGAATAGGAAGAAATAGCCTAGCAGGAAGGAAAAACATTTGACGGTATTGTAGCTGATGAGCAAAAAACGGTGACATTTGCATCCACGGCCACTCACCTGTCTTACTCTCTTTTTTGAGCTTCCAACTCTGAATATTCCTACTGTTTGGAGACCTGCAAGGATAGCACATTAGACAACTGTTTTATTGTTTAATATTCTGCTGAAAGTTGCATTGAATCAAAGCAATATGGGCAATTTGGGCACTTAAAATTAGAAAAAAAATACATTCCTTGACAAGCTCATATACTTACCACACTGAGGCAAACCTCAGCTGTCTTGGAACAAGCAGCCATCCAGTGTACTTTTTAAGGACCTCACATCATCTAACCTGCAAAATAGTATCTAAATGACATTTCCTGTGGTGTCTTTCTGAGATATCCAGGCACTGCTTGGCATTTGGAGATGACACTTCCAGAAATGATCCCAAACAAAATAATCAATGAATTATCTGAATACTTGCACAATGAAGTGGGTCTTCGAACACAGGAAAAAGCTGATGTTTGGGTTGCCTCCTGGTCCTATGTGCCTACCATGACAAAGCTGAGAATTTCCTTGGAGAAGGCATAAGCAGGTTACTGGGGATTGTACAAAGCTTATAGGACAGGAAGAGCTACTTTATAATGGGATAACTGTAAAATACTATTGTACTTCAGGTAAAGTAAGTGCAGCATGTTTGCTCATTGCAGCATTTAGTTTTTAAGCTTCCTGGGAATGAGTGCTGCCTACTATTCCATGAAGAATCAGTTCAGAGCTTCCTCTGGCCCTGCAGGTGCTGCCAGAATATCAAAAAGAGCAATCATATGTGGATGCTGAATAGACAGATGATGAGATAGTCAGGTATTAGTTTTTAAAAAATGATGAGATTATCTACAAGCTTTAAAAAACTATGGTTTGATAAAGTCTACGCTGCAGTACTAATCTTCTCTACTGACACAAAGGAAGTGTAAAATAATCTTGTAAAATAAATGCTTTTCTCCCCTAAAGAGTTGTGAAGCTATGCTTCCCTGCTGTAGATGTGTAGCTTTGCAGTGTTCAGAGCTGCAGATTCCCATCAGAGAATTTCAAATCAGTTTCTGCCTTTTATTTTTTGAATCTCCTCCCTTAATTGATAGAATGACACAGAAACAGCTTAGTAAACCCAGAAACATTGTCTCACATGACTATGTGAGAAGGAGACACATTGAGCAAAAACTGGAAGCTGGTTACCAATTCCTACACGTTCATGTAATATTTATTTTTCAAGAGAGGTCTGCAGGAAGTCAAGCCTTTGTGACTCTAGAACAACTTTACGACCCAGGGAGCACAGGAGAGGTTTCAGTCTGCCTTCAATGGACTAGGCCATGTTTTTCAATGACCAAAAACATGAACAATTTTATCATATAACACTGCTTAAAATGGTCTTATAACACACAACCCTAGGCAATTTTCAAAAGGACTTATTCATATAGGCAAATACTTTCAGAACCAGAAACATGGGCAATCATATAGCTTGGAATGACGTTGCAACAGAACTGTTGTTTGACCAGGAAGTCCTCTATTTCCCTAAATCCAAAGAGCAAACAGAAGGGTCTGTTTTCTATTAGTCTTCTACCACCTGCACGTTTCTCAAAGTCATCCAGTCTTGATGACCACTGCATAATGGGGGTGTGGAAGAGAGACTATACTGAGCATTGAAGAATCTTTTGCAACAGATTAATCCAGAACTGCAGCTGAGATAGATAAAAATCTATGTCTATCATCATATTATTATGTTATAGTATACTAAATTTAGAAACTTATACACTTAGAAAAACACACAAATGAAATATCATAAATTTTGTTTAGCAGGGAACTAATGCAAAGCAAATATTTCAGTAAGGAGAGTTTGTAATTTGTTATTATAGTGGATTAAGTGGATTAAACACTTAATCACAGAATTAAAAAAACATAAAATTACAATATCCAAAGGATACTGGGCTGCATGGCTTGTAGACTGATTCAGCTACTTTTATGCTCTCCAAAGTCAGCTAGCCTGGATTAAAGGGATGAAGGTCATTCATCTCACCCCTATACTTATTTTGTGGTCATGATATCTAATCTCTATAAAAGGCTACTAATGACTTGCTGGCAATGTTTTCCTTTACGTATTTGTAAGCAATTCTTTTTTCAATTATGTTTTATAAAAGTTCATCATTGTTACTTAAATTGCAGTCCTCACCTGCAAAAGCCTTTCATTAAGGCTTTCTTGCTCATCAAGTTAGGCTCTTGCTCATCAAGTTAGGCATCAAACACATGATTCAGTGTTGCAATTACTCTAACTTAATGGTTTGTTTACTATCTGGACATTTTTTATAAATCTGGACAATTTTTATAAAACAACTTTACAAGATGTCCAAGATACAGTAGAAAAGCTGTCGAACTGACACCTTGTTTCTGCACTGCATAAAGTATGTGGAAGGTTTGTGTCTAAATGGGAGCTCAAGAAAGATCACAAAAACTTGAGAAGAATATTGGCATGACCTTATAATTTCCTTCAGAGAAAGCAGGCCCGAGGCTGGTCAGTAGGACCCATGCCAGGGACAAATTGAGTGGGCACCATGGCAGCCTGGTAGCAGAGGAAACAAAGGGGGAAAAAAGGCTGCTTGGAGCTTAGTATAATTCAGCATGTGGGGTTTTGTTTGTGCGTTTGTTTCCTTGTTTCTCCATACCTCTGTCTTCAAATACTGTACCCAGTAAAGCCTTGCTCTGTAGTATACACAGTTCATTCAGCTTTTTACTGTACGATCTACTGCTTGCTAAGAATAATTTCTGGCTGACCAGCACAACCCAGACCTTCCATTCTCAAGATACGGGTGAGGCTTTCAGGATGTAAACAGCCATTCTCACAGAGCTGAGCCCTGCAACACAAGATGACTGGCCTCCAAGCAACAGCTTTTGCCCCACGCTGGATCAGGCCGTTTGCAAGCTGGCAGCAGAGCTGCTCATTTGGAAAAGGTATCCTCTAAGTAATCATTTATAATCTTTTTGTTTATTATTTTTAATGCACATTTATTCGTATTATAGTAAAAATATATTTGCCACCTCTGGGAAAAATGAAAAGCTCTTACCATGCTTTTCCAAGTGCTGGCAGCAACTATCCACAAGCCGGGGAACTTGTCGGTAAATAGGGTTCAGACTTAGTTTCTTATCTCTTGCCTTTTCTTTCTTACTCTGAGCTTCTGCTGGCAAAGAGAGCTGGAGAGCTTCTAGGAGCCGTGACTGGTTGTCATCCAGATCTGTAATAGAGTCCACGGACATCGCGCCCTGTAAAAGAGACACACACGAACGGTCAGCACGGCTGGAGGAACCTCAGCACTCCCAATCACAGCACCCTGCTTAACTGAGGCTTTCATCTACTCACACACTGCACAAACCTAAGCACATTTTGCTACACGGCTTTCAGAAATGAATGAAATTAAACAAACATAATACCAGTGTAATGGTTGGGAAAATCAGGCCTGTTTCAATACTGCTGCTATCCCACAGCAATGAATACAGATTGGAATACAGGAAGCATACAGATGAATACTTCCTACTCTGGAAAACCCTTTGCATCATTTTAAATCTGAATGTGTTTCAAAACAAGGATCAATCAGGGTCTGTGTGCACCTTGGCAATGCACTATTACTGCTCATGCAAATACACACAAATTTTTAAGCCAGATTTGCTACTTCTTGCACATTTTGGGCAACTGTTTCAGTGAAAATTATGCCAATATACATACACCCATTCAACAGATACATTTCACTGGTTATACAAACATATACAGAGATTGAAATAATTCTGTATTTTCACAGTCCAAAGACATAGCAGAGAAATATAAAAGTTACTCCTGTTTTTTTTGATAATGCTATTTCTTGCATTGTTCATATTTTATAATCATTTAAATTCTATCATCAAAAGCTTTGAAAAACAAGCTTGGATTATAGGAAGGGATAGAAGATCAAACAATCTATAAAGGATGAAGCAGCAGGAGGTTTATGGAATATAGAATCACAGAATCATTATGGTTGGAAAACACCTTCAAGATCACCAATTCCAACTGTAAAACATTCGACACTATACCTACTAAACCATGTCCCTAGGCACCTCATCTACATGTGTCTCGAACACTCTCAGGGACAGTGACTCCACTACTACCCTGGGCAGCCTGTTCCTCTTGTTGTCTTGTTGACTACTCCTTTCATGGAGAATTATTTTCTGAAAGTCCCCTTGTGCTATTTGAGGCCATTTCTTCTTGTCCTCTCAGTAGTTATTCTGGAGACCAACCTTCCTGCCCTCACTAAAACCTCCTTTCAGGTAGTTGTAGAGAGCCATAATGTCTCCCCTGAGCCTCCTTTTCTCCAGAATAAATCATCCCAGCTCCCTCAGCTGCTCCTCATAAGGTCTGTGCTCCAGCCCCAGCTTCACTGCCCACGTTCGGACACGCTCCAGCACCTCCATGTCCTTCTTGTAGTGAGAAGCCCAAAACTGACCGCAGTATTTGAGTGTGGCCTCAAGCTGAGGCCAATATTTTAATGTTCACACTTGAAAACAAAGATAAATTTTTTCAAGTGACAAATTATTGTCACTTCAAAAAAACTGTTCTCCTCAAAGTCATTCTTCTTTTAAACTTACTAGACAAAGATAGGCTCATAAATAATAATTAAACAAAGAGAACAATTTTGTCTTCATTATATTTATCTGTGACATTAATTGTATCATATAGAAGTTTTCATGATGTTTCCTTTTTTGATTTATATATTATTTTAAAATTCTCATTTAAATTACTTTCCTTCTGAAACAAAGAATGAGTTTTACAATGATCTAAATAAATTTCAATGACATTCTAGGAAAAAAAAAGGAAAATACAGAATTTCCACCCAAGATTTTGCTGACAACTCTGATTTTATAAAAGAAAGTGGTTCCATTGACAGGTATATATGTATTTCAGATACTGTGGACCTCTAGTTTTATAGCATGAGAAGTGTTCAAGTGCAAGGTATAGACCTATTTCTTAAAACTTATGGAAGACTTATGAGTAATACATACATTGAAGCCTTTAGATAAACTCTCTTTTTGTTGTTTTGATCCACTTCTCTAAATAATTACTGTAACCTTTGAATAGAACTTCAGTCTCGCTTTCTAGTGTTTCTCAGAAATACACTTACTTGATTCCCTTTATTACTTCCTGCCCCCAAAAAATCCCCCAAAATAAGATTTTATGGCTATGATCCATGTGTGCAAAATTCCAAACTAAACCATTCTTCCATTTTCTTTTTAAAGATTTGGAGCTCAGACATCAAAATTAGTTGCACATAGTGAGAACATTATATTATAAACAAAAGTTCCAAGGCTTTCAGTCCTCACTGTACTCTTTTCCAGCTGATGGACATCATAGATTACATCATGGGCTTCACTGGAAGTCGATCTAGGGCAATACCAAGTGACACGGAAAAATCCTATCACCATCCTCCCTGTGACAGTTCCTGGAAAGTTCCCATATGACTGGTGCCCTCCTTTATACCCTGCATAGATAGTCATTCTCTTTTTGTAAGACATCCTCACCTAGCTCTGATCATTATTATCAGGCACTTAAGTCGGATTCAGATCCCTAAAATAGATGTAAATGCAGACAGTTCTTAGTTACCCTTGGGCAGTCTATCAAGGTTGTGGATTAACGGAGACACTGAGCTGGCTTTGCGAAGAGTGATCTTGAGTTCACTGAGCTAAAGTACACCATTACTTGGCAGCACCATGCCCAGGCCCGCTCTGGTTGAAAGCCTGCAAATGCGAGGGAGTGCAGCACCAACACGCTGCCTAGGGCCAGCTCAGACCCACGCAGACCCGTTAGTTCGGGTTCAGACACGTGACTGTTCAGGAATGACACAGGAGATGATACTACACTTTGTTCCCCAGGGCTGAGGGACTAACACAGGGTTGTTTAAATAATAAAGCAACAAGACAGAACTGTTACATGGGTGGATTTTGGCCAATAATATATAACTAATAATATTAGTAGTCAGTCAGAGTATTCTCTAGAATAAGCAGGCAGAGAGGGTCTTGGAGGATGACTGGATCAGACTCTAAGCTGCTGAGCAAAATCCCTACACAGGAAAAGCAACAACAGTGATTTCAGTATAGCTCTTGAAGAAGCAATATCCACAGAACTGAATTAGTGCAGCCAATATTGCCTGGTATCCCATTTCTTACTACAACTACCTGAAAGGAGGCTGTGGTGAGGGGAAGGTCGATCTCTTCTTCAGAATAACTACCAAGAGAAGAAGAGGAAATGGATTCAAGTGGTGCCAGGGGAGGTTGAGGTTAGACATTAGGAAGAATTTCTACAAGGAAAGAGTAGTCAAGTTCCCGAGTCTGGGAACAGGCTCCCCAGGGAAGTGGTAGAGTCACTGTCCCTGGCAGTGTTCAAAAAATGTGTAGATCAGGCACTTAGAGACATGGTTTAAAGGCATGGTGTCTAAAGGTTTACAGTAGGACTTGGTGATCTTGAAGGTCTTTTCCAACTATAATGATTCCATGATTCTATGATTCTGAAGGCTCAACTGCGTGCTTAAAGACTCACTAGACTAAGCAAAAGTCAATGACACAGTCACAAACAATCCCTCCAATTTAGGTTTAAAACACACTAATAGGTTTCACGGACAGGACTGCACTTCAGCTTTCCACACAGAATTTCTGTGAGAAAATAAACAGTATAATACTGCCTAAGAGATAGTAGATAAGTATAGACTTCCTCATCGTCTTCTAATAAAGTTAGGGGAGTAAACTGGTAAGTGGAAATACGAAAGCCAAATCCAGCCTCAGTATGTAACATGAGTTGACACTGATGCTAAATATTTGACAACTCATTAAGTACATTACTGAATAATTTTGGTGTATTCAAGAGAGCAAATGTCAGCTCCTTCCACATCACTCTTATTTACTCTTACTTCTCTGTGAGCCACGTGCTACCACATCCTCATTACTATGCCTAGAGGCTGAAATCCAACACCTTGAAAGCTGTGACCCTAGTACTGAAAAAATCCAACAAAGTAAAACAAACAAACAAACAAACAAATCCCATTGGTTTTCAGGAACTTGGATTTGATGGAGCTCTGTTCCTTGGATGTAAAATAACATCTGCCTTCCTTCTCCTGCTGGCTGTCTAAATACAAATTAGAGATCTTATCACATGATCCATGGGATGACCCATATCTGTACATATCTGTACATTATCTTTCTCGCATATGAGGACTAGTTCTGGGCCAACAGATGCATGCAATGTTATTCTACTTTTTGTCACTGTCATTGCAAAAGTCTGAGAGATGCTGGCAGGTGCCTCTTTACACATAAACTCAAGTATATTTTGCACTTTTGTGTTCAGAACTGCTTGTTCCCATTGAAAGGTCAATAATTGTGTATGTTATAATGAGGACACCACCAAACAGGCTTTCAGCTCTTTGTAGACATAATGTTAACACCACAAACATAAGCTTCAGCAAGAGGGAAAGAAGGCAAGTCATAGGGCTCTTGACCTTTCTCTTCTAACTTATTCTAGTGCTACCACGCATAACTCTGTGATTTATGGAGCCTACACAGTATCTCTTCCAAGCAGGTTTCATCCTAGAGAGATGAAGGTGAGGAGCCTATTTTACTTTCCAGGATCTACCTTTGTGCTCCAATCCTTTTGAAGATTAGACTTTAGATCTTTTCTAAGATTACACTTTAGACTTTCTAAGATTAGACTCTTATTTATTTATTTATTTATTTTAGACTCTTTATTGAAAGTATTTTGCTAGGTATTTTCCTCTTCATTATCATATGAAATTAAAGAACAATGATGTGAGGATATTTTTCCTATATATTTTTAATAGAGGTTCCAACTCTATTAAAAATAAAAGTACCAAAAAAAAATATTTCTAATGCCATTACTAGCTTCAGTATTGGAGAGCTGCATGAGTTCAGAGCGTTACATTTGCTTAAAGCAACAGAATCCTGCCAATAAATGATCTACTAGATATCTATCTTATATGCAGGACTGATCCTGATCCCAAAGCACTCCACTTTGTTCTGCTGCTAAAGGGATCCCTGTAGATTGTGTTCAGAAATTTCCTTCTAAGAGCCTAGTACAAATTTACTCTGGAATCTTCTGCTTTAACACTGAGGACATGATTGGAATTAGTCCATCGGGTTTTTTATTTATATAAGAATAGTGATTAATAGTCAGACTTACTTCCAAGTTTATGGCCCATTTCCAAATTTACGACCTAAACTGATATAAGGATGCATATAAATATCAATCACACAGATTTAGGCCTCCTTAGCAGAAAAAAATACGTTGAAGTTTGATGAAATTTGCTACATCTTTAAAAATTAAACAGAAGCGGATAGATGAAGGGAGTGAACAGGAATACTTCTAAATAATCTCTCTGTCGCTTAGGGAACACAAAGAAACTCACAGAGTCTTATCCCATCAGCACTTGCAAAATACAATTTTCTGTTACAGTTAGAATTTTCTCATATTGACAAGGTTGACATTCATTAAAAAAAAAAATCACTGCTTAAACATGATAGAAGACACACTGCACAACCCACAAATATAATGGGGTTCTTTTTTTGGTGCTGGCTAAAACCTCCAGACACACCGATATGCATCATGTTGTTATGGATGTACTTACACGTCTCCTTGCTCGTGCTGGCTCTGGAGTGTTAGGAGAAGTGGATTCATTCGGTGTTTCTGAGGTTGAGCTAAGAGATGAGTTACTGCTTGAAAGTTCTTTGTTCTGTCTTTTAGATCCAAATGGTAAAAGAAAGGCCACAAAATCTGAAACATCTTTTTGCTCTTCCCTCTGAGAGTCTTGCCTGAGTTTGTAGGCCCGGTCATTAGCAATCACTTGGGACAAAGGCATTCCAAATGCCTGGGGAGTAAATTCTGCAACAAAAAAAGTTTAGTGTTTACTAAACAGCTGATATTTATTTAGTTCAAAAAGAATTCAGCATTAAGCCATTAAAAAGAACAACAATCATCTGGAGTTCCTTTAAACGTACAATAATTCCAGTGAAGTACAAGCCTGCATAATTACAACATTAAAGAAATAAAAGTGTAAGGTAACTGCAGTTCATGGTATCCTAATTCCTTTTCCAGTTGGATCATACAACATACACCACACAGAACCGTGGAAAATCAAGTGGAATGAGATCTGATTGATTGATATCTCAACTTCCAATGGAAGTAACTGGAAGTCAGGTACATTTAATTGTATCTAGATAGACCACCAAAGCTCTGGAATCATGAGACTGGGGACTAGGCCAGAACGCGCAACAGTTTGCTCATGTTTCAGACCCCTTCACCAGGACCCTTCCTCACAAATGCTGCAGGGCTCCGCAGCTAAGGGATAATGGTAAGCACATGGGTCTCATTACAGTGTAAATAGTATGAGCCTGTATAAGGAGCATGCAAGTGCATCCAGTCTGTCCATCAACAGCTGTTCAGACTAAGCCTTCAAAGATCTGGTCCTCAGGCCCTTTTTTTTTTTATAAACAGGAGTTATCTCGCTTTAATATACTGGTAAGATTAAACCAGTTGTCACAGTGGTATACCACTATAAAGATTAATTGCCACAGTATAAAAGCAAGTGTTGTTATATAAAAGTATAGCAGAGTATCAGGTTTCACCAATTAAAAAAGCAAACAATCCTATCCCACCTCAGTATAAATGCACAGTATATGCATCAATATAATTGTAATGTACAATGTATAAATGTAATGTAATGTCTGCAAATAGTTCAAATCTCAAAGTAAAATACTCAGATGTTCTGCAAAACAGAAAAATTCTCCACAATGAATCAGCCAACAACAACAAACCTTGAAGTTCTCAGCATGAAGTTTCAGATCAAGACCTATCTGAGATTAATGGAATCTAACCTGTTGGGTGAAACTGCAAATCTGAAATATTTTGTGTTCAGATAGAGCAAAATAGCCAGTTCACGCTAGTGAAAATTTGTACAATTTCAACCAAATTCCAGCTTTAGATCTGCTTGTTTCAGGCGTAAATAAGGCACTGGAGATTAAAAGCATTTTTTTATTTAAAAGAACTAAAAAGGGAACAAGAAACAAACAATTATTCCTTATATATTCATCCTCACTTCTATCACAATCATCTACATGTTTAAAGGCCAAAATTACTCTTCAGACTAGAAGTCCAACTGTATATTTGAGAGTAATTTCAATTTTTATCTATTTGTATTATCAGTAATATTAAAGCATTGAAAAGAAGAGCATATTTTATAAATCTTGTGAGAACATCATTGCCCCACTAAAGAGACAAGGACCCATTATTCTGATTTGGTGAGAAGCATTACTGACCTTTACAAGTATGAAATGTTAAGGTATAAACTAACATGGTAGCCAGGCAAAACTAAATCAGGAGGTAGATTCTCACACATCCAGCAAGTCTGGAGATGATCAGTGAGGAAAATTACTTTTAAATGAAATCTACATTGACCTCATTTAACTTATACATTGTGTATCAAACAATGCAGTCCAAGTGTCCAGAGTTAGGTCTTCCTTCCTACACGCCATGGAGAGTGACTTGAAAATTAGGAGATTATTCATTTTGAAACGTTTTATTATTCCAGATTATCTTCCCAAAGTTAACATTAAGGACCACCAACTTACTTTTTGAAAATTCATGTGTAATGCACCTGCAACATCCCTTCCCTTCTGGTTGCCTTACTTGGTTTATACCTGCAGCACCACTATGGATCTGTCCTTCCACAACCCTTACTGACAGAAGATCCCAGGCCAAATGAAATCCTGAAGGAAGTAATATTTCCCTGCTCTTAGCTTTTAGTCATGCGTGCTTCAAACTGGGAGGTGACAGTGGCAGGTAGTCCCAGGATGCCCCACAGCATGTTGATACTGTCGATTACAAGGCAGTGGAATGCGGACTGAGATTTGGTGAGATCCCAGTGCTTTTTCCGAAGGATTTCATTAAAGTGAACCCGCAAACACACACTTTGTTAGTTAAAGGTTGTTATTTCCAGGTAGATATTTCTCCTCCATCTAAGCCCTTGGCTATGGGATGCAGGGTTTTGATTCCTCCTGTTCGTCTCACCTGTGCTGCAAGAGAAGGACACCGAGGAAGGATACGTGGTGGTGCTTTGCTTTGCTGTAGGCCTCTTTCTCAGAGGACATGAAACACTTCTCTGATTTCTCAGTGTCTGGCAGAGATGGGGAACTAGATGAAAACCAGCTGGGGTATCTTCAGACTAAATATAGATGGAAGTGATGCTAGCTGGCAGTGGTAATTACTTTGAAGAACTGGCAAAATCAGTAGCTTCTTATTCACTTGCTGAAATTCAAAGAAGTGGCTTCATCCTCCATCAGGCTAGTTACATCCTTCAGTTCTCACCAGATCCATTGACAGGGGTAGGGATGTTTTGCCTACAACTCCTTGGAAACATTCAGATCCAACAATTTGCTTGTTTGACAGGCAATGCCACGTTCAAAACAAGCAAAGTCAGCCTTTCCAAAGTTTCAGATTCATTTAAACAAAAAGGCAGAGTCATAGTCACACGACGTACTTAGCAACATCTTGATGCAGGAACAAGACACTGACACATGTGCGATGTACTGGCTTATGGCTCTGGTCTAACAGCTAAGGTAAAAGTATCAACTGTCTATTGCTGATGGAGCTGGAGTTTCCTACCATCGGAGTTGTTTCATTCCGTATAAAGAAAAGTTCCTTGGAGCAGGGGCTCAAGTTTTGCTGGACAGAGTGCCATGACCACAAAGCTATTGAGTTGGCCACTCCCTTTAAGCCCTATTAAAGTTTGATTATTCACTTGGTCAATGAGTATAGTGGACAGCTTGAAAATAAATTTTGGAGACAGCACCAGATAAGAGTGTGAAGCAAGCTGGCATCCTGGGCAATCAGCGTGGAAAGGCAAGAACTTGTTTTTTAATCTCTTTCTTTAATCTATCTGTCAGAGTATTTGATATTTTGGAGAAGTGTATGAACTCTCTTACCGGAAAGTCCATCTTGCAACCGAGGCAGGTTTCCTAACAAATTTTTGACTAAAACTGGTACGTTCACACACAAAAAAAAAAAAAAAAAAAAAAAAAAATCTGTGCTGGTAAATCAGCATCTTCTAATAAAAAGGAATATTTCACATAAAACTTCCAAGCCATTTCAAATAAGAGTTTCATTGACCTTTGCTTTGCTTATTAGAAGATCCATTGCTTATATACCAGCCACACAGTTAACATATTTGGCCTCATGCCACACAATCCAACAAAATTTTGAAGACTTCTCTGAAAGTTCAGCTAACAAAAAGTGTTTTCAATCTCAAAAGCCAAGGCAGTACAGAAAGAACTAATAAGGGTCTATACTTCAGACCTTAATGAGGCTTCTCATGGCTTCCAAACACCAACCAAGTAAACAACATACAGCACAGCAATTTTCCATAGTCTTCTTAGACTTTTTTCTTTTTTCCTAATGTGCAGCTTTAGTGCTGATTTTGAGGTGATAGTGGAGCCTTGTGATTAAAATCTGTTGAGATGCTATCCTAATCATTTTAAAATGAGAGAAACAAGAGTGGGAGATATCTGAAAGACTAATGTGCTTTCAGAGGGATTTTTAAATGAGGTCTTTAAATCAGACATCCAGCTGACCAGATGGGGTGACTCTCCTTTTGCTACCTAAAATTAACTATGTCAGACCCAGAGAGAAAGATTGATGCAAGCATGTGAAGAAAGAAGACAAAACACTTGTTCCATAAAGGAAATGGCAAAATTACCTACATTGGAAGCTTTGTCAAAACCCTCAACTAACTGAAGAAAAATAGAGGTAAGAGGAAGTGCTCTCAGATCTGCAGGTGAAATTCACTCCTTCAGCTGGTCTGAGCTCACTGACCTTCAAGAAGTGATGTAAGGCCTTTAGATTTTTTGTTTGTTTGTTTTTGTCTGTGAGGAGGACTCTGTTTTTTTAAAAATAAGAGGTTCTTCAATACTTTAGGTAACATTAGTATAAAACACAACACAAGGTTGTTGAAAAGGACTATTCAAATGCCTACATAGTATGAGAGACATGACTGTGAGTTTTAAAACACAATACTGAAAAGGCACTCAACAGGCACTCAAAAGGCTTGTAAAAATAAATTATAAAAAATAATTATACAAATAATTTTATTTTATTATTTATTATTAAATATTTTATTATTTAAATTTATTTATTTTATATAAATAATGATATAAAATAATGAAGAAGAAACTTCATACATTCATATCTCCTTTCAGATTGTTCTAAGACATGCTGACAATCTTATATTACAAATTATTGAAGAAAAACAAATGCAAACAATAAGAAATATTTCTAAATTTGCTAAGAATGGGTGGGCAGTAAACATGGAAGAAGATTCTTAGAATTTTGAAATACAACTAAAAATAAACAAGCATCTGCTCCTAGAGATGCATCTTCCACAGGATTAGCAGCACCTCTTTTTCTCAAAAACAACCACATACATAGCGGTCCCACCAAGGAATATGCCAAGATTCACATCCGCACAGAAACGTGACCAAAAGAGGTGACTCTAAGTTGTTCAAGAAATCTCACAATAAGTGATTATTATTTATAATCTTGTCTCGTTGCTCACTTGCAGATTCTACTGGAAGTACGCAAAAATGGAACTCATTTATTGAAAAAATCCTCCAGGAGAAAGGAACCCTTTCTGAGAAGCACCTCTCCCTGGAATGCCTGAGTGTGCTCTCCAAGGATCACGCTTACACTGACCTCCCTCTCTGGAAGGCTCTGCTCCTGCCCTCGTCAAATTTAGCAGCAAATTTGTAAGGGAACAGAACCCTGCTGCCGGCATGCAGAGTATCCTGAGCATCTCTTATTCCAGGCACCACTGACATTTTACTCTTCTCCCAGGATGAGTATTACTTGTCAGCAGCTAAAGCAAATGCTTTGAGACACATGCAGTCAACACGACGAAGGTCATGATGGTCCTAAATAACAAGGAGGCAGGCTACAGAAAAGCAAAGACACTGACAGCAGCTGAAAAGGCTGCCTCCAATATCTGGGTGGAGTGCTGCTCTCCTGTTTAGTTCTTTTACATCCGGCAAGTTTTGCTATATCCTGCTCTGGTGAGTCACTCTGAGAAGTAAAAACAAATGAAAAAACACTTGTTTTAGATTTTTTTTTTCCTTTTAATTAGATGATGACAGATGTACCTGTCAAAAAGGACAGAACAATGATATCAATCTAATTTAAAGCACACTCAATTTTACTTTAGTGTCTGTGATGACCTTCAGAAGTGTAAAAGTTTGTGGAAACTCTCACTTAACTGATAGGCAGGTTGATCGAATGATCCATCTAAATAAAATGTGATGTTATGAGAGTAAAAATTCCACAGATTGGATGGAGTCCTAAAATATGAGTGATTAAATCTCAGAACAGTCCTGGAAGATATGAGTACCATATCCTTTTGGTTACACTTCTAAAGCACAGCCATCTGTTGTAGTGGAGCTGAGGGAGAGCTGTCTCAGGCATAGATCTGAGGGAGGTGGTACCTCCAGAAAGGATTACTCCAAAAGTCCCTGCCCTGGAGCGATCCGGCCCATGTCAGTGCTAAAAGAGAACTGTCAGGCAAAGCCAAGTACACAAATCCTCCACACTTTTTTTTCCAGGAAATACTCACAGCTGTGGACACAGAGATGACTGCAAGGACTATAAATGCTTTTTTTTTGCATTAACATGGCCACGCTTGTCTATAAAAGGTGTTCTGAGTTCTGCTTCTATGTTTCCACTTTGACATCCTCCTCCTCGCTCTCCCTGTTGCCTTCTCCGAATGGTGTGGTCTGAGCAGTTACCAAGACAGAAATAAAGAAGGCGTTCCCTACAGTTATGAGGACTAGGACCTGCAAGGGTGAAGGAGTAAGTGCTCTTTGGCCTTTTGTGTGAGCACACCCACATCCACAGTGCACAGTGTTTGTTTTGGACTGGTTGCCCAGTAATGGAAGATATTCTCTTTATAAAATAAACCGTAGAAACGCTTGCTAAGAAAACACTGTGGAACCGAGCAGGATAATACTCTCAACTTGCTGTGACACACAAAACGAGAGATGTTACCTTTGACTGGTGCTTTGTAACACAGAGATCATTGTGTAGGGAAGCAGGTGTGGCTTGGCCAAGATGCGAGCACTGTGGATTCATCTTTACATAGACAAGAAATGCCAGCAGTTTACGGTCTATGTTTTTCTTTCAAAAGTCAGCTCTCGTGTCCCTACTTTCACATCACCATCTGAAGACCGCCGAGAACCACTGTGGTGCCATATACTGTTAACTTGGCTATTTCTCTTTGCTAAAGGCAACAAATAACACAGCTTTCTTCTGATTCTGCTTACAGCTGGTTAGGAACTTGAACCCTTCTGATTTCCTGGCCCTTTGGGCACTTACTTACTGACAGACCTGCCATCTCTGTCAACCCAGCAGACCCAATGGAAGAAGCAGAAATATAGATTCTGCTATTCAAGTAGTACTGGGTTATTCACTCTTGGCTTGTGTTTCTACAGCAATTTGTATAAGGAGAGAGCATGTAAGACATGCTGGAATTTAAACTATAAGGAAGGAGACAGCAGAAGATGGGATAAAGAGGATAAAGAGACATATTGGAAATGGCCTGAAGGTAAAAAGAGGGGAAAATGAATTCAACTAAGAAGATCAGCGTAGGGACTGTTAAAAATGCATGGCTGAAGTTAATCAGAAGATATGAGCAATGGCAAGAAATAGGAAGTATATAAATATATACAAGCACAGAGCGCTGACCTTTGCTGTGGACAACTACTGTGTCCTAAATGGAAAGGTGCACTCAGAAAAATCTCTCTGAATAAAAGGAGAATGTCTATCTCAGAAGTCACTAATAAAATGTAGTATAAATACTAACATGCCAGGTACACCTAAAAAAAAACCCAAGTACATACTGGCAGAAAATAATACTATTTTTAAGTGTTCAAGCAGTATTATTGAGAGATTATTGAAAACGGAAAATAGATGAAATAAAATGAGGCTAAAGGAAATCATTAAAGAGTCCCAAGCAATGCAAAAAAATTTTTTTTGAAGCATCTTCAGTCACAGAACATTAATAGGAATAAAGAATAAAGCTCTTTATATATATCACCAGTGGAAGCTATCATCTCTTAAGGCCAAAGGAAAATCCAAAAGAGGCATTGTGGAAGCTGTGGAAATGCAATTGCAAAGATCCACTGGGTTGACCCAACAAAATTAAGTCTTTGATGAATTACATCTGTTATCTTTAAAATTAGCTACTGCAATAAAAATATGAGAATAAAAAGAATGTAATATACTTAGCCTCTCAAAATAGGTTCTATATAGAAACTTTCAAAGGAGGCTACTAAAGTAGCACTATTCATATGGGGGAGATATAAGTAAAAATTCAGAGAGACAAAAAAATTAAAAAATAAGCATTAAGTAGTTAGCCATTTCCTAAGCTTAAGAACACTCCACAGACAAGTATGAGGATGAATATCACACAAATGTGCTGATTGGAATGGAAAGTTTTGCACAAAATGATGTTGCTTTGCACTCTTTATTCAGTAGAAAGTTATGGGAAAAATAAGGAAACCAGCAACATAATGAGTGATTAATTACACTACAGACAGATGTGAAGTAATGTACACTAAAGGGAGCAGTATGATAGATTTTTCCCCAAAGGTAATTATAAAACCATTAAGCCTCTTCCCCAAAGGCTCATTCTGTATGTGGACTCAGTACTACATCGTGACAAATGAAAGATTTTATTGTATGTTATTTACAATGCAAAATGGGAGGTAACTGCATTTATCCAAACAAAGGTATCAAAGGACTTTTAATTTTAAAGAGATTAATGCAATTAATTTTCACAGTCATTTTTAAACCAAGAAAATAGCAATCACATATATGAAAACAACAAACACAAATTAAGTGAAAAGCATCTTCTTCCCAACAAACGAAGTTCTAAAATAGCTTTCTTAAAGAGATACTTTCATTCTTCTACTAAATTAGATTAGGATTAATAACATCAGATAATCAAATTGCTTCACTGCTGTAAATTTATGTATTTGTAAATAAGTTTGTGGAGTTGGGTGCTAATAGTGTTTTACTACTACTTTTTCAGAACTTCTTTTCTAAGAGTGAACACAAAATTAGATGCACAGTAACCTACAGGCAAAAACCAGCAGTATCAGTGAATGGTTTGAAGTCTCAGTCTCTAGACTGAAGTCAAATGGCAACAACTTATAGGTCAAGTCCAGTGGATTAGGACTTGGCCCATAAAGCTCATCAGTGTCCAAACAAAAGTCATATGAGGTATACTAGAAATCAACCGAGCAGTAGCACTGAAGCATTTATACACTTTAAACAATGGCTATTTTCCTAAGGTAAAAAAGAAAAATATGCCAAATGATTAGCTTGGGTTAGGCTTGGTTCACATGCTTTGTGAATTGAAAAAGGAGAATGCAAGGCAGCTAAACACCTAGATTGTATTATCCAGACTGCACGCTGCACGAGGTGGGGAAAATGGGAAGAGAAAAAAATGAGAGATGAGAAAAAGAGAAATGAGAAAAAGAAAAGAAAAAGAAGAGAAGATGCATCTTTCGTTTAACTCCTTCTCTTCTCCCAGGAAATGAACTGAGCAAGGAGAGCTGAGCTATGTTAACAACTACATGAGCAGAGGGTGCCTTTTTTTAACTTAGAAATAAATATGTAGGTGATATGTCAGTATGGTAACATTCTCTTACACCAGAAAGGACACACTTAAACCTAAACAAACCTTATATGCAAAACTTAGACCTGTCCAGTGAATAGGCACTCTTTTTATGTTACCTTTGTCTCTGTTCTTCTCCTTTCCTAATGAGTCCAGTTTCTTTCTTAATGATTTCTTCCTCTTTTGACCATCTGTAAGAGCAAAAATAGAAAGCAAGTGAAGAGAAAGATTGCAAACTGTTGCATAAACTGCAAGACTATGGACATGTGGAGTCAGGAAGGGTGTGGGTACATTTCACAAAGTCTGGGGAATGTCCGAGTCCTCCAGCTCTGAAGAGCGCATCTGTGTTTACCCAAACACTGGGGTTGTGAACAGGAGCACCAAAATAAACCCCGCTGCATGCTGCTGAGTACATGGACACATACACATGTTCCCTGGGCCCACGGGCAGAATGGAAAGCTAATGCTGAAAACTTAGCGACTCAGAGCAGTGCGGGATGCTCTTGACAGATAAGCGGAGAGCAGGTTCCACAAACCCAGAAGGATGTGGTTTCCCCTCGTCCACGGTCACAGGACTGTGATTCAGTCAGGGAGCTGGAGGTAGTATTTGGAGAGGGAGGGTGGCCAACCCCTGGGAACAATTCCGCATACCGGTCACGCCGCTCGGTTGACAACCGGCTACCCTCACGTGACCCATCTGATCTCAGCTCACGCTGGGAGTTTGCAGTTCATGTACGGCATGCCCGGATTGGTTCAGGTGGATTAGTCTTAGAGAAGTTATTGTTCTGAGGCAATGTATGTTATCCAAGTTTTCTCTAAGGTATTAAGGACTAAAGATTTTAACAAGTGGCATGGGCAGGTTTATTCTTGAAACAATTATGCCAAAAGGTTGGCTATCATTATTTCCTTCAACAGCATCTTTAGTAATGAAAAATCAACAAAAAATGTATTTTATTACAACTCAAAAAAAACTTAAGACATGAGCCTGCTTTAACTTGTCACTTTTTAGTTTTCTAAATCCAAAGAAACAGGCACCACTCTAGCTAAAGGTTAACAGATGCTCACCTTTGCCTTCCTTACTGGTTTTATAATACAGCAACAATTCAAAACTAAACACAAAGTACTCGTATTTCACTTGAATAGTAAGAAGGGTACCAGTGCCTCAACATGTTTTCTCAGTTTTGTAAACCAATGTCTTGAGTGGGCTTTTACAGGAGGGAACATATTACAAAGGACTGAAGTGGATGTCCTCAGATTAACTCTTGTTCTTGCAATAACAGCCAATAAAATAATATAACCTGTTACCCCATTTTTTTCCCTCAACTCTCATTGAAAGTCATTCCCAGAACACAACTCAACAGGTAGCAGGACAAATTATGACCTTTTCACAGCCAGTTCATATCCTATTGCTCTTAAACTAAAGTTTCTTGTTGCCTTATGTAACTTCTGTTCCTTCCTCTGCAGTTGAATGTTTATTCTCTGTTTATTTAGAGGGAGGAAGCTCCTAACGCACATTTAATTATAATACTCGCTTTAAATCTCTTGAGGTAGAGGGTAGAGGTTATCATAGAATCATAGAATCACAGAATGCCTAAGGTTGGAAGGGACCTCTAGAGGTCATCTAGTCCAACCCCCCTGCACACGCAGGGCCACCTAGAGCACGTGGCACAGGGCTGCATCCAAGCGGGTCTTGAAGATCTCCAGAGAAGGAGACTCCACAACCTCTCTGGGCAGCCTGTTCCAGTGCTCTGTCACCCTCACCGTCAAGAAGTTCTTCCTTAAGTTCCCGTGGAACTTTTTATGCTTCAATTTGTGGCCATTTCCTCTGGTTCTGTCAGTGACCACCAGTGAAAAGAGGCCAGCCCCATCTTCCTCATTGCCTCCCTTGAGGCACTTATAGACACAGATCAGGTCCCCTCTCAGCCTTCTCTTCTCCAGGCTGAACAAGCCCAGCTCCCTCAGCCTCTCCTCATAGGGCAGATGTTCCAGGCCCCTGATCATCCTCGTGGCCCTGCGCTGGACTCTCTCCAGCAGCTCCACATCCCTCTTGTACTGTGGGGCCCAGAACTGGACACAGTACTCCAGATGTGGCCTTACCAGGGCTGAGTAGAGGGGTAAGATCACCTCCCTCGACCTGCTGGAGATGCTCCTCTTAATGCACCCCAGGATGCCATTGGCCTTCTTGGCCACGAGGGCACACTGCTGCCTCATGGTCAACCTGTCGTCCACCACGACGCTCAGGTCCTTCTCAGCAGAGCTGCTCTCCAGCAGGTCGCTCCCCAGCCTGTACTGGTGTCTGGTGTTATTTCTCCCCAGGTGCAGGACCCTGCACTTGGCCTTGTTGAATTTCATGAGGTTTCTCTCTGCCCAGTTGTCTAGTCTGTCCAGGTCCCTCTGGATGGCAGCGCAGCCCTAATAACCTAATATCCATTTTCTGCATCTGCTCCAGTGAGAATTCATCTGCTGGCACAATGACTGAATAGAATTGATCAGGTATTCCAGATGAGATTTCACCAGTATAATGGTGGCAATTCATTTCCTGATATGGTCTATGATTAGATTTTCTTTTTCACATAGCCAGGTGACAAGTTCATAACTCATAGTCATACTTTGATTAATATGCCCAGTTCTTTCACACCTTCTGACATTTCCAGTTGATAAAATTGAGCTTATTATAAAAATTCTTCATTCCCCTCTTTGCAAAATAAATGGTCAGTAGCCCACTTACATATATGGTTGGATATGTATGCTTGCTTTCATAGGGTTTCATACTGTTTTTAAGTCCGGGCTTTATTTTTGTATGTATTTTGTGTGTGTGTGTTTCTAAATTATTTTCCATGTTACCNTATATATTTTGTGTGTGTGTGTGTGTGTTTCTAAATTATATTCCATGTTACAAATTCAAATTGCTGCTACACAGTGGCCTTTTGATAAATGACTTATACCTCTTTACAGTCTTGGATCCTCTTTGCTCCAAAAAATGATTTATTAATATTCTGGCACCACACTGAAATCTTTTCAGATGAAAAAATGAGAACAAAAGTGAATATAGATCTAAAATACAGAGATTTTCTGCTATAATTACACAACTGCAGCTTCTTTGGGGGAGGGATTAATGCAGGCAGAATAACAGAAACATAAGAAAAATGAATGCTATTCATTACAGAAAATGAAAACAAACAATATTGTCTCTGCAAACCATGGATTTTGTATACAAATGAGCAGGCTCAGAGGAATGTGAAGAAGCAAGATACAGTTCTGGAGATGAACACAGCTAGAAAATACAGGGAAGAGTCCATTCTGTGCAGGCGTGCGTGCCACCTGAAGCAAAGAGAAGCCAGCAGAATGACCGAGGAGACACACTTGTGCAAAGGGATGCAGTTCCAGTGATGTCAATGTAGCTAGAACCCTTTTTAACCACTTTTAACTCCCAGTGTTTAACTTCTGGGAGAAAGACATGCATAAGAAAATAAGACTGAGAAGCATCTTACCAAAGAGCTAAAGCATAGGGGATCTGCTGAGAGGCCCATGTTCAGTTCCAGCTCTACTCCCCACCCCAGCACATGACATGATTAATTGCAATCTATATGCTGCAAAAATAAGTATGCTTTGAAGTGACTGCTGATTTAGGTTATGTCAGGCATAAGGAGTGCAGAAGTATTCATGAAGTACCTAAGGGCCTGGCCAGTCCTGGCACTTTTAAAACTTAAATAAATCCAATCCATAATAATAATATATACTGCTTACTATTTGCACTGCGTTTTCACAACCTAATTAACATGGAAACAGGCAAAGTTTCATTACCCATGTACAACACTTACTGTTTATTTATAAATGAGAGAACATCTATTCAAAGTATTACTACATCAACTCAAAGTGCTATGAAATATGACCTGTTATATTCCTTCATGTTTTTAAATTGTTTAAACTACAGAGCCAAACCACTACATTTTATTCAGCCTTCTGAATATGTAATTATCATTTATTGTCTTCTTTCTACAGATCAACATGCTTCTTGCTTAACAGATTCCATTCAAGAATATTAGCAAGACGTGTGAATTACTCAAAAGGCAAGGAATATCAAAGTGAAGGAATCATACAAGAAATGCCAAAGTGAAGGAAGCTGCGTTGTTTTAGCCCTTTCCTTACCCATTCTGAATCTGCTGAAGAAAATCTGCCTTGGCAGCAGTGCAGGTCAGTTGTTTCAGGGGCAAACTTGTTTGTTCAATACTTACTAATTCATATCTTCACTGCATTTTTCACTGCAGTGCATATATCACTCTCTGAGCATCTATGTAATAGGACTAACATGATGAATATTTTAAAAACTGGGAGTCTAGGATCAAACTCCTGAGTGCATATTAAATCATTACGTGACCTCTTTTTCCAAAGTGGTGAGCACTTCCAGACACAGATAAAGCCAAAAAGACTTTTCTATTTGAAAAACCAGGTCATCTACTTTAGACTTTGTTTCTGAATAAAAGGCTCCAGAATTCTGTATGGTCAACAGCAAAGTATTTCCACTGATAAACCTGACTTTGGAAAGACTTTTGGTCCCTGAATTTTGGGAACTGTTTTTGAAAATTTTGGTTTAAGGTTGCAATTCAGACACAGTGTCAGCACTACCACCATTTAGCCTTCACTAAAACCCTCAACTCTCAGGTTTGGTGCAGTTTGCATTTCAAGGCCAGGATTTTTCTCTGAGACAGAGTTCTACACATTGGGTAATAAGCCATTTTCATGGTCAGAATATATAAATTCCAGCCTAAGAAATAAAAAAATGGAGGGCAATTGAGAATATAAATTGTTGAAATACTTCTCCTGACATATTTCTCTGTTCAAGATCACCTACCATTACCAGATATGACTCTGAGATGGCGTGCAGACTGATTACTCTTGCTAACAAAGTATTGCTTTATTAATTTTGAAGTTAAGGACATCAGAATGCCCACTTAGTAGGTATTGTTTGTCGCTCAGTGTAAGCAAAAGTATCACAAATCAAGTATACGGAATCCTTCAAGAGGATACAATTAGTGGCACACTTGGAGATGATGTTCAGGAATACTTGCCATCAGTTTCATATTATGTCACTGAACGGCTAATATGTACTATGAAGCTTTAATACATTTTACTTAACTTGTTTTGTAACTTAAATAATGTAAAGTGAAAATGAAATAAAGTGAAATAATATAAAGTGAAATAATATAAAGTTTCTAAGCTTTCTAAGTCATGTTTCTGACCATTATAATATTAGATTTGAGATGATAGAACTTTTCATGAGAAGAAGTTTGAAGTGAAGCTATAACAAGAATATGATTCTTCTGCACTTCTTTTCTTTATACAGAGGCTAATGAATTATACATATGAATGACCCTTCTTTTTACACCATTTATATGCAAGGACACTTTTTCTTGCTAACCAAAACATTTTGTTTTTCTAACTCATAAGGTCAATTGGAGGCTTTAAACTAATTTAAATAAATGTTTTTGATAAAAGAAATCTTTTGTTGCTTATGGGTTTACTAAGCAAAGAAATGCCCCTCATTTATTGGCATCTTCCTTTGCTTATGAGAGTGTGTTTCCTGTCCATTTAGGGAAGAAAATTTGTCCTGTTCTACAACTAAGGGTTATTTTCACACAGAATAACAAGGGGAGCTATGTGAGAGATGAATATCACACCCATAGCTCATTTATCAAAACAGAAATGGATGATAATCCTGATATTGAAGGCTTTATGAGATTTCTAAAATATTTCTTCATAGCAGTTGTATTCATGCCTATTTTCATTTGATGGGCATATTAATAACTGGATACATTAACATGCAAAAATAAAAAGGCAAATAATAGGATATATTTTCCAATAGTGCAGTCAATTCTTTGAAAATTCCTACCAACGGCATCGCAATGCACTAAGTTTGATCTGAGTTCTCTATTCACTTGACTCATTAAGGAATGATTCATTTCCCGACTGCCAGCCTCACGGATTCAGCCTGGGAGCCCCAAGGCCAACTCTCTCCTCTCTTGCTGGTGCAGCATTTCAAGTAATAAGGATTTTGCAAACAGAAAATACTGCTGAGCTCGCTTGACGCAGCACATCGAAGAACAGATTGTGCTTTCTTCTTTCATAGATGCCCTACGTTTGTGCTTGCAGACGCTTCTGGTCACCATACAAAGCAAACTTGCTTCTCAACGCGCCCTTGGAGCCGATCTTTCGAATAGGAGGATGCTGATTTCACTTCATCATTTCTGTGACTATAAATGTCTGCCTTGAAATATTTATTTAGATTAACTCGGTGTTGAAATGCCCTGCCCCCATGCAGTAATTTTCAAGCACAGACAGCTGCAGCACAGATGGAAAGTAAACATTTTCAGCTAGGGCACCAGGAACTAAAGTTTTTGAAACGTAAGGCGACACAAGAATGCAAAAGCTGAACTCACAGGTATTGTTCGTCCTTCTCTTTCTCTCTTTAACAACACACACACTCTCTAGCAGTCTCATTGCACATTAGCGGGTTCATCTCTGCTCACCTCCGAGTGCAGCCCGAGCTGGGGCCCGGCTGCTGCCCTCCTTCTTGCTCCTCATTCTGCCCATCTACTACATCAAAAGGGCTTTAGCCTTTCCAGTGCCAGCGAGCGTCTGATGGATGTGTGAAGGCAGAAGGGCAGCACAGAAGCCAAAAATCCTTCTCCAAGGGAAGGCTGCAGCTCTTCCAGAGCTACACACATGAGTGTGGCACAGGGGTAACTAACATGGCAAGTGGGATTGGGCACCGGGGCAAATGTTAGCTCATGACAGCGCTTCCCAGGGTCGCAGTGGGAAACTGTAGGAGGTTTCCATGGGAGAAAGTGGACTGCTCACTTTGCACAAAAGTATGTTCTTCTTCTCTTCCTCCCCATCCCAGAGGACTATTTTGAAAGTTGTGGCTAATGCAGCTTCTTGGGATGTAGGTTTCAATCCCTTTGGGCTGTTTATTGCATTATTGATTGGTAAAATAAAACACAGAGGAAATCCAAAGGGCAGTAAGCAGGTTCAGATGCTGCTGCTGTTGGAGGTTTAAACCCTGCATTATAGATGACTTATTTCCTTATTGTGTAATGCTAAGGATTCAACCACAATGGTGTATGAATGAAATTATTTATTTAGAAAGTTATGCAGAGCATAAGAGTGGGATATAGATACAATCTGTAAGTAGAATGAGAACTCTACTGAGAATGAGAATTTCTCCTCTCTACAGAAAGATGACTTTGGGCAGTGTTCTAATTCAGGTACTACTTAGTTGCTGAGGACAGAGGAATCAAAACAAAATAGGATATTCCAGCTCTATTTATCTGCATCTTCCTAGATGTACCATAAGGTTTTAAACAATTTCCTAGCATACATGTTATAAAAAATTACCTCTTTGGTATTGTGAAATATGCTCCTCTCTGTTTGACAGTCACAAGGGACTTGGTTAACTGGTGCGTAAATGCACATGCAGTGTATGTAATCTGATTGTGACAGTGAGTCAAAAACTAGTACCTAAGAAATAAGGAATTCACAAACTGGACCTGGGTTCCAACTGCAAAATTCACATCCTTAGGGTCCTGCCACCTTTCTGCACAACTCTCCTGTGCAAAGAGAGGGGCCCAGAAGCAGACCCCACTGCTACCTTAAGCTAAACCTGCCACGGTCCATAAAGTGATTGCTTTAACAGACAAACATGAACAGAGTTACAGAAAAAACAACCCTAAAGGGAACACAAAAAGCCTGCCTGTTTTCTGTTTGTTCATGCTGCATATTAATAACTCTGAAATGGCCAGAATATTCAACTACCTCACAGCTTCAGTGACCACAACAGAATCAAAATTCAAGACTCAACTTTCATTTCCTACCTTCCTTTTTTAATTATTTTTTATTTTTATATTGCATCTATATTCCAGTCTTGACCTTTCTGTATTTGGTCTCCAACCAGAGATGATTGTGTTTGGAAAGTTAAAAAAATATTTTCAGCTGTTTCTGCATTACTGACACGAAAAATATACAGTTTTACATCCTTTAAGTGCCTTCTTACTTACCAATAAATTAAAAATGCCTGCGAGTATTACATGAACTCCAAGGAATAAGATACTCGCTAGGTTTTATAGAGGAAATTAAAAAGCAGAGCACTAGGCTATTTAAAGATAGTTAAACTTATATAAGTAATAAACTTTTGGAGCTTCATGGTATTAGCCACATTTTAGCTGGCCCTAAGGAAAGAAGCTCCCTTTGACTTCACAATAAACAGCTGCCTAGACCTTTTTCTATGCTCCCAGGAGGGAAACTGCTGCTGCCATATATAGAAGGGACAGTGGAAATATCTTGCTCGAGCAAGCATGCAAAGGTACCTGGCAGCCCTTCGAGGATTACCAAGGAAGGGCCAAATGCCTGTCTATGCCCTTCTATGGTTGTCAGCAGCGACTAACAAAAAGCAGGTGGGTCCAGGGAAAGGGAGAAAAGCTAAAGAAGCAGCAATCCAGGTCTGAATTCCCTGGAAACAGGCAGGGAGTCACTCCGCTTGCTTCAACAGGCTACATTTGCAGAGGATTCACTGTGTGGTACTTCAGCCCCATATTCTGTAACTATTGAAAACAATGACAGTGTGGTCCAAAAGTAATTTGCCATACATTTTTTTTTTTTTTACGGGAAGGGTCTTCCATGGAGCATAGTGTCTTGCCTCGTTATTGTAAGGAAAAATATCTCCAGACATGATGAAGTAAAAGGCAACCAGTCTTTCCATAGCTCGAGGCGATTCATCTGCCTGAGCGCAGTCAGACGAATGATGTGATTTATGACACAGCAATATAAAGTAGCGGGTGAAAGGAGAAAAATATATAGACACAGTATTTTATTTTCAGATTGCAGCAGTGCCCCTAGTGTCAGGAATTCCCTAAACTCAAAAGGTACTAGAATTCCTAACTTAAATAGAATATGGCACACCAGGGATTTTGCTGCTGCCATTGATTTTCCATGGATTTTTCATGGAGTTCATTCAGAAACCATGATGGATGACAGAAGTTTAGAAGTTTAAAGCTTTGAGAAAGACAGCAACATCCCTTGCTTGGAATATTTCTGTAGCTGTTGGTAAAACTGGTCAGAAATGTTCTGCAGTACTACATCAGAGCAAACTACAGTAAAAGAAAATACTCTGATTGATGACGTAGCTGAAGTAATAAAATATATATAGATGGATTACAGCTCTGCAACTACCTTCAGTCTACTGAGGGGGAAATTCTGACCGTCTCCTAGTTAAATAAAAATATATTTTATAAATACAGGAATAAAAAAAATACATTCATGCCATTCTTAGTCAAAGTTGTTTAGTCTTGATTTGATCAGCAGGAGAATTACTTTTAATCCCCAGAGTATTGGGCAGGCAGGTGACCTACTGGGCTACTGCTGATACTACATTTTCTGTGTATTGATAAGCTGGCTTGCACACCCAACTGGTGGGCGAAGCAGCAATCAAGTTGCTTTATGTCCTGCCTGGATCATTTGCCCAAGACGGCTTGGCATGAGCACGACTGGAACTCCTCAAGTGAGGGGGAAATTCTCCAAATGGCCTGGAAGTCTGAGGACCTGTCTGTGTCTGGTCATGCTCAACTCTTTCAGAGGTGGTGTCAGGAGTCCCCTACCATCATCTGCGCACAATTTTGCTGTTATGAACCCTTAATATATTCCTCTTCCTTAAATTTAATCACAGGTAGGGAGCTGTGTAGGGAAAAAAAAAAAAAAACACACAGCCCCTATAACTCCTCCCTCTAGGACTAATAAACTAAGAGTACAATAATTCCTCTGCAGTACTTGGAGCCTTGATGCATAAGTTAGAGTAGCCTAAAGTGCAAGGAAATGAGCTCGAGTTGCAGAAAGTTTCTCAGTGGACATGTTTGAGTCTCCAATAATTTAGATGCTACCCCTTTGAAAAAAAAAATACCAGTAGGTCCTCTTTGTAACAAATTCTCATTTTTAGTCATTAATTGTCCTCTGTATCCGTAGTATCCCTCAAAATGCTTGAGTATTTTTTATAAATACATTGAAATAGGAATTGAAAGAAATTATAAACCATACATATAAAAAGGCACATGAAGATCTGCAGAGTCGATTTAGACCAAATTTCTGCAGAGAATCAGAGACAAATATACTTTGGCTACCAAAGACAAACATTTGTCTAATCTGTTTTTTTTTATTATTTTTTTTTTATTATTTTTTTTATTAAAGGAGGTTAGTTCTTCATTAAATCTCCATGTAGCTTTTTAAGTGTAAAAGCCTGAAAAGACAAATGCTATTTAGGATCTATAACAACAGTTCAGTCAGTGTTCATTTCCTACTACTCTGATAATGCTGAAAGCATCATTACAGTTTAAAGGACTATAAAAGAAAGAAGACAATAGAAGGATATACATTGTACAGCACCTCTATCTATCTGTAATCATCTTATCTTTCCTAATCCATATTCAGTGATTCAATTTAGACTGCAGGCAGCAACTAAAACACTACTGAAATCACACAGCTGAAAATTTAGAAACTAACTCTTCTTCCTAAGGCAAGAAGAAATCCTCATCAGGAATATTCCCCAATGCTCCTTTGAAAGAAGCAATATGCAAAAGGTAATATGCAAAAGGTCTGATTTTCAACTGAAATAACTGATATTCCATCTGAGGAATTTGAGGAAGAACTTCTTTCCTGTGAGGGTGACCGAGCCCTGGCACAGGCTGCCCAGAGAGGCTGTGGAGTCTCCTTCTCTGGAGATCTTCCAAACCCGCTTGGATGCCACCCTGTGCCACGTGCTCTGGGTGTCCCTGCTGGAGCAGGGGGTTGGATTAAGTGATCCCTAGAGGTCCCTTCCAACCTCAGTCATTCTGTGATTCTGTGAATTTTTAAGAAGATATAAACCAGCAAAAAACACACATTAAAGCAGACCTCAGGCAAAGTCAAGCAGAACATGAAAATTAGTAAGTTACAATGCCAGCATTTTATTCTTTGGCTTAGAAGACGAATAGTAATAAATAACAGTGAATTGCAATACAGAACGAACTCTTAAGTCACTACAGAATCACCATATACATATGTGGATTATTTGCAAAAATCTAAGACAGTCTGATCAAGTGTACAAAAACACAATTACTTTCAGGGCCAGGACTGCATTAAGTACTAAAGACATTTTATTTTGTAGAAAGCAATGAATGATATCTCTGTGAAAGTGCTGCCTTCCCAAAGGCTTAAAAAAACAGACAGAATGAAATCCACACAACTTTGCAGAGCAGCATGTTTACAGACTGTTTTATATACTTTCACATTCTTGAAACTGGTTTACTCACTGCTGTTTGAGCTTTTCTGTTTATCCATGAGGAACATTTTAAGATGGAAACCAAGATTTCCATGCAACATGATAATACAGATAAAACACTGAATGTATTTATCTAAATTTATAGGCCATAGCTACTTCAAGTTTACTGTCAAGGAAATTATATTGGAAAGGATTACCCCACATCTCACAATTAATTTATAAAATCATTGGGATTTCACTTCAAATGTACATATGCAGGAATCTCTTAACAGTATCTGGGTTTGTATATCAAGACTCACTGCACAAAATTCCACAGTATCTAAATGAGCAACACAATCCCATAGGATTAGTGTGCCCTAGGATTTATTCAGTCCCAGAGAATCAAGTTTCAAGACATTTGTATATGGAAATGTGGATCATAATACTTCCTTATCTATTTCTGGAGCTTCAGCAAGATCTTTTGCTTCATTGCAATACCCTCCCAAAGACAGGGATACTTCTGCCCTCTGAGCTCAGCAAAGAAAGGTGTTACTTCAGTTTCCATCCTCTTCCGCTACCTTCACAGAAACACATGTATACAAGTAGATTCTTAAAAGCTAGACAACTATTTCTTTTAAAGATGCTATCTCTGTTGCAATATATGTTAGCTCTGTTGCAATGTACGCTAATTGCTGCATGCTCACATTAACAGCACCACGGATTTCACCAAAAAAAAAAAAGCCTAGCATTTTTATTCCATTTTTATATTTAGCATTGAAAAAAGGTTTGGTGCTGCTAGATCAAGGCTTCTAGGTATTTACCGAAATGCATGCTAAAAACTGAAATGGCATTTTTTTTTTCCTAGTACTGAGTACAGAAACATTTGCTTTTAAACCCATTAGCCTGTCTTTAACTGATGGAATAAATATGCCAAATCAAGTGTTCGCAGTGTAAACACATGTAAAACCTACTATGTGAAACCACAAAATCTTGGAAATCAATCTGATGTGCATTATATCGCATCTTTAGTAAGAGCTGTCTAAGAGTAAAGTTTTAAAACAGAACAGATTACTAGAAGTTTTCTAATCCTGTGAAGATAATTGATTACTTCCCCTGTTCTACTATTAAAGTTTCTACTGTTTATTAAACTACGTTCTTGCAAGCTTCATATATTTCATTATTTTTTCTTGTCTCAGTTTTGGGTGAAAAACAAATCTGAAAGAAAATTCATAAGAAATTTCTGAAATTTCTGTCTGGGGAAAAAAAAGAAATTTTTAGCTAGCTTATCTCCCTGCCTGGAAAAGCTTCTGCTACTGACACTTTGACACTTGTGTAGCAGCTTGGGAGGCTGAGTGCTCTAACCACCTCTACCTTGCATCTGGGGCTTCTCCCAGCTTAAAACCTTAAATCCATTTTGTTTTCTCTTTTCAGGCTGAAAGATACTCTTTTTATTTTCCCGGAGGGGAAAATCCTTATAAATCCTCATACAAAATCATATATTTCTATAGAAAATTGGGATTATGGAAGAAAAAAATAAGAATCCTCCAAATAAAATTTGGTAATATACCCTCTCATAGGAAGAGAAGGGTTCTTACTCTCCCTGAAGACTCGCGGTTGAGGAGGAACAGGTTTAGTGCCCTCCATGCTGAGGAAGAGCAGGGCATGGCCATGCAACATGCTCTCGGTGACGCTGCCTGGGCAGAGGGTGGGACTAGATTCTGTGTCTGATTCTCTTTTAGCTCTCCTAGTGAGCCTGACATCAGCAAAAGAAATCCAAGAACTACTAATATAATGTAAAGGAGCAGAGCTTAGTTCATAGCCTTGCTTGTCTCTAATATAATCTTCATAAATTCAACTATATTAAAAGAAAATCCTACAGACAAACCATGGACTCACAGGATCATGTCATAAGCAAAATTATCAGATGTTGCCTTTAAGAAAAGTGGTAATAAACCTCTCCATTTAAAATAATAGCATATGCCAACACAAAAGCATCCAGTCTAATCTCACAGCTACACAAAATATAGGATGTAGTTTACTTAGATGCTTTGCTCTGTTCTAAGAGTCTACAAAGCGTATAACATGGTCAGTGATTAAACACAATGACCAGCTTGGAGCCCTTACAAAAATGCAAGTTCAGATAAAAATCATAGTCACTCTCAGTGTTAAGGAAAATGGGTAATGAAATACAATGACGAGTAATGTAAGCAAAAAACAGACCCAAAAATCCACTCCCTGCCAATATAAACAAGAAGCAGAGAACACATAATTCTGCATTCCCATTTTTTATTCAGAGCTTAACAGGAACACAGTTGGGACAACGTGCACCAATGAACAATAAAAAATAAGCCTACTCTATATGTTTTGTTAGTTGCAATTTTTTTAAAATTATATACTTCAGAAGTGTTGCTCCTTCAAATTTACCTTACTTAAGGCAAATTGACCTTATCTTACAGCAGACTAGATTCACTTCATGTGAGCAGATGTGCAGCTTCACACATCTGATGCAACTGCATACAAAAATGTACTCCAGCACACACAAAAGCATGATAACCTATAAGCTTTCCAGAAATGACTGGTATTGTATGTAGGTCTCCAAAACCAACATTAGGTCATATTCATTATAACTGTAACCAACCAAGAGAACTGAGAACTAAATTTGGTAGACACTAGGTAAACACTAAAACTACTTTCTCTCTCACCAGCTGTTCCAACACTGTTCAGAAAAAAAGCTCAGGCAGAAAGTCAAACACTTGCTGTGATTACTGAAACGACTGCGTATGACCTAGTTGCTGTTAACAATAACTAATTGTGTGGATATACATTCTTGTCATAGGTGGCATCAATAAAGTAAACAGCCTTCTGAGTAAAGGCAATTCATCTCTTTTATTACATCTGGTACACTTGCTAAAATATCTGGATACCATGTTTATCATCAGCTCTGGAAAGTGAAGACAATTCTGTGGCTCACCCTTGTATCTTTGCTCCAGAACATTTGAGGAACATTCAAATAAACCCCAAAGCACAAAGTTAAGTGTATGTAGTACTAGTACTACAGGGTAAATATGCTCTGGAATGTGATGCATGTTAAAACAGAAACACTCTATCAATGTAAAATTAAGGCTATGACCCAAGCCAACAAAAACAGGACAATTCATCACAGAGATGGATGTTCTGGCCTTAGTCCAGCCAATGGCATCTGTTGCAATCTGTGGCCTCTGATGTGTTAGCAATCCTGCACCAATGTATAACCTCAAAGTTCAAATTTGCTTATATCAATCTCATATTTGGAAGATGAGAGTGAAACCTAGATATTTCAGCAAGTCAGTTTGAAGATATGAGCCTGAATCCTAGTGCTAATACTTTTCCTAACAAAAAAAAAAAAAAAACTTTGATAGCATCTTGTAGTACTCTACTAAAATGTGAGTTGATATTGGGATTACTATTGCTTGAAAGAAAAGAATGAAGGAATAGCACACAACGAAACAAAACCCAAAACATACTCCTGAGGTTCTTGCTGATTACTACAACTTTAAATTGACTGGATGTAAGTCTTCAAAATCTGAGATAGTACACATACAAAGAAATACTCCTAAATCAGCATAATATCATCTGAAATTTTGTCTGAAGTAATTTAGAAGCAAAGCTTAGAAACCAAATAGCTGTAAATTGAGCCTCTCTTTAAGAATATATGGGATTCAGGGGATATTGCAACTCACAAATCAATGGGGCAGGGACAGGGATATCCTAAAAGCAGGAGGTTGTTTTTTTTTTATTTTGTTGAAATTTTCTAGAATGACATTGAAGGGCAATGATGATATCAGCCAGGCCACTACCACCACACATGTGGATGCTTGATCATCCTGTTGATTGCCCTTTCTCCTGTATTAAAAAAGCTTCCCAGTGGTTAATCAAACCACATACTGAAACCACATGCCTGAGGTATAGCCATCCCTTTCAGCATACCCAACCGTACCCACCTATGCTCTCTTATCTTACGTTGATAATTTAAGACCTGGTGGTCAAATTTACCATGTAGCAGTCAACATCAAAACAGAGCCTTGATCTGTACCTGGATCTCTGAAGTATAAGTGCAATATGAACACAAATGATTATGCAATTTACCTGCTGCAATGGTCATTAATGACCATTAAGCAAAAGAAAAATAAATATGCCTATCTTCTAATGTTTTGTTATCAATCCATAAACGGCACTTCTTCTCTCCAGATTTCAAACATGCTATAATGGCCACTGCAGCTTTAAAACAAGAATTTCTAGGCTAAGACAAAAGAAAAAGGTTCTCAATCTTTGTTTGATGTCTTAATGAATAAGCATAGGCTGTACCAAGCCTGTCAAATAAAATAAAAACAAAACTAACAGAAGAGGATAGGAGTATCTGTCTACTTGTTCTCTCCTTTTGGTGATTAAAGCAATTTTGAGTCTGTAAAATGTGCCAGACTAGGTTGTACAGTGTGGGACCAACAATGCACATAATTATCACAACACTTTGCTCACTGGCCCCGTAACTCTCCAAAATAGTATTTTAGCATGACAAAGCAGACCAAAAAGAGAAAGAAAGGGGAGAAAGAGTGGGAGGAAGGCAGCAGTTCTCTCCTGTGTGCTCCTGGTTACAATGCTTAAACCACTGCACAATCAGTGTGTTAGAACTACTCCTCACTGCCAGGAATACCTGCCTACTATTTTTTTCTTACTTCATTAACTGAGACCACAAGGCAGGCGGTTTGTCTTCCCGAAGTGGGAGGCAGCGCAGCCAGTAACAAATGATCATCTATCTACAAAGGGCAAAATAACCAATAATCACAAGTGGTAACATGAATCACTCTTTGGCAACATAAATGTGAAGCGTCTCAATAAGTTAAAACAATATATCCTGTAAAAAAAAAGGTTTATTTTCTGTTCTTTCTCCTAACATCTATTAAAATCCCTTTTTCCCTCAGCAGACACATATTTTCCTCCTGTTCCCAAGCGATTCCTACCAATGCTCTGTACCAACCCCAGCTTTGCAGACAAGGCTGGGCAGTAATAAGTGAGATGATTTCTACATGTGATGTTGCACAGTGCAAGCATTATTGGTGACATCTCTGCTTTACAAAAGCTAGAGTCGTACTAAACAAACGTGAGTAGCACTAGAGAGAAGGTTGCTGTCCAGAAAACCCCCAACATTCTTCCGTTATCTCTTCAAAGAAATGCAGTGGAGGAATGTTATATGCATATCTTGAGCAGACAATAGCCCTTACTAAATTGTTTTACCAGCCCCAATTCCAGGAACTGGTTCTTCTTCATAAAGAAACCTCTCTGTATTTGGGCTATGGAAGAGGGAAGAGGAAAGAGGAAGGAAATTCCCTGGAGGAAGTTCCTAGTACACAAGATTCTTATGTGCTCATGACAGTTTCAGTCCTATCCGCTACAGTCTTTCCCTTGAGCCCTGGAGAGGAGGCTCGGTGTGATAACAGCACACGAGTTCTCTATTTTTGCTGCAGACACACCACATGCTTCTTTCACATCCCAAGACAGTGTAGTCAGCTGGACTGTTATGGTGGTAATGCACTTTGTCTGATTACACTGAGATGCTTACTGTGTTGTAATGTTGCCCATGTGGCTGCAGCATATGACAGGGCTACCAGTGAGAAATGTAATTCAGCAGTTTTGGGAACCACAAGAAATTTTTTCTTGTGAATGCAGCTGCTCCTTATATAAAGCACCAATTTTTGATAAATGGTGATTTGAATGTGCCATTTCCTCACAAAGAGGTAGATGAATTGCCTCAGAAGTCAAAAACTTACTGTCTAATCAGCAATAGACCAGAAATCAAGATGGTTTTTCTAACTAATTCACTGCAGATGCTAGCCAAATTTATACCTGTAGTGTTATGAAAAAATGTATGAGGAAACATCAAGAGAAGTTCTTCAGTGCATGAGCGCTACCATCAGGAGAAGACAAAAAAAAATCAAAATATAGGACTTTACACAACTCTGTTCCTGAATAATTTTATGCCACAGTCTCTGAGGTAGAAAAGAGCTTTAGAGTCTATATTTCTATGCCTGTATCTCTCCAGATATAGACAGCTCCTTTAGCTCTATCTAATATACAGTGACAGCTCTTCTGGAAATTCGTCCCAATATAATTCATCTTTGTTACTGAGAATATTTAACAATTCTGTTCTTAACTGGAGGGGAAAATGGCTGTGACTTAAGCTTTTGCTTTTGCATTCCTAGATGCCCAGAGTGCCTGAGCCAATTTCACACTGCTAAAACATTTATACAGTCCAGTGATGCTGGGAAATGAATGCTGCCTGTACCCTCTTACCATAATTCTACATTCCCTGCTATTGAAGAGATGTAGAAACATGAGGTAGACTTCAGAACTGTCTCTACAAAAGGCCTAAAATAACCTGTAGCAATTTAGGAATATATGAGATTATTATGTTGCTATTGAAACACGAGCATAGATGTAGGATGACAGAATATTATTTATATATATCATAATGTCTTTGGTGCCAAATTTAGGAACAGGATGGACTGTTAAATACTATATGATTCCAAATTCAACCTACTACCTTCATTCGCTTCAGCATTTGGTACTGCAACATCCTAAGCGGATGCTTAAGATTGCAGCTGCTCATTCCCTCAGCATACCTCGAAACACAGAGGAGCTCATGATCTAGGTGTTCAGTGTAAGTATGCAGATATAAGATAATTAGCTTCTTATCAATAATCTTACTTATAAATCTTATCTGACAGAACTGAATAATTATTTTGAGGTGCTTTTACGGAAATTATTGTTTTTTTCTTTCGTTTATGTGCTTGAAATAAGACTTTCAGACTCTCTCTATATATAATTCATTACACATTATATTATCACCCATGTATACATGTGTTGTGACTGTAAAAGCTGTTCCTGTGTGTGATCTGAACCCAACAGATGGAAGAGTTCCCACTCTCTGAGGCCCTGGCATTGTGCCAAGTGGCCTATGACTCCTGTTACCACCGGATCTTATAGAGGAAGAGCAGGCTGATTTGGCAGAGACCCTGGCTTTCCTAGATGGTTGGACTTGCATGGCATTCCTAGCAGGAAACAATGAGGAGTGCATATAAATAATACACAAATGCTCATTCTCCAAAGCTCAAAGTTTCTGAATATTCATATGTATACTCCATTGTCTTGGATGCATTTCACATATATACATATGTGTGTGTGTGCGTGCGTGTGTGTAAAATCTGTATCCATCACTCACTGGAACTTCAGGTTGTCAAAAAAATTACAGAGCTCTTGGTGATCTCTTATTTTTATGTTCTGTAAAACTGTTGTCCTATTGAGGCAGTAAATTTTAAGGGATCAGGGGAGTTTGTGGTGGATCTTGGAGAAGTTGACTATCCACCTCACTACAAACTGATAAAAGATTTGTCCTACTGTAATTGGTAAGCTGAGACTCTTATTTTTGGCAGGAGTTTTCTGCAATTCAGAGAAGTTTAACAACACTCAGGCTGATGTCTCTCCCATTTTTGTTTCCATTTAGTTATTTTTATACACTTGAAACCTTTGTTCTGCTCTGCCTTCATTCAAAAACTGTGCCTTTGCATAGCTGTGCATGTGCTGCCACACAATATCTCTGGTCACAGCCTGGGGTGAGAATTGAGTGTCCTCTTAATCCTTAAATAAGTATACAACAACTGGAAAGACACACAGATTTGCATATGATTGTATCATAGAACAACGGCTATCTTTGGTAGGCCTGACATACTGCCTACATAAAGTAATGGAAACTTCTGAATTAGCCTGAGTTAGGATTTGGACCTCTTCCACCTAAAAGGTCCACCTGTGCATAACCTAAGTACAGGTTTATGTGCATTTGTCCTGCAACAGGGCTCTGCCAGTTAAGTTTTTCCTCTTCAGTGAATCTCTGTTCTTCAGGTGTTCAATGTCACATGCTAAAATTAGCTTTTATTCTAGGAAATAATCACCATTGTCTTCAGGAGATTTTGGATAGGATTTTCTCTATTTGATGCAGATGTCTCCACTTCTTCACTACCTCTCTGAGTTTGGCTTCCTTGGCTTTAGGTGCTTGGCTTCCTTGGCTTTCTAGACAACAGAGCTAAAAAGCCACGTTGGGGCAAGCTTTATCTGATCTACGTCTTTTTGGATGACAGGAAGTGTAGGAAATCCTCTTTCTTTCAACCAAGTATGAAGGGATTCTGAGGATGTCAGATGTATATTATCTATACAGTAGGTATCTGTCCTTGAGCAAATGATCCCCCACCAAGCGGCTTGATAACAGACAAAGACCAACAAAATTCCTAGCAACTTCTACAGTTACCATGTTTAAATAAAGATTAAATATATGATAATGTCCACGGAATAGCGCAGGTAGATTTTCTCCCCTTTATTACTGTTACATGAAGGCAGTGGCTTAGCAAGAGGAGGCTTTGCAAACTAAAGAGAAACAGCTTTTCAAGCCCTTACCTTTGGGGATAGTAATCTGACAGCCCAGGTCACAGTCCTGCTGCAACTGATAAAAAGCCACTTCCTGCAGCCGAGCTCGCTCCAGCTCCGAGAGGCTTTGAACGGGAACTGACTTCAGCCGAACGCTGCGCCCTGACATGCTGTTCCAAGTGAAATCACCCTACAGGAAATCAAATGGAAAAATATGAAGCATCATATGGTATGCACAGTTTAATAAACATACCCATCTCTTTGACTGTTATGAAAAACAACGCAGGTCCTTTTTTTCTAAAAGGCCATTTTCTTGGACATCTCTAACCTCCTAAATTTCTTTGTTTTCCAAAGACCAGAATTCCTTAAAAGGAGCGCAGACATACCAAACAAAAAGTCAATTCTGCCTGAAAACATTTAACCAAGTATTGTTGCAAGAGCACTAGGATTCCAGCAACCAANGACTTGACGGGGGGCGAAAAAAAGAAAAAAACCAAAAGAAAAAGGCAGGGAAAAAAAAAAAAAAAAAAAAAAAAAAAAGCCCTTCTCTAGTTTTCCCCCGTATGGGTTCATTGCACAGTGTTTTATCATCATTTCACTCCTTTACCCACATAATCCGCTCAACCCCAAGAACTTTACAGACCCGCTCATGGCATGCAGCTTATCTCCCACCATCCGCGTCCCACCGCACAGGGCTCATCCCAGGGCACGCAAGCCCAGTCCCTCCTCCTTCCTCACACATCCCCTCCTCCTTCCTCACACATCCCATGTTATCCCGCTCACACCAGGAATGACTAAAGCACGGGCTGTTTCACACTTCTGAAAAGCCATAATCAAGTATGCGCTAAAATTTACACAGCAAAACAACAGGTGATCCGCTGCATCTCTGGAAGGTACCAATTATGTTTGGAAATCAAATCAACAGCTGTAGATCTTCTGTCTCCAGTCTCTGATGGCATACACAAAAAGCCACTATCTTAGCTAGTATTTAGTGCAGGCGCGAGAAGTACTCATCAGTGAAGCAGAAATGGAAGGATACAGACAAGCTTTAAAACCAATAATTAACTGAAGTAAGAGTTTCAGAATTCACTGAAACATCACCAACCATCACATTTCAGCACTATTGGGAAAGAAACATTTTTTTTTTCATTTTAGCATATTAATAGATAAACATCAAACTTCTTAGCCAGTTTGCTGTAATAAAGGTAATAAAGAACACTGTTTTACATCAGCCAAGATATAAAAACAAACTTAACAACCTGTCATTCATCACAACGCAGCGGAGATAATTAACAGACTTCATTTTCATTGTAACTGTGCCTATTTTTAGCTTAAATTTCAACATCTGCACCTACACTCTGATTTTTTTCACCAATCACTTACAACTCATTTGTTGTAAATACACATCCATAGCCAAAGGATGCCCTTCAAACTTTTCAAAAGGCATTGGCTAAAAGATTTTGCATGAAAACAAAACTTTGACTTTATTCAGCAGTCATTCATGGTTTTAGATGTAAACAACTTTGTCCATGTGCCTCCTTGTTATTTTCCCTATATAGTATATATACAACTTGCATAAATACTTGTATATACACATATATATCTGTGTGTGTGTGTAAGTACAAATATATAACCTATGTTGCTATGTGGTGCTATATATTTGTGAAAAATTTTTCCGGACAAACTATTCAAAAATATGCAGCACTGTATAGCAAAATAGTTTAAAGAAACTACACCTCCTTGTTATGATGTGTGAACTATGTTTGAGATCCTCAAGAAAGCTTTTTTCATGATAATGCTTTATATATATATATAAGTCATTAGGTAACCATCATAAGGAAAGTTGTTATCTCAAACTCCTATCTATACATTTGATGAAGAACAATATTATGTCCAGTATGGACATCCGTGCATATGTGGTCCTTGCAGGCTAGCCCAGACTGCTGGAAATCATCCCTTTCTTTTTTTGCCTGTTCCTCCCTCTTTGTGCTTTTACTGCTTTATGGCTGACTAGCTGGATTAAATAATCTCAAACTATAGGTTTGCAAAGCTACACAAACGAAGCTCACTAGCTTTGCTGAAGTGAAATCAAAGCAGCAAGATTCACATAATGGTCATTTGCAAAACTGCAAGGAAATGTTTACATTTTTTAAAAAAGCTGTTGTCATTTATACTTAAAAGTGATCAAGAACAGAATCTACAATCAGGCAGTGAATACCAAGAGACCATTATCTTTCCAACCCTGGAGGTGTAAAAGGGAAAACTTTACTAGCATAGACACATGCTAGTCTCATAGCATTAAATTAAATCCTCATAGACATATAATGTATATAAAGTTCCATAAAGAAAGCAATAGGAAAAGAGACAGACATATAGGACTTTATCATAAAATCTGTACTTTTAAGTGTTTCTCTGAGAGCAATAGTTTTGTAAATAAAAATACTACTAATGGATGTATGTTCAAAAAGAAAAGAAAAAAGAAACACTGTAACCACAACACTTAGTTTTGGAACAGGAATTGGAAGCATAAAGTCTATCCATCAGAAAAAGCTGAAGTAACAGAGATACTTAAGACTGTAAGCTTTTTAGGACATGTTCTATTTTGTGCAGTGCAAAAAAAAATCAAGGGATACATCGGCTTTTAGGAATCACCCTAAGTTAAATGAATATTCCTCACCTGGAATTTTGCACGGACACAAGACTTATTGCTCTTTTGGGGACAGACATTCCCAAAGACAGGTCTGCCTCAGACCTGGGCTGGCTTTCTAAGTGCCGGTAAGAAGCCACATCATTCCAAACAGTGGTCGGAAGGGTTGAGAGATGGTGCTTGCTTGCTAGACATTACTGCGTTAATGTAACTATTTCGCTTTTGGGACCCAAGGAAGCCTCTTTGCACAAAACTTTTCTACCGGTGAATCAGCCAACTCGGCACTAGCTCAGGAATCCTACCCCGGCTAATTTTACCTTAATATGGGAGCATCCCACCTCATTTTTTTTTACAGGAGGTCAAGGGTTTAAAATGAAGTGAAATAAAAAAAAAAAAAAAAGCCCCCAACATGATTGCGAAGGCTTTTCCTTTCAACATGGGGATTTTTATTTTGACAGCTTGTGAGCTTCCAAAATGTCCACAGCACTCACTGTGTTGGCCCTCTTTGGATAAAAAATGGCCCAGTGCAAGCTGTATATCTTTGGACAGTACAACAGATCGTTAAGTCAAGATAAAGAACTTGGAATCATTCTGTCCAGTTTCTGTGCATTAAAGAAAACATTTCTCTTTTACACTTGATGTATTTGATAAAAATCTCTACTAGGTCACATTAACATAGGTTTTTACTATGCTAATGGAACACATGCCTAATTAACTAAAATATTTTTGGGAGATCGTGCATTAGGGCCAATGGAACCTCCTAATCTGCTAAAGAAGTGAGAGGCTCAAGAAATTTTCCCTTGAAAATATCTGTTTTATCTGCCAAATCACAGTGTCTTCTATCAGCCAAAGCACAGTATTTTATCCTTTAACCTATTCATACGCTCCTAAGTCTTGTTTTTGTGACACGAGATAATTTAATGGTCCCATCTTCTTTCCAAAGGACTGGAGAATTTTATGCATGGCCTGTAAATCACTGTAAAATCAGCCAGGCCTGGGACAGGTCCAGAGAAGTCAAACTCACTTTGAGAACAGGTACTGGTGCAATTACATCAGTCACATATTCTTAAAGATATTTGCCATTGTATGGGGCAGTCAAAAGAGGAAAAGGCAGGCCAGAGAAGCAGAATATTTTCTGTTTTTTTTCTATCCATATGAGGAGGTATACTTTATCAAAGTCTACTTCAACCAATGGCCTGACATAGCTCCTCAGAAAAAGCCTAGGAGGAGGTTCCTGCAGATGTTTAAGTCAGAGTAACTTATTTTTTAAAGTCCATGCCCTGCATTTGTGTTCAGGTATTTATACATTTTTTTCTCTATTATTTAGACTGTAGGACTGGTCAGAACATGATCTGTCAATGGTTCCTTCATCACCAAGAAAAAAAAAGAGAAAAGATTGTAAACAGAAATATTGCCCGGGGATAAAATGATCAGTATGATAGGACACAACCTGCTCATTGTAAATGTGCTTTCATAATTGACTTTCACAAAATTGTGAAAGGCTAAAAGCCTTCTCCCATTTCTCCTACCAATCAGTCACTTCTTTACCCTCAGAGGTCTCCAGCTTCAACTGCTTTTTCATTCTGGTCCTCCCACTGACATGCAACATTTTTCCTACGTGCACTGGAGCAGCTCACTGATCGGATAAGTAACTAAAATACCAGAGCAGATGAGTCAGCGAAGAAGATGAATGATTAACTGCATTTTGAACCTTTGAAAATATCTGTCCACTTTTCCCATATGCCATGTCCACAGTCATAAGCAAGTTGCAGACTGCAGCTTTACTACTGTATTTCAAGCAAACTTATTTTACGGGTTTGATGACTAGTGATTCTGAAAGAAACATGTGTGCTATGTACAGACTTAAGCAACATTATACGCTTAAGTTGCTCTTAAGCATGTGCTGTCTATTCTTGTGGATTTGACCTCTTCCCCCTGAGCCTCAGACAGAGTCGTTCACTTGCCTTTTAGTGAAGTGTT
The DNA here is from genome assembly GCA_013389825.1 of Crypturellus undulatus. NCBI lineage: Eukaryota > Metazoa > Chordata > Aves > Tinamiformes > Tinamidae > Crypturellus > Crypturellus undulatus. Next base: position 135,074 of record VWPW01026040.1, on the reverse strand, counting down.
GCTCCCTTGTGCTTTAAGCAAAGAAACTGGTTGATAAATACAGCAGGAAATCTTAAAGGTAGATACAGACCTACTGGTGACCACCTCTGCTGAGTGGGGGGATATGTACCCTCCACACATGGGGATTTATAATAATACAAATTTAAATGCAAAATTGAAAAAATACTTATTATCTTGCTGCATCATTCTTATTGTTGATGACTTTAGCCTGTACTCATTTAGGTAAATGCCATTATCAGATTAGCTGTCTACTTTTCATTAGTCTTTTGCTCAAATCCATTTGAAACCACTAAGATCAAAACCAATTATGTGTATTTGTTTTCCTCCTACCCTAGCAACACTTAGCTCTTTGTGTTTATAGCTAGATGTGCCTCCACTGTAAAAGAATTCAGCATTTTTTTCTCCTTTATAGATTACATTGTAAATAACATGACAAGTGTAACACTGAAGTATAAACTCTCCTTGTCTAATTACTTCGATAAGCAACTGCATACAATTGCCACTTTATAAATCTTCACACTAAATTCACTTAACTTTTGTTATTTATTTCAACTTCCTCTAAAATCATTTCCAATCTCCTGAGCCATAAGTTTATATGCCCCCCAAGTCAATTTTCGTGTCTGTACATGTAATCCCTCTCTTCCTTACTTCCTCGTTGTTGCTGCTCGTATCAACCAAAAAGTTCTTAAATGAAAGTCATTCATTCCAGCACTGCTGTATCCCCTCATATGAAATCAATGCACCAAATACTGTTCCCAGACAGGATAAGAATTATGGTGAGGGGTGAAATAAACAATGTTACATATTAATTTTAGCACTAAATGCAGTTAAGGACCAAATCTCTCGTCCATTATTTGATGCCATCCTCAATAATTAGCTGCACACTAGCCATAAATTGGGAAACAACCAGTTGATATAAATGATGCAAAGCCTGATTCTTTCTATTATCTTCTTCCCAGCGGCTTTTCTGCAGCTGGTGCAGTCTGCTCAGTGGGTCCTAGCTGATGTTGCCAGCTAATGCAACCTCAAATACTGAGGCATCTCCAAACTGAGCAGCACCTACTTCCAAGGGACTACTAGCATCAAAAAACAAGACGGGTCATTCCAATTAGTAAAATCACTTCTTAACAACAAGATACAAAGAAGCACATGGCAGTGTATGACACTGACGTCTTCAGAGGAAGACGTCCGAACACAGACGCACAAAGTATGGGGCACCAATTAACCTTCATTATGAAAATCTGGTTTAATTAATGTCATTATCTAGGATGATATCCTGCTCCCCTTGACATCAGTGGCAAAATTGTTAATATAATATGTCTACTAGGAAGAGATTAACTGCAGTCCAGATGATAATCTTGTGTTACAATCAGGGGTCTTGGGTTAAGGTTGACTCATCTCATCCTGCATTGCATTTACGTCTGTTAAATCATGTAGGCACGGAGAAATCTACTAGCTTGGGTGTAACAGTGTTTTACGTATCAAAACTACTGAAAGAGTAACTAATATTAACATAGGATTGCCGAAGACAAACACTCCCACACTCTTGGTTATCCTGTTTTGTTCACAAAGCTATGGATCACCAGCTGGCATTCAGTCAACTCAGGATATGTATTGCTGAGTTCTACACAGCAAGCAAGCCCATGTGGGATATGAATGCTCTTTTTCCCTACATGGGAGACAGAACTAGTGTCCACAGGAGAAATATCTCATCTGATAAGACAGCATGAACCGTGCCCAGGTTAAAAAAAAAACCACATTTCAGAATAATACAGCTGATGATTTCCAATTACCAGTGCAAAAAAAAAAAAAATGTCCTGTTAACTTAAGGCTAAGTATAAACAGGAAGTGGAAGAGCGAGCATTCTTCCACATCTATATTAAAAATGCTAAAACAAAAGGGAAAATATTTCTTGTCCTTCTATGATCAGCCTACCAAAATCTTCCAAATGCCTCATGATAGTATTTGATATTTATAAAATTTAAAAACATTTTCTTAGAAAGCATCACTAATACATAACGGAGACATCTTTCATTTTTTTTTGATATTTGTAATTATGAATGATGTGAAATAGATATTGCCTATGCAACTTAGCACGGCTTGACTAGCTGTATCACTAGCAAAGTACTCAGCCCTAGCATAACTAGTCTCTGCTGGACATTTTATACTTCTAAAAAAACAACTTTAAAAAGAAGGAAATGTCCAGTAAGTATCAAATTTTATGATCAATTTAAAAAAAATATTTCGGTAGCTAACAGTACTTTCGGATAAATTTATCCAGAAGCATCACAGCTAGAGTCAGAAGGGGCTGCAAACCTTTTGGGGGTGCCATTAAAGGGGAGAAAAAGCCTTAAACACCTAGAGTAAAATTACAGCTGAATTTCTGTCAGCTTTCATGTGGACAGATTTCTGCGTACTTCTGTCTGTCAGTAAAGGAGGGCTAAGCCATATTGCCATATTCTGCATTTCATTTGTCTGTGGGTTGACAGCACGTGCATAGGTATCACAACCGAGATGCCATGCAGTAATCAGCTGAACTGCAGTAACAACAGCACTGGAGACCAAAGAATGGTTCGTTTTGTCTGTGTCTTCCCCATAGTGCTAAAAAAGTGACTCAGTCTCCAGGACTGTCTCCTTTTGATACTACAGATTGCAAAACCACAGGACAAGCTGCAGATGCCCATGCACTGCAGAAGCTGCATTCAAATCACTGCTTGAGATGTTAAACTTTTACTAAATAAAAAAATCTCAAATTAGATTTTAATATGAAGTAGTATTATTTCTCCTAACCCTCTTAAGATTAATGTTAAGCAAGTGAAAACAAAGCCTAAACTACCTGAGCAATGAATTTTAATTTGGAATAAACAAACACAATCAGATGATCTATTTATAGCTTTATTTGTCCTAAAGATGTAGTGGAATAGACAGGTAATATAATACCTCCATGAAAAAAAAACAAAAAGGGAAAGAAAAGGTATCTTCTGATTCCTGGTATGTTTTAAACATGGACAAAAGAGAAGTGATCTGTTGTTCCTGGGATCTCAGTTAGCTCAAGTTAAAAGCTAGCAGTTTCTGCATCCAATAAGAAGCCTTAATTTGACAGCAAATGCTTTGAACAGTTGGAGTGGACTCTATGTTTAATATTAAAAACGTCAATATTGTACAGAGAAGTAAAAGTAACCTACTCTTACTTGAAAGACAAAAAGTGCATGACAGAGCACATGCGATCTTTTCCAAGCATTCAAAAATCATATAAAGCTGAGTATTGTATATATTATGAGATTTAGTATATATATATTTGAGTACTCTAGTTTACCTTCTGGATTTTGAGCCTTTAGAAAGCAATAAGATTCCATTATCTGAGTCTAGTGTGTGGCTGGAATCTCATTATGAAGTAAAATAAAATAATTTAATTTCAGGACTCCAAGAGTCAGAATTTAAATAACAACAGTAAAGCCTTTAATTCAATATAAACCACTATTTGTATTGTTTCAAGTGGTCTGAAGTAGTATTTTCTGTAAACTCTGACATCACTTAAAGAAAGGGCTTTTTGGTCTAAGGAAAATGAGATTTGTTGAGCACATAGAAAATAGCTATTTTCATTCCCTACATACCAGGTCTGACTGGAAAACAATATTCTATTTTTTTTTGGATGCGGAAACAGTTGGTTTTTGTCTAAACTGGAACAAAAGGAGACATCTTAAAATATATTCATTCACACTTCATTAAGAAATGCAAGAAGAGAGAACCCCAGGTTATTCAGCATAGAAAACATAGAAAGCTTGGGAATACCAAGTCTGTTGTGTTTGACTTAGAGCAAGAGCCTGAACTAGACTTTACCCCATCCCAGGCAAATGCCCTAATTGGAAGGCTATTGCCTACTCCAATACTTACTCCCATTATTATATATAATATTGGTAAAGGTTCTCTGTCCCCCCGATTGACTCTCAAAACTCATGATGTGAATGGCTGTTTTCAGACCTACCTTGGACACTTCCATTTGGGCAGGATAAAGCCATCCACTTCCTTTGAACTTTTCCTCACTGAGAGGATATTTTAATGGATTTTGTCTCCACATAAAAGAGAATTTTCCACTTCCAGATCATAAGTCCAGTTTAAATTATTCTGGCTATTGTGACCGAACTAGCGATTGTGCCAGCTTTTAACCTGTGATGAGGGAAAGGTGCTGCATAAGCCTATTTTTTTTAACTTAAGAAATTTTCTTTTGAGTCATGAGCTTTTTTGGTCAAGCAGCAGTATTTCAGCTTTTCAGTGACACAGAGTATGCACACCTCTTGGAGGCAGGGGCATGCACATTCCAGACATGTGGAAAGTAAATAAATAGCTTTGAGGGATTAGGAGTCTTTATTTCATGTGCTGCGTAACCACTCCACCCTTTCACTGTGGTTTTGTAGCTCTCACCCTCTGTTTATACACGTAGGACAGGGTACCCTGTACCTGTACAACCTGTCAGGCATCCGTGAAGAGCCCTCTATTGCTATGTCAGTCACAGTGCTTCAGCAACTGGCTCTTGTTTCTTTCTCCAACAAACTTTCTCCAGTTTGTTGGGGTTATTTGGGGGAGTTCCTTTGTTTGAGGCTTTTTTTCCAGCTCTGGGATATCAAATTCCCTCCCACACTGGCAGCCGTTCTAATGGCTCTGTGGCTCTCAGAGTCTCTGCAAGGACTGTGGAAGAGTTAAATAGAAAAACCCTAGAGTCTGGTAACTAAGAAGATATGGTGAGCATGAAGGGGTGGCTTATAGGCACTCACCAGCACTGCCATTCATTTTAACTAATGTGATTACTATTTTTTTGTTCCCTATGTATTGAAATGGTGCTTGTTCCCTTTGGATTGATTTTTTTGGATCTCATAACCTGTAGTAAGGGACATTACTTCAGCATATAGGAATATGAACGGCACTACTTCAGCTTTTCTTAGAAAAAAAAAGTATCACACTTGCACATATGCTTTCCCATTAAATCAACTATCAAGAAAGAATCCTAAGTATATTTTAACAAAGGAACAACCTCAGCTACAGAACTACACAATGCCAAATAGCCCTGAAATGAGTAACAGGAAATTAGATTGATGGTGAGTGTACCCAAATCTGCAAAGACCAATAAAGAGCATCTTGATGCTCTCTCCACTGCCTATTAATACGGAAACTCATTCAAATGTGACACCCCAAAGCAAGAAAGAAATATAAAATGGATCCATACAAATAAAATCACTGCACTCCCACTTCAATTTTCATGAAAAAGGTACATTTGGTGAACTGCCCCTCTGATCTGAGGCCCCCCAAGTTCAAGTTCTGTGCCTGCCAGCTAGTCCACGATCCCACTCTTTGTTTTTAAGCAGCACATTTATTTTGGACAGAGAGAGGGAAAAATAGCCCATAAAGTTCCCACTGTTATGAAAAACAGAAACAATTGCTAGAGTTACAAGTTCCTCACGGACTGAGCCAGAAGATGAACAGTTCTTATTCTCCACTTACTTCTATGCAGCTGACTGGAACCTAAAAATGTAGCGATAACACGGTCATGTCTATAAAGCATGAAGCTTACAGAACCTGTTATCTGCAGAAATGAACCCATGCAGTTATAACTATCATGCCATCTGCTTTCAGGAAGCCTTTATCTGCAGCAGATTTTGCTCACAACAAGCAGGGTTAGGGAGTCTTCACGCACACTTACACCGAATGACAAATTCACTGTTGCAGACTTCAGAGCAAAGCACCACACGACTATGGCACTCAAGCACAAATCACACCAATCCCACAGCGTGGTTTGAATGTGCAATGCCACCTCTCCTTCCATGGGCTGCATTCCTGCTACCTATGAAAACATGCCAGGTCATGAAACTGCTTTCAAAAGTAGCAGCATTTGAGGGCCCTGAGAATGCTGATGGAAGAGATTTTCAGAGCCTGGTTAGGTGGTAAACAGTCCTAGTTTTCTCCCCACTGAGCCAAAGCTGTTCTGTTTTCTTCAGATTTTGCTAAAGCAAGAAGAAATTAAAACACAAGCCACATGCAGCATAAATATGCCATCGCACACCTCTCTATCACACTACACACAAGCATATTTGGTTTCCTTACCCATTACCTAAGTTCTCTTGCGTCTTCGGTGCCCTTTATGATTTGATCGCATCGAATTAAGAGCCACATTCAGCTATGACTTTTTGTAAAGTAAGAATGAGGTACGAATAACGCAGTTGTCCTGAAACTGCGTACCGAGCGTCTGAGAAAGAGCCCAGCTGGAGCGGCGACGGCTCCCATGATACCTTTTGCTGCCAGAGGCTTCCACTGTCATGAATCTTAGGGGGAAAAATTGATCTTTTCATTTCTCTGCTTCGAAGTGAACTCAGCGAGTCCAACGCTGCTACACGCTACCCTGCAGAGCGTGCGCGCGTATGCGTGTGACAGAGACACACATAAACAGCAACGCAGCTCCCTGCCTCTTACTTCCAGGGGATTTGCTTTGAAAAAGTACAAGGAGTGTTAGGAAGGAGCATGTCTCCCCTCAGAAATCCTTCTTCCACATGGCTGCGCAAAGTCAAAACTGACTCGAACTGCGCAAATTTTCCCTATTAGGAATAGCTACAAGAATGCTGGAAGCAGATGTGTTGTTATCCCTCAGAGCACAGCGCAGAGCATTTGGTGCTCGCTGACTAGCCCATACAGTTACTTTGGAGTTTTGTAAAACTCCTTTAAAAACTTTCTGCTCAAGTAAGCAAACCAGATATTTTAATAACATAGTTCTGACAAGAGCAACACAGCGACTGAATATTTTACACAATTTGCTACAAAAAAAAAGCCTTGATAAAGACACTTCTTCATAATGATGTCTCTCATGTTCACAGTCCCCATATACAAAGCTGTCATCCAAAGCGTGTGGGCAGCAAGCGTAGGGAATCTGTGAAAAACAAACACTGAATCACCAATGATTTTGATGGCAGTTCTGTACTATACACCATTTCACCACATAGCCATCCTGAGTGACAACTTCGTGTCTCAGCTCATACCACTTCGGACTTCATCAGACTGCTCACAGAGCAGCAGGAAACCATAGACCACAGTCATGGCGATGGCAGGAGAGACTATGTGGGTTTTTTTTTGTTTTGTTTACTATGCGAGTGGTTTAGGTGGGTTGTTGTTTTGTTGTTATTTTTTTTTTCTGTATATATACCCCGATGCTTNACTGCTCACAGAGCAGCAGGAAACCATAGACCACAGTCATGGCGATGGCAGGAGAGACTATGTGGGGTTTTTTGTTTTGTTTATTATGCGAGTGACTTGGGTGGGTTGTTGTTTTGTTATTTTTTTTTCTGTATATATACTCCGATGCTTTGTTCACCGCAATACAGACAGGCTCAGTCGAGGCTGATGAGCCTCTTACATCCCAGGATAAGAGACCCAGAATGCACAGACTCAGTTCATGCATCACTCACAGTTGATGCATCCACCTTCCAGCTGTACATCATGGTCACTGCTGCCTAACCAGTACCAGCAAACACAGAAATCAGGTGCTTCTCATCTCCCACCCCGATCCGCAGTTCATTCAAGCCAATGCACAAGCATATTCAGTTTCTCTTAGATGAGACCATCAAATACTCAACTTCTATGGTTCCTTCTTAACAGGTTGTAATGGGTAATGCCACTACCCNTCACTGCTGCCTAACCGGTACCAGCAAACACAAAAATCAGGTGCTTCTCATCTCCCACCCCGATCCACAGTTCATTCAAGGCAATGCACAAGCATATTAGTGCCTCTTAGATGAGATCATCGAATACTCAACTCATATGGTTCCTTCTTAACAGATTGTAATGGGTAATTCCACTACCCACAGGTGAGAGTAGCTAAGATCACACCATGCAATGCACACGAAGCATACCGCATTCCCAGGGAAAACTAAATGGCTTCTCTGCAAAAGGGATGAACCAAAAAAGTACTGACAGTGACTGCGCTGACATCCCAGCACGAACAAACCAAGGACAAGATGGACACGCCTTCCTTCAGAGAGCCGTAGCCTGACATCGGTGTCCTGCTGGTCATCTCGTCATGATGCTGCACATTTGTAGTTCTTGCATTCTTTCCTCAAAAACAAGCTTCCTCAGCCCACATCTCTCTTTTATTATTACTTTTTGAATGTCCTCTAATGAACTTATGCTCTTATTTACATAAGTGGAAATGGGGATGTTTTCATTCAGGAACCCACTCACTAGAGCTATGCAAAAAAGGAACTGTCATTTCTGCGCTCTGCACTGCAGTGGTTCTGCAATCCTAAAATCAGCAGCCTTTTTGCATGGCCTGCAGAAAAACAAAATAAATTGTAGAGTATCCAACTACACTGTCCCCTTTGTATTTAAGAACTCCAGACACAGTTATATCCTTCAAACTGGATTAACAAATTGGTTCATATTTGCTAGTACTATATACGCACAGCAAAGCTTTCCATCTCAGAAACTGAGAGGAATCCATCGACGTTGGTTACATTTGTTACATTCTTCACTGTGAATCTGTGTGATTCTATAATTCACAGTACCCAGTAGCTGACAGTGGAGGTATCAAAGAATTTTAGAGTCTTTCACAACTCACTGTCTACACCTGGACCATGTTTTTTGATATAATTTGTATCAGCCATCAGCATATTTGAGGTCTGTTCTGTTTTTCTTTTCCCTCTTTGTTATAAATGATTTATTTTCAACGACACACATCTTCTTAGTTTTTCTAAAAATGTCATCCAGGATTAAATCTTATAAATGCAAAATGCTCACAGTTTACGGAGTGGCTGTATAAATTACACCCTTTCAAATCAAAAAATGGAAGAAAATCCACTTACTCTATTGTTTACTTTGGATTAATTTCCTCACACAGCAATCAGGAAATATGCACCTTAAATCTTCAGACTGAATTTAGGATTAACTCCCATTGAGAAACTAGTTAAATAATTCTGAAATTATAATTTAGTAACTCACTATGCAAAATTACAAGGACCTGTGTCTCACGCTGGATGGACGGAGGATGGATTAGGAGAAGCACGTTAACAGGCAGCTGAGAATTCCTCTGGCTGATCTCTTGTTACACGAGGGACCAATGCTAGTAACAGAAGCCTCATGGGACAATCAAAAATAGCTTTGCAAATATACTTATCTCCCCAAAACTCTCTCTTTTTTTTTCAGTGGAAAAGCAAGCTTTCATCTGAAAACTCAGTCATGAAAGAGGTGTTTTCTGTGGAAAAACTGGTAACTTGTTTGAAAAGTTCAAGAAGTCTAAATATGAAGATATTTTCATTCAGAAGTGCTCTGTGCCCCATGGAAGCTGCAGCTCTAGTGTTTTGCACGCATTGCTAGTTTTCCCATCATGAGCAAAGCCAGTTTCCCCATTATGCTAACTGTTTCATTCACCTTGAGGGCAAGCAATACACTCTGAGAGTTGAAAACGTACTACGGCTCCTTAGAAGGGTTCGGAAATGTCAAAAAACCCTGCAGTAGAGTTTCCAGGAGACACAACAATGCTATTTTGAATAAAAATACTTTCCATGATGGTCTTTCCACCAAAAGGAATTGAAAAACTCTGATTACTTTAAAAGTTGTTCTTGGATTATTTTCCAAACAACCTGGGGAGCCCCGCAGGAAAACTGGGCATCCACATTCCTGCAAAATCATACACATTGAATTCTCCACTCAAAATTAAAGAAATGTAACAAAAGTACAACAACCTGTATTATACTACACTTGATGTGTTCCTATAGAAAATATAGAAGTAGTAGCAAGTTTCATATGCAAATATGCAAAAAAGTTGCTTTATTTATATCTGAGATGTCTGGTCCAGTAACCACAAAATACTCTATGTGCTCCAGAGACCATCTGCATGTCTGTCACAAACTCTAAAAAACAGAAACCAGAAAAGACAAAAGAAAAAAAAAAAGAAACCTAAACATATTTAACTCATGTTAAATTTTAAAATCCATGTGCTAACTATGAGAACAGTCACAGCCCATACATTATTAGCGTCTGAATCGCAGCAGCAAACTTCCATCTTTGGGCATGCTTAGATTCCCCTTCGCCTAGAAAGCACTAGATTTTAAAGGAATATTTGGTAAGATTAAGGTACAGCAAGAGCCTTGTCCTTATCCAGAACAAGTAAAATCATCAGGGAGATGTTTTCAGATGCATAAAACAATGTGAGCACCTATAAGCCTCCAAATTCAGCTTGTCAAAACTGGGTCCAGAGCACCGACACAAGTTGAGGAGGGAAGGCTTTCCTAAGGCATTTGAAGGACAAATCTCCATCCACATTCTCAAAATAAAATACACAAAGATAAACAAATGCAGAGGCAGACTGAGAACCTATTTTTAGATGAATGAAAATGAAAGCTTTTCAATGTCCTCTTCTCTTCCCTCTCCTCTCCCTCTCCTTTTCCCTTCCTCTTTCTTCCATTTGCATTTGTTAGTGATTGCCAAGTCCTCTGCTCCTATTTAAAAATTTTAATGGCAAACTAACGGCCTTCCCCAATCCAATTATTTTAATCTCTGTTAAGTGGCCACAGCAGCTGTTCAGCTCCCCTCACCAATCTTATTCATACTGTAATTAAAATGTACATTAGTCAGCTCAAGGAGTCATGTAAACCTCTTCAAGTTCAGCATTTCACTATAGATTTAGTGAGGAAATTGCTTAGTAAAAAAGAGGGAATCAACAGTATGGGTTTAGAGAGAAAGCATGAATCTCTTGCTAAAAACAGCTTGCAAACACAGGAAGTTAGAGAGCTTTCACGGCAATATCCTTGTAAAATCAATAATTGTTTGAAAGATTAGATTTGTTGCTTGGTCTTGCATATTGCAGTACCAAAAAACATCCCTTTCCACATACACTGAGCAGCACAGCATATTGTTTTTGAATTTTTATCAAACCCTACTAATAGCAAAGCTTCACAGCATTTCAACTTACTGCCAAAGATGTCTGTTAACCCACAAGTCTACAGAGCTGAGGTTTACATTATCTGCAGACTTCTTATCTATATTGTGCCCTTTTGTAATCTAAGGGAGATTATTTTATAAATCTCATTAATAATAACATACTTTATTCAAGTCATAAGGCCACATTGTGAAATAAGAAGAATCATATTTTCCTACAACACCATTGTGACGTGCTTCTAATGGACTTGTGGATGATATTTATTTCACTGGTTTAGATGTACTCTTTGCTCTCTGAAAAACAGGAATCTCTGTACTGAGAGGATTCTACCATTTGCCATTTCCTCCTGTAAATTACACTAACGCACTTTAATATCATCACACAGAAGTTTTCATATAAGAGAAAGAGAGAATTCTTAACAAAAGTTGCTGTGGCAAAGCAGCATGATTTTTAAGCTTTGCTGCAGTATGACAATTTCCATTAGCTGAAGTTCTGGCTATTCATTTAGAACGAGAGGAGGACAGAAAAAAATGATATAAATAAAGCTCTTAAAACCTTTACTCAGATCTGAAGAATTCAACAGCTGCATCCCATTCAAGAAGTGGAACAGAATAAATATCCTCAGCTACAAGAACTACTTTCAAAGGGCCAAGTTGAAAACCTGGTACATTTCTAAACGAAGAGATTTATTTTAAAGGCATTTGTAATACTGTCATTTTTTACAAAATTTTACAAGGCAAGTTTGTGACATCTGTTATTTTCTTTATAACTTCATTTCCAAGAGATATGTGAAGACAGGTGAACCACAGTGCTCAAGTAATAAATAAAGTTCTAGCCTTTGCAAACAAAAGTCTGCAAATGTACTCTAAGCACTTTCAAAAACATAAAAACCTAAGAAAGTCATTTTTTTTTAATTTCATCCTTTGATTTGAAAGCCATTTTCCTTATTTTGCTTTTCTTAGGATCTAAATGGTTCCTAAAATATGAAGCTAGAATTACTGGAGTTACAGAAACCATACATAGCTCCCAATCCAGAGCTTTCCCAGAGGTAACTATCATCTGGACTGGAGTTGGCCAGAAGCATCTTTGTGCTACTGATTTTGGTTTAAGCAAAAGTGCCAGATGTGGTGGTTGAAAAGCCACTATATGTAGACCCTGCACGCACTCTTTGCAGCCAATGGAGTGAAGCAGGAACTTTGTGGGGAGTAATTCATTTGATCTGGTTTATGAGAATAAGAAGGAAACTCCATTAATGTTTTTGCCCACCAGTTCCCACGTACAGGGAGCATAAAGTGGCTACCTCAGTGGCTGACTGTACACTGAAGGCTCAGCGTGAGGCAAAATGAACCCTGCCCTTAAGAGCCATCTCCCTAGCTGCTGAGCACTGGCGGCGTCCACGCAGCTCAGACCCTTCCTAGGGTCTATCAGCAGCCATCTCCACAAACGCTTGATGAAACAGTCTTGCGTAGCAAAGCTGCCCACAACTTTCCCAGTGTTAGTCTGACCACCGCCCCTGCTGTGGTCACCGAATGGAGTAACTCCGAGCTCGTCACACTCCCACCACCATCCCTTTGCCACGCCATCCCTACCAAGCCCACCCTGAGTCCCAAGTGAAGCAACACCCCTCGCACTGTTCGGAAGACGGCTAAAGGTTATTCTTCATTTACTAATTTCATGCCTGGCACTGGAAATGTTGGCTGCAGAAGAACCTGCACTTGCTCACTCCACTGCCTGCTGCAGCTTCCTGAAAGCCAACATCCATGTATAGTGATGGGGCTGGGTGGAGGCCGGGAAGCTGACCCTGGGAAGAAGGAGATCACAGAGGGCCTTCTTCAGCTGCTGCAAGAATGTTTTCCCCAAGGAACTGGGCACACACGGTTGGTATTACGAAATAAACTACAATCTCTCTCAATTCCTAATTGCACTACTACTGTTTCTCAATTAATTTGGGGCCAGCCTCTACCAGAGTAGCTGCCAGCACTTCAAAAATTTACCCTGAAAATTATCCCAATGGGCTTTGTTACTAGGGGCATGAACTTCCGCAAAAATGAATGCCAGCTTAAACTTTCCTGCCTTCACTGTCTCCTCGGAAAAGAAAAAAAATAGATATAACCCCAAATGGCCAAACACACAGAACTCTTCTAAGTGATTGCCACTCTGTTCTATACAGAAGGTACTCAGATTAACAGAGAAATGCAGATAATATTCATAGCTTGCCATGATCTAGTCAATACAATCCTCTTCCTCTATCTTTTCCAAAATGTGACAACTATTCTCTATATGAGAATCTCTATCTTTTCCAAAATGTGACAACTATTCTCTATATGAAAGGAAAATAGAAGACTATAGTACAAATATAATTCACAGGTCACACTTCCAGTATAATGTACCTAAAAGCAATTAAGCAACTCTTTCCAAAACAAGTTCCATATTCCTATTAATTAATGATTACAGAAGAATTTTCTCAAGTTTATTGATGGTGGGAAAGAGAAAGATAGTTGGGGCATTATTTTCTTGTAAAGAACTGAAATAACACTTTTTCCAGATTTCCACAGAGATGTTTAGTGGAAAACTGCCCAGTATCCTGAAACACTTCTCTCTGGAAATTAATTTCACTCTTTCCTTCCCAAATAATCTTTTATGAATGTGCAGAAAAAAGCACAGAATAAAACAAAATGCAGTCATTACAAACAGATTAACCATTAATTTCTGTATCATCTGAAATGTCTATCTGTCAGAACAAAGTGTCTTACATAGTATTCCAAGCCAACAGAGAGTTTCAATCAATCTAGGAAGTCTTCGTTTTTTTTTTTTATATTGTCTTCTAGCATTGCTTCCTATGAGATAAGAACAAGAATCAGCAAGTTCTGCTTGGATCTAGTTGTTTTATATAAATAGTTGCATGGCAAAAAGAATACTAAACTCTTATAGCCAATCCCAACAGTCTAAGATAAAGGCTTAAGATGCCAGCTATTGATAAATTTGAGTGTTTTGAGCATGACTACATGTCTCAGGTTCTTATTTATATCCAAAGCTTCTGGTAATTACACAAATAATTCTAAGAAATATACATCACGTCTCTTGTTCAGAATTTCTTTACAAAATGTGCCTACTTGTTTTGTCACTGTACCGTGGGTGAGAGGATAAGAAGCCTTTCAGACTGTGCAAAATAAACAGTTTTTAATACTTTAGATTACCCAGATAAATACTTTCTCAGAAATCTACGAGAAAGAGGGCAGGAGAGGGCAGAGAGAAGGGAAAATGAGAGAGAACAGGCACTGACCCAACCAATTTATCTTAGCAGAGGAAAAGAAACTATAGAGGCCTCACACCAGCTAACTGTTTCAGTTTGTATCATTTTCAGGCACATGTTCGAAATTTAGGTTGCTTTTTGTGAATATGAATCAATAACCTATAAATATTAATGAATTTAGTAATGAACTAGCCAGTAACCCAGTGCATTGTCACTTTAAAAGCCTGGCATTGCAAAGGCACAAACAGCTCTGCTTGAAAGTGAAGAGTTGACAACGGTTGTATTTCCAGCCAAGTGTTTAGTTCACTGGAATGTCTTTTTCCTTAAAGGAATAGCGATTTCCCATGTGCACTGCTGTTTTCATGGAATTATCAAACAAAACCTTTCTGCAGCTCTTCCAGAGCTGAAGCCTCATGGAGAGATCTCTCCACCTACAATACTGAATGATTAGAGAGGAAATGTAAAGCACTCATTCCTGCTTTTGGTCTTAGCGTAAAGCAAGTCTATGACCTCAAACCTGAGCTTGTTAAACCACAGGTTGAGTATATTAGAAAGCTCTTCAGATGATTTCTGGCTACCTGTATGACCAAAACGGTTGATTTAGTAGTTCCGCACCCATATTTTATATCCATTAGAGACCTGACAGGTGTTATGACATGACTGTATTTAAGCATCTTGTTTCATGATCAAGGATCTACATTTTGAATGTAAAAAAAGAAGCCAAGTTTTGCTTTCCACCGTCCTTTTCCCCAAATTCAACTCCACACACATCCACTGACTTCAGTTTGAATTCAATGTGGCTATATAATCATTCAGCGTCTGTAACCATGTTAGCCCATGCTCAGAACCCCCAATCAGGGCTCATGAAGATCTTGCTGGGTCTTACCAAGGCCCCCATCCCACATTTCCCTTCTCCTACCTGGGGCTGGAGTACAGCCAGATCCTGCCCCAGGACAAGTGCAACCAGACCATACACCTGTCCTTGAGCACTAACAAGGGTTCTCAGTTTCATTACACAGCTGTAGCCTCTACCCACTACACCCATATATATATATATCTCTAAAGGGAGAAGATATACATCTCCATAGTAGAAGTATGTATCAAGATTACACAGTTTAATAAATGACTGCACATCAGCTGCGGTGATATAACTGTTTGTGATAGCAATGCTAACTTGAAGCTAAGTAAAATACTTTAAATATAGTAATATAAATATTGAATATAAGGAAAGGAGCATTGTGCCAACTTAATAGCAGATGTGTGGCTAGCTTCCCTGGCTCAGCTGACTTTCTGAGCTTCTGCCAGCCCTGTAATGTTCCTGAGACCAAGACAAAATCCACTGCTGGTAAGCACTTTTCACCAAGCCCATAGGGCAATGTCTATCCAGACCAAGAGCTAGGAGTTGAGTGATTTCCCTACAGGACAGAGAAAACCGCAAACCCAGAATCAAAGGCTGTAGTTTATATTAATAAAGTAAACGTGCCTGGGATGGTTCCCTGGCCGTGACCCAACAGGCCTGGAATGGCCCGACTCCATCCTATTAAACTGTCTCCCTCTCTGGAGTGACCACATCCAAAAGGTCTGTTACAACAACCCCTGGCCTGTGCTAACTATACCCCAGGAAATGCTTGGGAGAGTTGGCCTGGAAGAAAACCATGTCAGAGATTGCAGTGATAGTTTGACAGTACAGAAGATCCAGTTCCTGTGCCTAAGGATGCTCTCTGGAATGCTTTTATTTCTCAGTGTACCCAGGGAGGCAGAAGGAAAGATACACCTGCCGTCATAACATTTATGCATCGTGAAGGTGACTCACCCTCTGCAATACGTCCTGCCCAAGACAAGGCAGGAAGCTCTGCTAAAACAAGGAGAGTGTGAAACACATCTCCTTTACCTTCTGTCTGCCTCCAAGGTGCTGTTAGGCCTGTGATGCCTATTGCTCGGCTTTGGGAGTGAAAATGAAAAAAAAACCAAAGAGATGGTTTCCCATGACTGATAAATTATTCATAGTTGTGCAAAAAAAAAAAAAGAATAGTGCATTTTTGCTTTTATTTTTCCTGCCTGAGATACACAAAATACTTCTGTAAGAGAGACCTGATATGTAGCAAAAAAGTTTCAATGTCAGAAATGAATTAACATTTATGTCAAAACATTAATTAACGTTTACCTGTACTATGCACCGTTTTCCAAGGTACTCTCAGTACAACTTAACTGGATCACACTATCGAAATTGTCAACATATTTTTTTTTCTTTGAACTTCATCTAAATTAAGGTCAAATGACAAAAGATTCAGTGTATCCCAGATCAGGCAAATCTAGATCTACAAGACTATAGTAGTCTGTAGAACTATTAGTAGTTCTAGAACTCCTGTTCTACTAGTTATCATTTTATTTACAAAATAGACAATGGGGCTGCCTTTCTAAAATCCCCTGGGAAGCTCTTCATGCTAGTTAACAAGAAAGATGAATTTACTAGAATTGTTTACAGAATGTACTAAGTACTTCTTTCAACTACTTGCCAACCTACACCAAAATCAGTGAGACTTCATATCCAAGTAGTTATACACAATATTGTGTCTGCATGATGAGAGCCAAATCAGTAACTCTCTCAAAATACAAAAGAGATATTTCATGTGGCTGCTTCTTTTATATAATTTGGGTTTTTGGCAGTCCTTTGCTCTGCAAGAGCATGGCTCCAGTGCTTTCCCTATTACACATTTTAGATGAGGTTCTTCAGCTCAGTGTATTTGCATTTTTCTATTTATGGCTCTGCACAACTCCTGCAATACCAGAAGACCGTCTTGAAGCAATCAGCCTACGGAAACGACAGGATTCCAAGCAGCTATTATGTCCCAATCCTAAGGGAAGATCCCACTATCTCCATGTCTCTCTCTCCTGTGACAAGAAAACAGTTTCGACAATTTCCTCTAATTCCAAAAGACAACTGGAATAAACAAGCCTATGACCTACCTGATCTATTTGCCTACTTGATGAATCATGAAATGGAGTTGTTACTACCTATCTATCTGCTCTCTTTCCTTAAGCCCAGAGAGAATGATCTCTGAGAAGGGAAAAGCGACATGTCTCCTAACCTGGTGGAAGATTAGAAAAAGCAGCAATCTGAATATGTCTTGAGAAGTAAGACCAGAAAGGACATCCTCACCTACCTGCAGAAGGAAGCAGAAGTGGATCAACAGTAAATTATATAACATTTCAAGGTTCAGTAAAAGGGGAGCAGAGAGAGAAGCATAAGGTTTTTCTTTAGAGTTTTGCTGGGCTAAGCAAACAAACAAACAAACAAATCTTTGATTGCCCATTCAGCTAAACCAGATGAGAATTTTCCATGCTTTTAGCTCAGCTGATTACCATCGAACCAAACTACTGCTGCCTCCCTTCTAACCCACAGTGACCAAAACTGAGACATGATGGAGGAAGGGGTTCACATACCTAGGACTGTGTGATACCTAGAGGATTTCAGAAAAAGGCTGAGGCTGGCATGCCCACATGAAGCTCAGAAGCACTCTTGTGTCCCCCCTCAGAGATTTCCCTTCAGGCATGCTCTGGAGGCTACACAGGGGCCTTTTAGGACCTGCTCATGAAAAGGATGATGCAGAGATTAACACACCATGTTGCCACTCCAGCGCCAAACTGCAGATTCATATAAAATTCCTAAAATAGGAACTCTGAATAAGGTTATTCTCATAACGGAGCCAAATTTGGTCCTACATTTTCTAATTTTTTGAAACTAGAAACCATTATCGGGAACACTTTGTTCTCGTATAGAAACATGATGTAACACTGTTCAGACTTATCCAGAGAGACTTGTATGTACATACCACTAATTCACTTAAATACATTATATCAAGCACACTTAAGCTTTGTATTACAAGAACATAGTATTTACTTTGTGTAAGACTGCATGCCCTTATCGCAGTACTGCTTCAGGGATGTATTCTGTCTGCTGCAATTTCATGACAGGAGTTTTTTTTTTATTTGTTGTTTTTTAAAGAATTTTAATTGGCTTTTCCAGATATTAAATGGTTTAAATTGGTCAGGATTATGAGGTTATCCAAGGCATCAATATTACCTGAGCCTGTGGTGAATAAAAAAGTTGTTCAGAGCAGTTCAGAAGGTAAATGTTTGATTCACTGAATGTTTTTACAGGAAATTTGAAACTTAAATCAATTTTAATCTATTCTCACTTTTTTTAGCATTTTTTCTGTGTTCTTACCTAATAAGACTTTGATAAGCTCACAGATAATAAAAAAAAAAAAAATAGTGCATTACCCTAATTTCTGTAGCCATGAAAACATTTAGACTCTGTTGTCTTCAGATTTCATGTTAGAATGGCAGGAAAATTAACATCTGATGGATAAAATACATACCTGTATTTAGGTATGTATTAAATTAAATTAAATTAAATTAATTAAATTAAATTAAATTTTAGCTCACACATACAATTGGGTGTTCTGAGATTACTTCTGATAATTATCAGTCCTCACAGTTACATTAAACACTTTTATAACCTGACATTCTACTATTAGTAGAGGCTTATTTTACAAAAGGCAAAATATCGTCTTCTTCAAATCATAGCTGTAACAACAAAAATGATGAAAGACTTCAGGACCATATTTTTAAAGGCATGAAGTCATTAAGTGCTGAGAATCCAAAAGTTTCAGAATTTGACCTAAATATAGGAATTTAGCCCTTTATTTCAGGTTTTATGGAGGTGAACTAGAAGGTACCCCACACAAGAGAGCTGAATACTCTCTCTCCGGGTAAGACATGGGTGACAGCTCTGTGATTACTTAAAACTCTGTAGACAGATGCTAATGAGTGTCTTCTAATATGGAATTTTGAATCTGAGAAATCTTTTACTGAAAACCCATTATTTCTTAATGCAATGAGAACAAGAAAGGTCTTTGCAGGAGAATTATTAACCCTTCTCAGTTTCTTAACTGCTCACAGCAATATGTTGAAGCCAAGACATTTTCTAGGCACTTCTGCAGAGAGGTCACCTCAGAGAACACTTTTAGCAAGACAAATGTACCACAGCATTATCTCCATAAATCATACGTATAGTCTATATTTGGCTAAAAGTTCTGCACTGTGTGAAAATTCCATTAAAATAGATGAAACAGTCAGCAGAAGCAGAAAAGAGAGATTATATTCTAGTGAGGGAGTAGTCTTCAGGGCAGCTCTTAAGTAAATATTTTTATCATTTTTTTCTTGAAAAACTCCTGTGAGGTTCTCAAAAAAACCATGAGAGCAAAAATTCAGCACAGCAAGGAGGAGGGAGCATGCACAGTTCTCAAATGTTTTTGCAGATTCTCCGGTTGCTAAAACCTATTGTTGTTTTTTTAAGGCTATGACTGCTCCCACATTCCTCTCGCAGAATCTATTAAAGCTGTGTTGTTGGCAAGTCTTGCTACATTACTTTTAAATGACATTCAGTCCTTTTGCTCTTCATAGTCATGAGCAGGGCTTCAAAGTTAAAGGGAACTGCCTTCTAAGATTGCAGAAACACTGAAGAAAAAAAAGGTCAAATAAAGAGATGAATTCCATTTCAAAATGAATTCCAAAATAAAAAGGAATTTTAACTTTAATTTGCTGTTTTCACCAAATACTTAATGATGCACTGCCTAACTTTTTCAAGTACGCTGCAAAAGACTGATTCTTTTTATCTACAGGTTGTTTATTTTAATGCAGATCCAGATCACAGAATAGTCGGGGTTGGAAGGGACCTCTGGAGACCACCTGGTCCAACTCCACATGCTAACATAGCAGCATTGCTCTTTTCTTCTGATTTAGTGCTAACCAAGGTAATACTTTCTCTTCTTTTACCAGGCACTATACTTCAAGAAAGATGGCTGGCAGGTCAATAACTTGCCTTCTGGGTGCAATATCTGCTACGCCAGTGAGTACTGTAGTTGTGGTGCAATTCAGGGCACAGTTGTATTACACTTGACAGCCTCTCTCTGCTTCGCGAGCAATGAATGGAACGTAACTCCACCATAGGCACATGGGGTTTATAAAGTGGCAGTTAAAAAAGAGAGGGGAGATTGAGCTGGTCTGCACACTGAAGAGTCCTCTAAGTGTTAACTTTACCAGACTACTCAAGAATTCCTTCTCTGACCTACAAGACAGGTCCAGAGGGCTGGAGCAGGAGCCTCGGCCAACATTCAACAGGGATGTCTTCCTTTAGCACAAGGAAACCACCCATCTCCCTGACCACGAGAGTCCACTCTGACTCTGGGAGACACCGCTTCATGCATGCGCAGTCATCAGATCCTGCAGTCAGGGAGTGGGAGCGAAGCCGCACTGCTGAGTTGCATAAATACATCAGGTGTGAGCAGATGAGTGTTAGGAAAGAATCTCCCGTCTTGGCCTCACGGTTAACACATGAGATTTGACAGCCCTGTGCAATTACTCCTTTCAGAAGTTTATCCTGCTTTTGCAAATAGCACAGAGAAAGATTAGGATGAAACCGCACCCTCAAGAGACCTGAAATACTATTTGGTGTGCCCTGGAGTGAAGTGCTGGAGTTGGCAGCCACTCCAGGCCAAAGAGCTGGATTTCTTTTCCAAACTCCACCAATCTCTTTATTTAATCTGTACAAAGCAATGAAATAGAGATAGCAGCACTGCTTTGACTATTGTTAGTTCATGCAAAAAAGTTCCAAAAGATTTTAGAGAGAAGGCAAATCTGCCACTCAGCAAAACACTTAAGTACATGCTTAATTTAAGAAGTTTTGCCATTTATTGTGTGCAAGTATTTTGTTGAACTGTAGACGTAGGCTGGGTTTTGCATGGCCTAACTTCAGCTATTTAGCAACTCATTCCATTCATCCTAGGAGGGAATGCTTTGACCTAAAGAGGTGCTATCTCGTTCTACTGACTATAGTGAGGTACCAGACAATCGCCTTATATGTTTAACTTGTAGATGAGAAAGCTCATGCTTGAAAAATCTTACTCATAATGGCTTACTAGTAATGCAGCAAGACAAATCTGTCACTGCAATATTCATTACATAAACTCAAAGATTCCCTGTAATACTCAGAGCAAATGCTATGTTAGTGCAGGGTGATTTTGTTTCTGCAATGTCCAGGTAAACAAAATGTGCATGTCTTGAAATTTTCTCTTATAGCTGCCCCTATCCAACACATTCTGCTTTTATAAACTTCAGCTATAAGGTAGAATGTTTTAATCTTTTATTCTAGACATACTTTAATATACCTAATTCTAGGTAAAGACTCATTATTATTTTTACACCAGTTTCAGCTAGCCCTTAGTGATACAAAGCTGGAGCACTACAAAATGAATGTGACCACCTGGACCTTCGACAGAGGGTATTCATTAAAAGGGGAATTCAGTAGAGAAAGCTGGATCAACTATAAAGAATATTTCAAGCACCAGCACTGTTTTATCAATCTAGAATTGTTTAGCATGCAATAAATTAAATTCAGTTTTTGCTATATTGTATGGCAGAAGAATTGCCCAAAAAATCAGAGACATTCATGCACTTGCATTCTGGTAGTTCTATAGTCATAAAAGCCTGTGATGCTCTTTAAATGAAGGAAAAAAAAGTAAAAAAGTATGTTCCAATTTTATGGAGCATTTTTTGCTTGTGCCTAATCAGAAAGTTCAAAAGCATACTGAATACTTGGAAAAAGACACCTACATACAAGAAAATTTGATCATCACATAAGGAAAAGAGAATCACAGATTTTGGAAACTATGATATCTGCTTTTTCCCTCCTTTTTTAACTGGTACAAAAATATTTCCTATTCCTTTAATCCAGATGGCTTAAGTTTAACCTTGCGGACTGCAGCATAAAAATAGGAAAATTGAGGATGCAGACTTGCATAATTTTAATATATTTATAGACAGAGAACAGGAAACAGTTTCTTATTTTCAAGAAATTGCAATAACTTAAAAACTTAGTTTCATCCCACAAACTTAAAAACTTAGTTTCATCCCACATCAGGCCCACATCAAGAATATACATATAAAAGAATATATCAAGAATATATATATTAAAACAGGAGATCTTAGGCTAGGGAAAAAAGCTGGTTAAAAGACATTTACTAGAATTCCAACAAGAATTTTAGTTTCACTTGGCAAATTCAGGACTTCTCAAAATTTGTAATTTTGGGCTAGCACCTCTTTGTAAGGGACCCCTTAGTGCTTCCAGACTCATGTCTTTTCTGAAATGGAACATATGGCTTTATGATTTCTGCTTTTGATTTGCTATAAATTCATCAATCTTTGTGTGTTTTGGTTGAAACAACCTTCATTTTCTCATGAAATCATTTTACTCAAAATGTTCTATCTCCTTGTACTGAGGTACTGATATACTGTTCAGCATGCAAACACCATGGAAATCCCTACACAAAAGGATGCGATTGAAGATATTAGAATTAAGTCAAAATGTAACAGTTGACTCAACACAAAGCTTAGCTTTTCTATATCTGCTTAGGAAAGGCAATATGCTACACTGATATATCTACCCTCGTTTTCATCTATCCTGAAGGTACTAACACTTTCAGAATAGTACCAGAGCCTAATGAGACCTCAGTATCACTTTTCATTTTCTTTTTCCATCCACTGAGTCTTCATTATCCCCATCACTGAAAGGAAGACATAGATAAATTGATAGCCTATGACTCTATACAGAGACATATTACTCATGCACTGGAGATTACATTTGTTACAAGAACTCCCAAATGCCTAGCATTTACAAGTGCTACGTCAAGGCACTTGGAACAGAACGAGCTGAGTGCCATCGTGGGTACAGAAGCCAGGAGACTAACGCAGTAACGTTCTTTCTTGTTTGCCCCACGACTAGAAGTCAAACACATGGGATGACAATATATGGAGCAATACTCTGCATGGGCAGTATAGCACTGTACTTTGACAGAGAGTTATTCTGTAAATATCCTACAGAGCCAGTAGGTTGCATGTTTTTTTTTTTTTTCCATTATGCTTCTATTATAATACAAAGGATTATAATCCAGACAATTATAAGAGAAGGAATAGAAGAACATACTCCCCATTTTGGCATTTCTGTATGCAATAAGTGTACTATCTGGGGCAAGGATATTGTTAAGAGAGAAAGACAGGGCACAACACCAACCAAACCTGCAAATGCTCTCTGTGTCATCACACTCCTGTCAGGTTTGAGTTGGCTTATATCAGTGTAGCTTCTGCCAGATTGGAGCGAGAAGTCAAATTTTAAACAAATTCATAATTAAAACAGGCAAAGGTCTCTCAGATTAGACCTGTTTCTGCAAATCTAGCACAGCCATGAATTTGTCCTGCCAAACCTTCCTGAAGTCAACTGGAATTTCGGAGGAAGAATTGCATATTTACAAGCTGTGCAGTGATGTGCAAAGGAAAGAAGACCACATTTGCCAGGACCTTGCATCCTGCAGGAAAATACAAACATATTAACAGCATGGTCTTTGCAACAGATAGAGTTAATAACATGTTGTCCTTGTGCATACACCACAGTACGTGCTTACCTACTGTGTCCCTCAGGGCAGGAAGATTTGAACAGCTTCTTCTAACAGTACAACAAATTCTCAATATCTTTAGCTCACTGCTTTTCTCCCCAGTCTAAACTTACAACTCATTAATACGTTTATTTTGGAAATAAAAACTAACCTCATTCTTTCTGTACCTTGGGACTCATTTCTTATTATCAGAAGCTCTTTCTGAGGCTGATTTTAATTTCATTCTTTTCTTTCTCTTTCAGGATTAAAGAAATCAGGAAATAAAAAAAAAAAAGCCTAAGTATTTTAGGGATTTTCATTTGCTTTCAAAAATCCACCATTCCCCTTCTGTCAGCAACGGATGCATTCATTAACCCTACTTCTTAGTGAATGATCTATCTGGAAAAACAGAAGTATATAACTATCAGAGAATAAAGATAATTTAAAAGAATCAATGTGTTTTAAGGTCTTCTGTTGAACATGGAATTTGAAAGATGAACTTGAGGTATTACACCATGTACTGAAATAGCACAGTCATTGAACAGAATAAACATGTTACCCTGAAAAATTGTCACTCTGTGGTCCAAACAAAAGCTACATCAACTTAAAAATATCATTTCATAACTTCACTCTCTCCAAACAGGTGGCTAAAATAGAGACATACCTCATATCTACAGTGAATGTGAACTGGGACTGAGTATGAATTTAGACTGTGAGAACATGACATGGTTACAAAGCACAATGTATTTCTAATAAAAATCACATAGAGAATTAAATTACTGTGGGCAGTTTCTAGTTTTGTTTTTTACGAATGATCTGAAAACATAAGAACAAGTCTTACTCATTCCTTAAGCAACAAGGTAAAAACAAAGGGTCCATTTTGAGGGGTACAAATAAGAATTGTATCAAAAATGTTTTATTAAAATCACTGACTTCACTGACTATGTCACAAAAGAATCTAAAACATTAAGATCTTTATTAATGTAAAAAGACAGGCTCACAAGAGAAGTCATTATTTTTCTTGAAATTTTATCATGTTTAAATACCTCTATCTATAATTTACTATAACTTTAATTGGATTTTATTCTTATACCAGAATACGGTATGACAATCAAGTCTCATCCTCTATATGGGACTTTAGTCTATCTCCAAAGCCCAGCAATCAGACTGCAAATAAAAAGAACCTCAAATTATGATTGTTTTTATTAATAACCTTGTGTTCTTAAAGCTCATATTTGTAATTTTCCAATGCCTGCAGCCATAATACACTTTAAATGACATTTAACAGGCTTATATTGTAAAAATAATCTCTATTAAACATTGTGCCAGATCACAGCCTGTACCAATATCCTCAGCAGACAGATGCAGGGGCGAGGTAGGAGGGAGGCTACCTGCTGCCAACATGTTGCTGAGCTGGCATGCTGGAGGAGAAGCTATGCCAGACTTACCAGAATTTACACCTTTCCGAAGAATCAAGAAAAGAACAAGAGACCTCAATTCTTTGAGTAAGCATTTTTCTCCCTGGCCAGACTCAGAAATGTCAATAACACCCTGCATTTTAATCCACTTTTAATAGCAAAAGCCATGGCTGAGCTCTACCAGGGAGCTGCCCGGTCAGAAATCCGTGGACGCAGCGCTGAGCAGGTGAGACCATGCCTGCCGCTTTCATCCTCTCCAGGGCTGATGGCAGAGGAACTACTTCCAGCTCTTATCAACTTAGATGATCCAAACAGCATCTCCCGAGATCTACAGCAAGTAAGTGGGGACTCTATCATAAACTCATATACCTTTTCATCCAGATTCCAGACAACTCTAAATTTTTAGAATGCATGGCCAAAAAAATCATGTTATGATTTTTCATTTTTAGGGCCAAAGTAATGTAAGAATATTAAAAAACAACTATAAAGAGAAGAGAAAATGAACCTGACTCATCTCCAAGCCAATCACTTTCTTTTCTAATCAAAGCCAACCCCAGCCTTTACATTACATTAACCAACATGCAAACTTTTCTTCCGCACATTAAAAACTTCCTTGTGCTTGAAGTCTTGCACTGGAAATAAGTAAATGGTACTGAACATATCAAAATAATGTTTAAGTGTTGTTACCCTAAAATATGGGAATTTACTCACCGCGCTGTGTTTATAGTGGAGCCTGAACATGAGTCAACTCCTTAATGCCTTTCTACCCTTGGGCATTTTTTTACTGTATACGGCTTGTCTCCAAGTCCCATAGAGAAGTGGAAAGGAGCTGCTGCAGAACAGGGGAACTCGTTATTCTCTCCATTTCTAATATCACAGGCTAGGAATGCCCCACTGCATAACATGACATAAACGGAGGCATTTCAGACCTCATCTCCCTTAAATTCATGCTGTGCATGGCCCTGTGTCCCAAAGAAGAATTTACAGAAATGAATGTGTATTTGCAAAACACAGGACATGCAGAACATACACACAAAAAAAAGGAAAAACACATCCATAGCAAAAGAACTAGAATCTTATTTCCATAAAATATTACTCAGTCTTCTGCACCTTGTCCCCAGCGGTGCTATTTGGAGATGGTCAAGCCAGTTTGAGCTTGCCTTGAGCCGCATGGCCCAGTGCAAAGCCGTGCTGCTTTACCAGCTTGAGTCTTGAAAGAAGAACAGCCGTAGCAGGACAATGCTGCAAGTGGGTTAGGGGAACCTTGGTATTTCAAGGGGGAAGACTGGCCCTGGGGCAGCATAGTGCGGCCTTCGCCTGTGGTACAGGCGCATTTGTCCATCCCGTGGCCCCCTCAGGGCACTGACTGGAGAGTGCTGCCTTCAGGGAGACTCAGCTCAACAGCATGAAGTGCAGGAAGTAGAAAAGAGTGGTAAAGGAGGAATAAAATAAGAAAAAAAAAGAAGCGAGGGGAGGCGGGAAGCAAGGAAAAATTAAGATGAAATATCAGGAGGAAGACTAATATGCAATATCGTTCACAGACAAAACTTGGAATATTGATAAGAAATGCTAGTAACTTCTCAGAGGAAGTAGAGACAAGTACATTGAATTCAAGTGGAAAACATCCATTTTAGCATGTTCTCAAAGGCTTAACAATTTGCAAACTAAATCGAGGCTAATCGCCTGCATCTGCTTCTGAGGAGCAAAGGCAGACGTTTAGAGAAATGGAAAGAACCAGCAGAACAGGAACCAGCAGTAGAAAAAGGAAGAAGGATCAAAAAAGAGTCCATTTGAATTTGAAAGAGCTAGA
The DNA here is from genome assembly GCA_013389825.1 of Crypturellus undulatus. Classification (NCBI taxonomy): domain Eukaryota; kingdom Metazoa; phylum Chordata; class Aves; order Tinamiformes; family Tinamidae; genus Crypturellus; species Crypturellus undulatus. The sequence continues at coordinate 108,187 of VWPW01026040.1, read as the reverse complement.
AAGCTTGAGGCAATTGCCCTCTGCATACAGGCCAGTGGACCTGAAGGGCAACATGAAATCTTGCATATCTACATGTTGATGGACATCTAGTTCTCCTTACCTGCCTGCTTACTAGGAGGAGATTTTCGAGGCCACAAATTGAGAACTCCAGCCAACTGGGAGATATGCAGGCGCATTAAATATTTGCGAACACAAGAAATGCATGTGCCTGAATACACATATCTTAAAATACATCCCCTAAGACTGAGACTTTTGTAAGAATACACCAGTTAGCAGTTAGATGCCCGTATGTCAGTAACTTGCAGTGATTTATAGCTGCCATTTATTATTTTGGAAATTTCCACTTTAATTATTATACTGACCAAAAAAAAAACCAAACCACTTAAGTGGCAATCTGAAGAATGATGACAGCAAACTGAATCTTCCTGAATCTTCTTCCTTCATATATAATCCACCTCTGTGGAAGCACTCAACTTCTGCTTGTTCCTAAAGTCCTTACCCAGTATTTACTGAAATTTTCCTGAAATTTACATGCTGAAATTTTGAAAAGATGATTTTGCAGTTCACAAGCTCCCACCTGATACAGAATAATGACTTCCTGGCTTCCTAGCATGAAGCAAAAGAAAAAGAAAAGATGAGCTCAACTTACCATCAAGGAACTCACCCACTATTTTTGCATTCCTTTCTCAGATAGGCAATTCCACACCTGGATTTAAGTCCTTACTTCTACGTTTGCTGCACAGCCTCTAACAGACGGACACATCATGTATTTGCATGGAGCGGAGCACTTGAGAAAGTTAAGCAAATCAGCTGTAACTTGCTGAGTTCCTCCTTAGTCATACACAAAGCTTCAATTTACTGATGGGAAACGGCAACCTCTATAAATAGGCAACCTACTTGGCGTAAGACAAGACACTGCTGAAAATCAAAGAAGAGATAAGGAATGCCTGAAAAGACCTCATTTTCTTTAAACTCAGAGCCAATTGGCTTCTGCAGGAGACCATTACCGGAATAAGTACTGTAAGAAACTGAAAGGGGCAGACTGGGGAAGAAAGAGGAGTGTGTCTGTGGGAATGAGCTACAGAGAATCAGGAGATTGCAGATTGCAGAGGGCACCACGATAAGAACCTGGATCTTATGAGAAAATAGAGGTGTTTGTTTGTTTTATAAGATACATACTCGAAGTAGCCTAAGAAAGACGAATGAGAAGTACTGAAGGCATAGTACAAGTGTTACGGTAGGTGAAACTTTGAGGAAAACAAAGGGATGCTGATGCCAAGCAAAGAATAAAAGGGGGAAACAGAGCTCATTGGAAAAAAAAAAAAAAAAGAAAATCAATGTGAGACCATATGAAATTAACTGAAATTCAGCTAGAAACCAAAACAGTTATGATTTACCCTAGGGATCAGTATTTCTATGTCTCTTGCTACAAGTTCATATACAAAGACCATTTATTATTGCTGCCTAAAAAATCCAGCAAAGTGCAGTACAAGTCTTTTCCTGTCTACAGCCTCCATGGGAAATTTCTCCTTCTGGCAGAGAAAATCAACCAAACCAATATGTTTCCAATATCATAGTATGACAAAAAAGAACAGCATGAGGAAGCTCAGGTATTTTTTTCCAGAGCTTTTTACTTTAGCATCAAAGCAATGTAAAATGACATTCCCTGAAAAACAACTCAGGAATTTTGTTCAGCTTCAAATGGATTCCCAGCAATTCAAAGCTGTTTGTGGAATGCAGTTACCCTGGGAAGCCTTCCTTTCTTGACCAGATGGGAGTGAAGTGATCCTATCAAATACTAGTTGTCTATGGATAATGTTACCTGAAATAAGATCAATGAAGAAAATGATCTACAGAACAAAGTATCACAACATTAACTTAAATGAATCTAGACATTATTATATTTTAAAAATTTCAAAGAACTAAAAATCTAGGACCTGAAATATACTTGGAGTCTTGAGAATTGATTAGGCATTTGATTAATAGTGAAAGACTACAAGGTCAGTTACCTCCACGATTATTCCACTGGTCCAGCACACAAATCTTTGCTTTGTCAGAAGCCAGTGGTGGTCCACCTATGTTCAGGATCTCTGTGAACAAAACCGTTTGCAAGGTCATGGCCATCAAGATTCCTAGGTACAGGTTTTTAATTAATTATTATACTGACCAAGTTTCATATTTGTGTAATGGCTGTTATTTTAGCTCCAAGTGAGCTTCTCCTTAAACTAATGGATATGTGCATACCATAATAAGAAAAACATGCCTACTATTATCAGATGACATTTTCTCTCACATCTGACTATGCAAAATATGAATGTAGACCAACTTAAGTATGGCAGCAGGGAAAAACAATTTTAATGTTAAAATCTAAATGCAGTGGGCAGAAGCAATCAGAAGTATGAAAAGCAAGGAACAGGAAACAAAGGAAGCTTACACCTCTAAATGGAATTCCTCTAATGAACGTCAAAAGGATTTGGATCAAACTCCCCTTGATTATACTGTGCAGACACCAGATAAGGTACTTAGTCCTTTTCTGAACAGCTCAGGACGGACCCAGCTGCTTAAAGGGCTGCCTTCCTTTACTCTGTTCCATCGATGCTCAGGCAAGATAACAGTGATGGCACTTAAGCATTCAGAAAATAAAATGAGACGGGTCTCTTTCTTAGAGAACAAATGGAGAAAACAAGAAAAGTCAACCTATGAACAGAGGAAGAAGGGCAGGGCAAGTTAATATATTTATTCCTCCTCATTAAAATTTCCAGTGATTAGCAAATTTTTCCTCTTCTGAATGGTAACAGATACATCCCATGGCTCATTGAGCTCTCTCTCACACTAAAATATGGATAAATTATCTCAGCAATGCTTCTGGATGGTGTAATAGGCCAGTCTATAATGATAAGAGAAATGTGTATATCACTGTAATTTTCCAAGTGCTGTGAAAATAAAGAACTGATCAATCACCGCAGCAGTAAAGGAGTATTGGTGTAGGATGAATAGGTCCATGGTGCGTGGGTGTAGCTAATGCTTATGGTCAGCCTTTAATTTATGTGCTTGATTTCACCTTCCAAGAAAGGTTGATCCCTTAAGGCAGGTCATCTGTCTGCCTGAAAGGGAAATAGCAGTTGACTCTGTGCCAGACTCTGCCTAACAGTGGAAAAAGCCACTTCAAAAAAGCTCAGAATGTTTCCAGAACCTCTCCATTTTTAAAGCCGAGCGCAAAGAAAGAGAAAACTTTATTGCCTACTCAGGATACAGCAGGAGGTGACTGTCATTTCAAGGAAAAGTTCTTATACACTAAACTGGAAAAGTAAACCCAGGGACATAAAACAGGACTAAGGCACTTCTGTGATGATGGTATTTAAAATTTGCTTTGTACCAGAGTCCCAAAGGAACAGTGTAGAAGAAGTGAGCCCAAGCACTCCCCTCCCAAGCCTGCAAGGTCTGCAAGGTCAGTGCAACAGAGACAAGGGAATCTGTTACCCGTGCAGCCACTTTAGCAAGCGAGCGAGATTTGTTATCGCTCTGCAGATCTGGTAATCTCACCAACAGATCCGGAGAGATAACCAATACGGGATTTTAGCACTGTATCTCTATGGGTAAACAGCTCCTATTACAACACCCCTGTGAGCACATCTGCAGCATGAAGTGGGTGATGGTGAAGAGATTTGTTAGTTACTGACATTTTAAACCTGTTAAGCCACAGGAAGAGGAAAGAAGGAAATAATCTGATTTTCTAAGAAGTTTAAAATATATATAATGAACAAAACATATATACACAGTTTACAAAGCTGAACTGTTACCTAGATAGGCACATCAAAAACAACTGTAAGAAGTCTCAAAATAATTTAAAGAAAAGGTCTACAGGCTCAAGGAACAGTAGCAGATGTCTTCAAATTCCTTCTCATCCTGGGAAAAAAAGGCCAATCTTAGATCACTGTATGTCCCAGCCTTCATTCATCCAGACCGAGATGACAACTGGTGGTGAAGGGAACTTTTATTCTCAACAGCACAACCATTCTGCTCCAGAAAGGGGGCAGCCTTGAACTAAGTTTGACCCACCCCTTAAGCAGAGCCATTTCACTGCAAGTGACAAAGGCTTTTCCACAGCTATTGATGCTTCTGCAAGTAGGCTGAGAAAAAGCAAAGCTTTCACAGTATGGAGAACCTCAAAAGCTGACAAGACTCTGTTATCACTCGGTTCAACTACATGAGTTCTCAATGGTGTAATGATGTGAGTGTGATGAAGTACTAATAAGCATGTTAGAAACATTAGTATTTTGAAAATATTTTAGAATATGACTTTGCTAATACCGATGATCCATAGTCAATACATAGAAGAATAGGTGGAGAAATAGGAGATTTATCCTAATTTATGCTAGGATGTTTGTGCTTTCAAACATAGATGGCAGAAGCTGGGCTTGTTTACCAGGGAGCTTTTGAAGTACAGCTGTTGACGATCTTCTCCTTCCTATTTTGGTCTATCTGGTTTTGTTAACAGAATTTCCAATGAGAAGTGTAAACAGAAGCCTCTTCTAACAGAGATTTTTTTTTTTTTTAACTAGGCAGAACATATGCTAAGCAGTGAGAACCAAAGAAATATTTTCACTCTGACTTTATGTGCGCACCAGCTAGAGACTCATTTTGCCCCCGCTGCTGCGGTGAAAGGAAAAATCCACTGCTTTAGCCTTGATACACAAGAAACAAGAAGGGCAAGCCAGGATGAGAGTCCTGTCAGGTCTACAACAGTAAATGAGCACTACTCACTAGAGAAGTAATAGCCTCTACACAGCTGCTCTTGTTAGGTAGATACTAAGCACACCTCCTTGTAACCCTGTACGCAGTTAGTAATATTCCTGGCAATGCAGCACATATAAATCCTTAGAAACAAAGGCCAGGCCTCACTTAAGACCTTGTGAATGCATAGGGACAAAGAAATATTGCAGCCTTTCGAGCTGCAAGGTTGGACTTGTGTTTAGTACTCATGGGTATCATATATCAAAGAGATGTTGTTACTTGGAGGAACTGGATGACATTCTCAGAAGGCTACCAAACTTCGGGCTTTTTTTTGGAGTTCCCACACCACCAGAAGTGATTGTGGGCAGATGTTCCGCAACACAGAGAACACTCCACAGTTCTCCATATACTGTACCAAGTCCTGCCGAAGAGCAAGGGCTTTCTTCCCAAGGAGAGCTGGAGCTTTCCTAAGTTAGACTCTCGGGCTCTGATCAGAGCCAGTCCAACACATTTGAAAACACCCTCTTTTAGCAGAGCATCAATTACGTGATAACAAGAGTCAACGTATCTCAGTCACCCCTTATCTCCAGCGAACCCTTACGACGCTGTTACGTAAGGCCAGCCTACTCCCTGACTTGCCGGCCTTCCCGCAGCACCCAAGTGCCTCCTCCAGCTGCCCTCGCCATGCAGCCCCCACCGCCCGCACCGCCTCCCCGCGTACCAGGCGCTGCCCGCGCCGCCCTGGCGGCAGCCCCAGCCCCCCGAGCTCGGAGAGCAGGTGATTCCTCACAGCGCATTGCGTGCGCAAGGCTACTCCTTCTACCTGCAGCCTCGCAACACGGCCTCGCAGCTGGGCACCAGATAAGAAGACGCGTGAAGCCTCTCTCCTTAGGTAAGGAATCCAGCTTAAAGAAAGAAGAGGGAGTGGGGTTGTACACAGCGGTGTTGGCCGGGGAAAGCAGACCACCCCCTCGGCATCTCTGCGAGCCTTCCCAGCCTGTCAGCATTTTCACTGACGCCTTGGGTAGCCTCCCAGACCACTCACCCAACTGCCTCCCTTTTCTGCACGCGCAGGGCTTAGTATTTCACTTTGATGTTAGGCTCAGCCTTGGAAAGGGCAGCCTGCGCGGAGCCAGCTCAGATGCTTCTCTCCCAATTGATGGTGCAGATGCAGTCACATTCACATCTACAGAGCCTGTGAATATTCTCTCATTGATTTCGGCTTTTTTCTTATATGAATCTTTTAACCATTTGATCTAAGTCTATGCATTTAGGGAGGCATTAACATGAAAACTATAACAGAGAAACTCAATCATGTTTATATAAGTATCTCTCTGGATGAATCATGTTAACATGTTGGCTGCAAATAAAATCATTTTAAACTAAGCTGAACCTCACTTCTACCTTCTGACAGGTAATTCGGTGCCCGAAACTGACCTCATTCACCTACCTTAAGAAAGGGCTACCAGGCATTTCAAAACAGGGAAGAAAAAAAAGCTATCCTACCATAACTAAAGATCTTGGCCCCAATTCACTCTCCCTTTCAAAGGAACAGAGTTTTGCCTGCTAAAATTCATGTTGTAATGGAAATTATGCAATGCAACTTTGCATATGGAGCCTCCTATTGTAACTGCTGAGCATCTGTTTTTATTGCAGAACCACAGGCAAGCACTCTTTGGAAAACATGGGAACTCTGTTCTCCCAAATTCCCCAAATGATAATTTTATGTCTTTAGTAATGGGCAACAGGGGATTGTTGCTTTTGAGAATAAAATATTAGCATCAATCACATAAACTGAGCCTCAGTTCATTACCTTCAGTTTGAAATTCCATTAGTATGAAAGCAGCAAAAGCTTTGTTTCAAGCTACTTTGAAAATACTTCCCAGTAACGATATCTAGCTATTTCACAGGAATTCACTTTCAAAATAACTCTGAATAATTTCCTAATACCTTGATTTGAGTCACTACATTAGTCTGGATAAAACCAACTAGAATATATCTTCACATATTTTTTTCTTAACCTTCCTCAGATAGATGAGCTACAAGTAACTTTCCCTTGCTATCAATTTATACAAATGTTTCTTCAGGTCAGAAGCTGCAGCATTTCCAGCAATCTGAAGAAAGCTGAATGTGGCTAGCTAAATGAGACACGAAAATACCCCAATCACTCGGTAATCTCAGTGTTTAGCTGTTCAGATCATTTACAAATGTGCTCTGCATGCTATAGCTTCCTTCAGCATTAGTACATTCATACTGAATGTCCAGGAATCTGAAGCCTCCTGTGTCAGAGCATAATCCACAGTATTAAAGTAACAGAAGGCTTATCTGAAACATAGGTAACTGCAGCTGGGGGAGATTCCCTACCTTCAAAGGAATGGGAGGCATGCATACTGGGTATTTAATCACCATCACATTATCTCAACATATTTTTGCATTTTTCAAAACCGTATAGTCATTAAAAGGTTAAGATAAAACGGAGGTACCTCTACCTTGTATTATCTAGGTGTATATAAATGCATATACACACACATGCACACATATATGTATAGACATATACTCTATGCACCTTTATTTTTTCCTGTTATATAGTTCCTCACAAGTACGCTTATCTGTTACCTGGGGAGTCAAGTACCTGCCTTTCACCTACAAAGTAGGAATTCATTGGGGTTGAAAGGTTTCTATTTGTGTTACTTGAAGGGCAGAAGCAATATAGATTGAACAAGTACAATAAATTTCCCTTTAAAAAGACATTGTTATGTGGCACTCTTGCGAAGTGGGTTGAAGAGCGTTTAGCTGCAGTGTAAGGGATGAGAACCAGTCTAGAAGCCTAGGCAGAACTTAAGAAAAGGCACTCTTGGTAGCTGAATCAATGAATTGGACATGAAAACGAGAGGAGAGATAGGCAGCAGTTGGAACAGCACATAGGATCAAGAGTGCAATGCATTTTTAAGATGAGAGATGAAAGTATGTTTGTATTACTACAGGAAAGACAGTGAGATGTAACCTAGATGCAGCCAGAAGGAGCCTGAAGGAGTGAGCCTAAGAGAGATCTAGAGATGGAGTTCTGTGACTGGGAAAAGTGAGTGAATGAATGAGTTAGGGAATGAAAAAATGAGAGAAGCCTTAATAGCAATGAAGAGGGTGCGCAACCAGAGGGCTGTAGGAGAAATGAAAAATAGAGGCAAATTATGGGGAGAAGGAAGTTTATCTCTCATATTCTAAATGTTCTAAATTTCTCTCAGAATAAATACTGTGCACTAACATGAGCATATCTAAACAAGAGAGTCTTCTTCCAACCTTTCCTTTACTAAAAACGTATTAGTTGTCGTTGTGTTTTGGGGATCTGAGAAAGTCTTTCACTTCTTCCTCTTCAAAAATCACATGAATCCACAAAATGGTTTACTGAATGGTAACAGGAAGGTAGCTAGTCATCTACAGAGTTTAAAAATGCATAAAATTAGTAGCAAATGTTTACTACTTTCTCAGGCGTGCAAAAAAATGTGCATGCTTCATGCACTGCTTCTCAGCAACTCAAGAGCAGTGAACTTATTTCAGTCAAATACCTCAGTGTCGTTCACTTGAAAACCTGACCTTGTTTCAGTCACTGTGAAAATTATCATGCCTGGTAAAGACAGTAACTTTTTCCCTTTTTTTTTTCTTTTTTGTAAAGTGAAGGACAGGATTCAAACTTACAAAAGGGGGCCTCTGGTTGTGCCTTGTCAAGGCTCCAAATATTGGTAAGGACATCTGTAACATAAAACTTACTTCTAAAGACCAAAATCAACATGTTTGATTCACAAGAACAGGGCTTTAGTACTGTGTAAAAATTGCACAGGCTTAGATTACAATTTCTACAATTGCTCGTATTTACATTTCATTTTATAAAGATGTTTGATGGTTTAATGTATTTTCATTAATAAATTCAGCAATCTTAACTGTACCTTGAAATAACCAGTTCTGACTTTATTAAGAGAGGCAACCCAAGGGGACGCCCAGTCTATGTAAGTAAGGTGGGACTCTGCATTCTCAGACCTCCAGTGAGACTTCAGAAACCACACAGTATTAGTCCAACTCCATTTCTATTTAACTCAGCTGTAAAACGCCTGCAAACTTGAGTAATAATAAGTCCTTCTGAAACCTACCATTAAATTTAAATATGTAGCCTTGCATAAGTTAATGAAAAGTCAGTTTAAGCTATGTTTTTGCCTGTTACAGCGAGTTTATGTGTATTCTGGGATGTGGTTTGTATTTCACGTTCCACCATCATTCTTCGCACGTGCTAGTACCAAATGGGTATAAAACATTATGACAGTTAAGTTCTCCAGTTCTGCCACACTGCTTTGGGAGGGTGGTAGGGGGTCAGCAGAACTCTTCCCGTCTAGAATTTTCATTATCTTTCACTTGGACTGTAACAAATCATCACTACTACACACACATACAAAAATTAATAACAGTAATTCCACAGTAAGCAAAACGAGCTTATAAAACTTGCATAAAATAATCTTGGTGGCAGGATGGAGACAATCAGAAAGAAAGGAATCTATTGAGATACAAAAGGCTTGGCCCAGTGATGTCCGCAGTTAACAAAATTTACTCAGGGAGAATCAGGAATGCATTTTTAACTCGTACAGTATGCTTTTCAGAGGTGCTTGAATCCTTGCTTTTCAATGTGCAAATGGTTTCTTCTCGGCTATATCCATAAAGATCATGCACTCTCCCCCAGTGTGGCTGAGCTGAGCAAATGAAGAGGCATTTCTAAACTGAACTCATAAATAACTTATTGTATTAATATACTGGAAAATTGGCAGGAAACAGGGGAAGGTACGTCACTGACAGTCTTTATACCACCATTTATCCTTGCAATCCATTTAAAAAACGTTAGTTGCTCTAGCAACTGTCAAACCACACTCTGATTCTTCTTCCTCTAAGATACAGAACTTCTCCAAAACACACACATAAAACATAGTCCTTGCTTATTTGAAGGACAGGGTTTTGGGCACTTCCAGGTTGTTTAAAAGGAACGACATTATCTAACGAGCTGACAAATCCTTTGCAGGGCTATTGCTCTGCACACTCCAGGCAGAGACAGCTATCTGAAATCTCCCTATTCTCTTCTTTCTTCTCTATATTATAGAGAACTTTATTCCATTCAGCTTCTCGCATCACTGCATTCCCCAGCATTAAGTAAAACATCTACACATTTGTCCCATGCGGTTCCCTCCATCATTCTCTCCCAAAAGGGTGACACGTGCCATGGAAGGTTTGGCTTGGAGAAAACATTCTATAACGTACATTCTGCAGCATTTCTACGTTCAAAAAGGCAAAGTCGAAGACACATCCCGTATGAGAATGCCTAAAGCAACAACCATTCTCTACAACTTTTGTCACTTCCTAGAGATCCCAGAACTGTCCCTAAGAAGAATAACCCTACTGCAAACAGGCTGAACCTTTTTTCTAAAGATCTTAAATGTGAGGAAACCATCAAGGAAACCACTGGCGTAACAACAGTCCTCCACAAAACTCTGTCAGAAACAACAAGCCAAATCACACACTACTGGTGAAAATTTCACAAGGGGTGAAGCTCCCCTCTGTGTGACATGCCAGTGTTACTTATAATCAAAGATCCCTGGGAAGCTCTAGCATGTTCAAGGACACTATCCCGGGTAGGATGATTGCATTCCCACCTACGTACTGCCTTTTATGCCTAGCAGCTCTGTTCCATTCCCTAATGATCTCTAAAACCAGAAACATTGAACTCAAACAAATCTGCCATAGCTAATGAGATGATTATTTTTTTATTTTGTGTCAAGCAGAAAATAATGTAATATATTGCACAGATTGTATTCAAGAGTATGTACAAATGTACTCTCTTAAATAAATTTCAGACTTACAAATGTTTACTTTTCCCTATCATATTAATTTTATTGTCTCAATTTTACTGTGAAGTGTGTTGTAAAGTGTAGGATTGATGGTTCTACAAAAATGATTTCTGGTTCCTCCAGAAGGCTCCAGGCTACCCAGCATTTCACCTTTTCTGAAATACTGTAAGTACCACCTTTACTCCTTTCTACCAAAGAACTTTTGCCTCTGACAGGACAAATACAGAGAGAGAAAAGGAACAATGCATTTGTTCTCATTATACTTGATGGGAACATTTAGGCAGAGGTTGGCATGTGTGTTAATAAAAAATTAATTGCAAAGTAATATCCACAAGCACTCTCTGGAACCATTTTTAAAATTTGTGTATGTGTTTACTGGAAACAGCTGCAAGCTGGCCCAGTTATATAACATAAATAAAGTCATTTGACTCTTCTGACCAGTGGCACACAACTACTGGTTTAACTGTGTATGTGGAAATTCATCTGCTCTCCAAGTTAAAACCAGTCATTCACAATGGTTAGGTTGATGCAATCAAGGGAATCATTAATCACTCACAGTTTTGCTCATTAACAGCAATGTCTAGAGTAAGTAGAGGGGACTCAGTTTTCTATCAGAATTCCCCACCCAGCTGAAGTTTTTTGGCTGCCCTTAACACATTGTTGGACTATTCCCATATATTATTTCTTCTCCTTGTTTCTCTTTTTCACATCTCGTGCCATGCTAGGCAGCTTCGTGTCTCAGTGTCCGGACTTCCAGTTGCACTTCTACTGACCCAAACTTTCTTGCACCACACACCTCTTATCTGCATGGTGGCCTGTGATTTACCAAGACTTATTCTACCTACATGACAAGGACAAGGACAAGCTGCTATGCTAATGAATGCTCCTGAGGGACATAATTTCCTTTTATTAACCACCTAGCATGGGCACATCTTCCATACTGTGTGAAGAAATGCACAGCAGTCAGCAGCACAAGGCCACCGTATCCCGTTTTGCATGTCAGACCTGTGACTGAAACACAGAACTGCAGAGCTATAAACAAAGCTGCTGCAGCTTGCACTGAGGCCCCAAAACTGGAACTGTGAAAAATTTATATCCCCCAAGAGGTGTCATAGATTAGGACCTCATTAACATACAATGTGTTCTGTTTCAAAGCAAAGCAGGTCATTCCGGTGGGTCAATTCACCAGCTACTATCAGTTATGAATCTTGCCAAGGGTCTTCTTAAACACGAAAATGATGCATGTTGTTTTGAAGCCATATGCTTTCATGCTTTCTCGGATATAGATGGGCTGGGTTAAGTTACTGCCACTAGAAACTCATTACCACACTACAGCTGGCAAAGCATAGCTGAGCTATCCATGATTTTATTTGCATGCTTCACTGCTGGAAGGCCAGCTCTGATTTATACCGGCCTCTGAAGGCCATGATTTAGGCCAGCTCTGATTTACATTAAAACAGAAATGGAAACAGTCCCACTATGTGTTAACTTCATGACAGTCATGAAGTATAGGTAGGTCATGCAGGTATTAAACTGCTCCAGCAGAATCTGAAAATATGCCGCTTTCTACACCATAATAGTATAGGCTAGTATGACTTGGATCCCTTCTGTCTTCATATTCATTTCCCCTCTTAGTTTCTCTTTGGCTGCCATCCTGTATGTGTTCAGGAGAAGTGGCTATCAAGAGTGCCTGACTACCTGCATATATATTCAAGATTCTTTTCTGCTATGGTTCTTGGAAGAATTTACATGCATTGTATGTTTATGGGAAACATAACATCACAAACTATGTCTACTGCTTAGACAAAGGCAGTTTACCATAATTAGCCTAAAAACAAGCATTACATAAAGATGTGTTCTCCTTTACAGAGCTGTACGAAAAGGGAAGGATTTTTCATTTGTCAGTTTGTCAGAACTGTTATGTTTTGTTCCAGAACAATGATAATATAAAATGTGTAGCTCTGCTTCACTAAATATTACAATATTGTATTACAACTTACTGTAAAGGAAAATGTGTTCAAGCCAAATTATATTTACATATAAAGAAAGTGACCTTTTAAAACTAGTAATTATAAAATGTGGAAAAGGAGTCCTCTAATTTAATTGTGGCGATAACTTTAAAAATACTTCTGTCTGATGTTTTTCATAACTTCAGGTTTTTATTTCGTGAGACATATGTCACTTTACCCATTAAAATATAAAATTAACCTGTCCTTTAGGAAAAGTAGATATTGGACAATATTTTATTCTTCATTCTGCTATAGATACAAAACAAATGTATCTTTTATCTCTACTCATGGACTCTGTTGGAGTGAGCCTGGAGTTAATTACTAACAACTCAGCTTACTTTGAAAAAGGGAGGACTATGGGAGGGAGAAAGAAGTTGCTACTCATTTCCCCAGACAGGAAGCTTGAGCACATATGGCCTGATAGAAAGAGGGGAAAAAAAAAGGTCAACTGTCTGAGTTGACTTCTGATGGGCTACCTCTGGATATGTATTAGGATATAGCAAGTTCCTTCTCTCAAAGGAATTTATGTTCATATATTGTAGCACAAGCCTTTAGGTTTTTTGTTTGTTTTTTTTCCTCTTCGGATATTTTTTTAAAAATCTAAGCTCTACAGCAGTAAAGAGAAGTTAGCAGCCTAAGGATAAAGAATGGAAATTTAACAAAACCTAAATCAGAAGAAATTTTCCAGCATGCCTACCTGTTATTATACAAACAAACAAACAAACAAGTCAATTTCTTCAGAAAGAAGGAAATTTTATCTTGTGTTTTCTTGTTTGTTTGTTCTTTTGGGAGGGATTTTCATTCTCTTCATTTTATGAAGAGCTGCTGCTCCTTAAAGATGATGCACTGCAGTTGCACAAAGACCTGTTCCTCCATCTCCTTCAGCTGCAGGTCATAAAGAATATCCTTCACCAGCTTGAAATACTGAAATTTACATTGAAAATAACTGTAGTAAGAATATAATTTCAATTCGAAGGCGGAAATTTTATAGTTATAAGCATTACTATGCTTATAAAAGTTCTGCCTTCAAATTGAAATGTATATGAATATGAATGTCTATGAAATCTGAAAAACATCCTGTTGCTAAGTACCAACAGAATTTGGAAGTTTATATCATGAAAAGTTTATATTAGTATATATATATACACACAAGTATTTTAACAAAGTTCAGAAAAATCACATTTGAATAGTAAAGTCAAAATCATTATGATGGAAACCACGATATGACTACAAGATCTTCAGTGTTTACTGAATTCAAATATAATAATAAAGTATTGAAGCAAGTCAGATCTTCCTCTTTAGAACCATGATTAGATTGCCAAATTATGAGCAATTGCCTTGCTCAGCAGGTAACTATAATCTCAGTTTCCAAAATATCCACTTTAATCAACAGGGAGTTTCCCCAGGGAAAAAAAAAAAAAGGGCTGTAAGAGGAAAGAAGACTGTCTGTAGTTTCAGTTAAATCACGACATACAGTTGTAGACCTGCCGCTCCCCTCTCTGCAGGGAATCTCCAGCTACAAATGGCCTGCCAAACCACTCATCCTGGCTACCAGCCATTTCTTGTGTTGCTCTTTCTTCTTATAGCTGCACAGCTCTTTCCCAACAATGTGGTGGGAAGCACAGCCGCCGTAGGACTAAGTCTCAGTCCCCTTCCCATCAGATGCCCATATGGCCAGGTAAACCCATGGATGTGCACAGGGGTGCTAGGTCATAAAACAAGGACTGCCTGAGCACCTCCTGTGCCCATGCCATGCCCAAAGTGCTGGTGTCCTCCTGTGGACATTTATCCATGCAGAATTGCTTTTGCTTGATTACTGTGATAGAAACACTAGTGGTCACGCAACAGAAGGCTTCGCAAAAGTCTTGAAGAAGACAAAAGATTGCGCACAACTGAGCTGATGAACCTGGATCTGAACCATGGGTTGAGACTGGGATGGGCTTTTGGCTAACAGTGCATTTCACTAAAAGAAAACTGCAACAAAAAAAAGGACCATCTTCTACAGAACTTAGATATCAGAAGAAGCACTCCTAAAATGTTTTGAAATAATTTTTCAGTCACTGTAAACTAGCAGTACAAACAGAATACTGTCTTTGCTTTTAATATATTATAGAAAAAGATATGGTAGTATTCATCTCATCTGAACTGGTCTCTAATGGTTAGAGGTATACAGTCCAAGCTAATGTCTCCTAGAGAGTCCTGCATTTCTGGAAAAGAAGCATAAATAATTAAACTAGCTGCTTAGGTGGCTAGAGTTATTTAAACCAAATCTTGTCCTGCTAAAAGTTTGGGGAAATGCTTTCTAAATAGAGCTGAAACTTGTCACCCTACAGGACACAAAAATATTCCTTGAAAGAATTGCTAAGAAATGACATGCCAAAATCTGCCATCAGTTAAACAAAACATAAAACCATATAATTTGACTGAAAATGGACTAACTCCTTATTTACATCATGCAAATCCAAAACAGCCCTATTCCAGGCCTGTGAGGACGTAAGAATATATTTAACTTTAGTCACGCAGAACGCTTACAGCGGAGTCACAATCAGAACTCAGATTGTCCCCCACATCAAATATAAGCACCGTCCTGTAGAGGAAGCCTTTGCATCACAAAAAAAGGCTGCATGTGTCGTGCCTACTGGTCTTTGTTGCTTGCCCCTAGCTGCCAATGTTGGTATTAAAAATGTAACTCAGCAATTATCACTTCCGCGAGCTTACCTGAGTGCAGAATTTGAGCAATGCAGAAAATACCAACTTAGGCAACGTGGGCAATTAGGATTGAATGACTGACAAGCAGCTTTGAGGTATTCGAGTATCATTTAGACTTGTTAAACATGAAAGGAGAAAGAAAGGTGAAAAAGTACTACCACTTTGCTATCAAATAATAAATATCAAGCTGTGAGGTCATTATGTACTCCTACTCGTATGTGCACACAGAAATACAGCACATTCAGGGCTCCATCCTGATAAGAAGTCTCACACAGTTCACAGAGGAAATGACTTCATCAAATGGCCTTCCTAAGTATGAGGTCCTAAATTCACTTTTAAAGCTACATGTGACACATAATAATTTCCGTCTTTTCCTAACAGTAAACCTCAAAAGGAATATACTGTAAATGAAATTCAATTAAAATTTAGTAGTTAGAATGCATACTGCTCTAGCTTACCAGTACACACACAAATACACACAGAGAAACACTAGAAGGAATAGCTGCTTGTGAGAGATGAGCAACAAACTAATTTCCAGAAGTAACCTTTATTTTTTAATAGCAATATTGCCATTTTAATTGCTTATCTGCAATCAAGTCACGAGAAATTGTCATTGGTTTAACTTACAGTTAACATGACCATTACCAAATTAGCTCCTTGTCAAACTATGGACACATATGTATGCACATACATACCTACATGCTTATGTACAGCGTCTTATACAAAAGTACATCTGTGAATGTTTAAGGAATAATGTTTTGCCTGCCATTCCCTGTTACCCTCTGGAGTCTTAGTTTCTGTTGGCATCTATATCATGCTTCCCTCATGCTTCAGTCGTCATTAAAGTTATAGTTACAATTTGCATTACTGTCACGGATCAGGTCTTTCTAAGTGGACTGTAAAAATCCATAACAACAATAACAATAATAAATAAGAACAGTCTCTGGCTCAAGAAATACATATGTTTCACAACCGGATAGAGATGGACACGCATTTCTCCATGCAACACGCTAACCTCACAACGCCACGAAGCAGGCAATTTCAGAGTCATGCTAGTTTGACATTACATTTGAGCTACACTGCCCATCTAAACACAACCAATTCTCTCAGGCACAGATATCAGCAGAGGCAGTGCAAGAACGTCTACTCTGTCTGTAAACACAGCATCAGAGTAAGAATATACAGCAAGTATAAGAGGAGAAACAGCTGGACACAGCTGGACAAATGGGAGCTCACAGGAAGAGAGCAGTACTGGTCAGTATGGCAGGCAACGCTACAGGGGAAAGAAAGAGTGTTTTACTTAGCATATGCAGAGCCACCGCTATCTACCCCTGTTTCCCCGTTCTGCTGAAAACTGGATCGGTACTGTCATTTTAGGTAAATTTTCAATGCTAACACAAAACTGATTCCAAGAAATATTTCAGAATTCAGAAAGAAGTGCTCTTCAGTGATTTCTGACCCATTAGATTTGACAAAGCAACTCAATTTAATGAAAGGCTGGCATGGTCTGAGATTATAGAAAGCGTCCAATTTGTGAGAATGGGTATCTTTTACTAGATCAGATTGCCTTAAAACAATATTACCTGTTATAATCAATCTTTAACAGTAGATAAAGTATCAAACACATCTATACTCACAACAAAATTTAGAACACTCCTAAATGTGAGGAAACGTAACATTTAACGGTTCCATAAGAATGCTTGGTAAAACATTTATGTGGACTCAGCATGTGAACAAATTTCACAAATAAAACTTGTTCATTTCCCTGATGACCAATAGCCAGAACAAGAAGGGATTCTTTTAAAAAGGATTGTCTAGACAGCTCAAAAATAGCCTCTGTGCCCTTGCCAGGTGCAACAGAACTGGAAAAGTAGGAACTGTGGCACTTACTAAAAACAGGGTGTTGTTTTGACTATATTCCTCATCCAACCTCAGCCTCCTGGATTTCAGCATGGAGATTCGCTCCCACACAGTTCCCAAGGAAGACCAGCTCATCCCGTGCCTTACCAAGATGTAGCATTAGCAGTTTTCCAGGCAGCATTCAGACAGTGCAAATTTCTGAAGATCAGGTGTGTTTGTGATACAGAGTTAGAGAAGGTTTCAGAAGCTAAGGAGATGGTCCTCACAGCCCTAGCTCCTCCTTCTCCCTCAAAAGAACGCATGGAAAATTCTTTTTGCTTGTTTGATTATGACCCATATTTGATCTGGCTAAAAAGTAGAAAAGAACAAGGGAAAATCGTGCTCCCTGGTTTCTGCGAAACTGAAGGCCCCTGCCTTCTCTTTTCAAAGCAAACTGCAAAGAGGAGATGTTTATTCTTTGAAGTCAGTGTGCATGTTCTATGCACTCAGAATGACACTCCCTCAGTGCAGATGTGGAGTTAGATAACATCAATTTATGTTAAATATTCCTAAAATAGATTGAAAGAGAAATACATACGGTGCTGTTTTTAGACATCCTAGATAATGCTTTTACTTAGTCTGGTTTTGCATTTTTGTTTCTTCAGTGAGTGGGAGATGTATTACCTCATGCTTTAATGGATGTGGTCATTTTCTCTCTGTGGCCAAGCTGAGAGATTTTTGCAGGTTCTGTTCCCACATTTGGGGACTCTAAATTTCCTTTAAAATTCCTGGGTCAGCAAGAATTCGTAAAACTCTGTTCTGCCAGAGAGCCTTCACGAACCTGAAGTAACCGAAATCAGACTTCAGGAATGGCACAGGCTGCTAAAGGAAGGCTTACCAAGCAATTAGCTATGACATTAGATAGCGCAGTTTGCTAAGCAAAAACTACTAGCACTGCTTACACACACTGCACCATATACTAAAGGCCCTATGCAAACCTCAGACAACATCATGCATATACGCACTTCACTTAACACACTCGACATATTGGCAAATTTCTTATTAAACTCTGCAAAAGCTAATACCACCCTGCCCTTGCGTGTAGCTAGAAGTGCCCCATTAGAAAATCATTACTGTGGAGAGACAAAAGGTAAATTGCCTTCTATTTTTTTTCCACAAAGTTTTAAGTAATGATACTGGAGACATGAAGGAGATATACCCAATTCAAGGTCGCTAACGTCTCGCCAAGTCCAAACCACCTTAACCTGACCCTACTGGATGTTTCTCATGTCCTGTCGAGCATCCTCTTCATCTGTCACACTGCCTCCCTCCCAGTCTTCTGCCAGGTGCAGATTTGACGGGTAGATAAACAACAAAGAAAAGACACCACACAAGAGACCAAAACAGATTGCACTTTAAAACACCAGTCTAGCTAGATATAGACAAAGTTAGCCCAAATTTAACAGGGGAGTACTTTTTCTTTTCTTTTTAAATTCATGTTGCAAATCAGCTCTAAATTATTCCCCATCATCCGCCACAACAGGCACTATCAATCTCCACCCTTAATTTCCAACAGCAAACTTTCATGCCAGCAAACTAAAAGAGTTGCAAATGGGAAATACCAACAGTGAATACAGTCATGATCTAAGGATGAAAACTAAAGCTAAAGGCCTGGAAATTCTAAGGAAAACACCTACAGCAACTACATAAAACCTGCAAAAATATCAGACAGTGAACATGAATCAATGGATATTTCCTAAAACTTTGTAAACTGTCAGAGTTTCTCAAAATTTACACTCTCCAAAGAGCTCCTGTTAATAGTTGCTGTAAGGCATCTCACGTACATAACAGAAAGATGAATTAAATGCTGCCACTCACAGTGGTTCATAGTTTTCTTGTTGTTGGACTTTTTTTTGTTTTTCCTTAGAAGTGCATATGCTGCTGAACTGTTGACACAATTTGCAAAACTGATTGGGAAGACAGGAAAGCAGAATAAACTTACTGAATCTTCCTCTTTCTACCAAACCCTCTGTAAGAGAATAAGGAAATAAGGAAATAGAGTATAATTATATAGCTGCATTTATTTATTTATTAATTAATAGGAACCAATGTGATGAAATACAAGCAAGAAACTAAAAGAAAAAAGCAAAAATGATTTTACTGGGAAAAAGTGTTCTTCCTCCTTAGAAGAACATGAATATATATTTTTACTTGAAAATTTGAGACCCCAGTGGTTTGCTGTAACAAGCATAAAAAGCTATCTTAATGAAAGAATTCTGCTTTAGAAAAGTAGTAAATGCATGTTCATGCCAGCCTAAAACTTCTATTTCTCAATAACTGACTAGCCAATTATTTTCTACAATGGTAAAATACTACACATTGAACATGCTTTTAAATTGAAAATTACTTCAATCATAGACTGAATCCTAATTTTGTTGGATCTAAAGCATCACACCACTGAATTTAAATAAATTGTTAGGTCATATAAGGAAATTCAGCGCAACAGAATTTTTAAAAATAACTTATAAGATCTTAAAGACAAATTGAGGTAATAAAACAGGGTAATGCCAAAGGGACTAGAAAATATCATTTCAAGGCAATAAAATATTGCACCACACTTGCAACCTATCCCATAAATATTAAACTTCCTTGAAAATCTGGTATTCATCATCCAAATCTTAGGCCACAGAGAGATGTGCTAAATTAAGCATTCCAGTATCACTCAGAAAAATAAAAAGGTTCATGCTTCTGAAAACAGAAAAAACCCAACCACCTTCCCCCAAGATCCTGACCAATTATTTAGCCTGCCAAGCATGCAATGTAAGCATCTACCATTGCACTATTGCTCTATTTCTGCTAATTACCAGAAAACTGGAAGTTAGGACCAAAGCAGAGGATCTTTTCTGTTTCAGAGATCGTAATTCCACTATCAGCATTGCTGCTGTTACAGCTTAAAGATATTCAAGTACTACTTGGGCTCAGTTCAATCACTTACTGTCAGATACTGAACTGTAAATCACAGCATCACAGAATGGTTGAGGTTGGAAGGGACCTCTAGAGATCATCTGGTCCAACCCCCCTGCTCCAGCAGGGACACCCAGAGCACGTGGCACAAGGTAGCATCCAGGCAGGTTTGGAAAGGAGACTCCACAGCCTCTCTGGGCAGCCTGTTCCAGGGCTCTGTCACCCTCACAGGAAAAGAAATTCTTCCTTGTATGGAGATTAAACTTCCTGTGTGCTTTAATTTGTACCCATTTGGACTCATCACCCCTTGTCCTGTCACTGGCCACCACCAAGAAGAGTTTGTCCCATCCTCCCTACATTCTCCCCTTAGATATTATACATGTTGATCATATCTTCTCTCAATCTTCTCTTCTCTAGGGTAAACAGGCCCAGTTCGCTTAATCTTTCCTCATACGATAGATGCTCTAGTCCTTTAATCATCTTTGTCGCTCTACGCCGGACCAGACATCTCTGGCAATTCGGCATGCTTCCTTTTAGCCTTTAAAGCAAAAAGCAGAGGAGGCATCAAAGTGCTTTTGTTCGCATAGGGGGGATATTGAGAATGAAGACAAATATTGATCATATCCGTGGTTCCCAGCATTAGTGCCGTTCACATCAGCACTTCACGTAAGCTTTTCTATGTTTTGTTCACACAATCTGCGAGTTGTCTACCACTCTTTTACCACCTACTTTTAAAATGCACAAATTGGCTTTCCTGGATGCAGCACTCTGCTGGAACAGAACAAGAATCATAAAAGCAAAAAACACACTGGGGAGTAAGAAGAGAAATCCCTTGCATCTACATTTAAAGCCTATGAAGCACTGAGCTATACTCAACATCAGTGAGGAGTAAAAAGTCCAGGTGGGCAATCTGAAAAGAAGTCAGTTTTGATGGCCCGGTTCTGCCTTTTCATTCGCTCCGCTGTCTTCGTTTCTTCTTTGTCCTTTGCTCATATCCTCCATATCTTTAATCCACTCTTTTCTGCATCGTCTTACAGAATCACTGACCATTTGCCTGCCTGTCCTGATAATGCCTTATCCTACAGAAACGAAGCCATTCAAGCACTAGCCCGGACTGGATGAGGTCATACATTATCCAAAAGCCTAGACATTTCTAGGAAAGCTCTGCTAACAGCTTGTCATCACTTTCTGAGATGGATGCGTGAAACAGAACATTAGTACATTTCTGCAATTTCATTAAACCTTCAAAACACCCTTTCAAGGGCTCCTTGAGATTTTATGATTTCATGGAAAAAATCTTGCTCCTTCCAACAAGTGCTGTAACTTTACTGTTTCCTTCAGGTACAGCTTTTCATGGCCGAAGACAGAACATTTCCTCATATTGTTACAGCGGTGCATTATTGATGTGAATTATGAAAGCACAGCACGTGTCCTGGAAATATACAGAAATATAGAGGTTGTATTACCAAGATCATGGGTTTTCTTGCAATTGTTTGTAGATTATCCAAATTAAGATGCAAGGCTTTGTTTACAGATAGTAACCACTTAAGACTATAGTTACAGTAGCAGAGTTGCATATAAGGAAATGAATCACAATTCCATAGAGTCACAGCTTGTGTATGACAAACACTTGTCATTTTGCAATGAACTTGGGCTTTTTTTCTTCAAACTCTCAGGTTTTCAAGACCAATCCATGATCACAAAGAAATCTCAATTTCACATTTTATTCTGCCTCTTAAAGTTATGCCTTAGCCCTGAGAGTAGTGGAAAGAAGTATGGAAATACAATGTGAATGCTTAGAAAACAATCATCAAAGGCACTAAAAAGTATTTTTTTAAATCTCTTTCAGTATTTTTCAATCCATCTCAGATTTCTGAGTATGCCAGATGAGAAAATTTGGATGCAAGGGAAGGAAGTTTACAGAAAGTGACAGCAAAAAAGTATGGCAACTATGAGAAAGTTGTAAATTCACACAGAGCTCCTCACACGAAGCTAAAGCATGGACTGTGCTACGCCCCTCTGCAGACACTTGGATTAAAAGGTGGCCGGAAAGTGACACTTCTCTTAGGAATTGCTAGTTATGGAATCCATTCAGCAGTTTGTTTTGGCCATTTGTTAGTCTTGTCCCACGTACTGAGGGAGGAAGTAACTCTGTAATAACTTCTGTTATTACAACATTTGAATGGGAGAGCTCCAGGGAAGTACATCTGCCAGTGGACACAGACATACGGGATGAGTTTCACCATGCAAGCTGAACTATGTAAAAGGATGAAAAAGCAGACTGTGAATCTCCTTAACACTGAATTAGATCCTTGGGGAAAAATAAACACACGCACAAACACACAAGAAATTACATCAGACCCTGGGCTACATATATTTATATGCACTCATAGACTTTTTCATATCACATTAAAAAAAGGCATCTCTATTCAGGAAGAAGTTACAAGCTGCTGCAGTACCTACATTGTCCCTCATAGAGTTCAGAGCATTTTCATTAAGGTCTTCATGAAGTACAAGAGGCTACAATTATTTCCGCTCATTATAGACCATTGCAAAAAGCAATAGAGAACAAAGATTTAAATGCTAAATACTAAACCGGTTTCTTCGTTTTTACACCGATATGTATCTTCTTGATATTGATAACTGCAAGATCTTCAGATCAGCCTACAATGTTTCACTGTTTCACCCAATGGCAGCCTCTGAAATGTAATTAGATGTAGCTGCATTGGAAGAAAATAGGCCTTTATCTCTTGCTATCAGAAATAGAAGCAACAGTATACTCTAAACACACATATAAAGTAAGTGATTATTTTTTGTTCTCAAATGTGTTATTGTTTCAAGGCTCAATACTGTATTCTACAGTCAGCTTCATTTGAAATTTACTTTCCTGTAGAAATTAAGGGGGTAAATGTTGTGATCTGTTCTACCTTTTTGAGATGTCGGGTGAATTCTCTTTGAATAACACGCCTTATAGAACTGTGGGTCTCAACTTCTTTGAAGTCCATGGTCAGGTTAATTCTTTCCATAAAGCACCTAAAAGTAAAGTCATTGTAGATAACAAGTTGTGCTACAAATACATCTATTGTGAAGAATTACACTACGCAGAAAAAATATTTTTTAATAAACATATTTAAAGGGCTGTTGTGTTACCTCGTTACAGCCTACCCTCTGTTCCACAGGATTCTGCATCTATCCTTTCCAAGACATTGAGAAAAGAAAAGAAAAAAAAGAAAAGAAAAAAAGAAAAGAAAAGAAAAGAAAAGAAAAGAAAAGAAAAGAAAAGAAAAGAAAAGAAAAGAAAAGAAAAGAAAAGAAAAGAAAAGAAAAGAAAAGAAAAGAAAAGAAAAGAAAAGAAAAGAAAAGAAAAGAAAAGAAAAGAAAAAGAAATGAGCTTGACAAAAATCTCTAGTTATCAGAAAAATCTAGTTTTACTAATGAGTTATTCTGGACTGACACTGGTATCACATCCTTCTGACATTTTACCACATATATTTAATATACCTTTGATACAGATCTTTGATATGGATCAGCATGTCACAGCTTTGACATTTCAATCGTGCATGCTGTTTTTATATTTTCTTATGTGAAACAATTCAGTCATTTAATGCATTATAAAATAAGATTTTAAGACAGCAGATGGCATCACTTAGTTATTTTAACTGTTATACACTGACCATTTACTATGCAGCACAATCCATTTTTGAAGATTAGCAGATACAGCTCTAGGGACAGCATCCTGACAGCAAAGTGACATACCAGAGAAGGTAAAAGAAAGGCTCACTAATTTATCTA
This sequence comes from Crypturellus undulatus, assembly GCA_013389825.1. Taxonomy (NCBI): domain Eukaryota; kingdom Metazoa; phylum Chordata; class Aves; order Tinamiformes; family Tinamidae; genus Crypturellus; species Crypturellus undulatus. Next base: position 84,261 of record VWPW01026040.1, on the reverse strand, counting down.
CCTGGTTACTTTGACCTGTATCTAAATTTCGTATAAGGACCTTAAAATAGCCTTTGTTTACCACAGCTGTGGCTGCCTTTCTTTGCTTCATCAGATATTTCTGAGCCCCTAAGCGGGCCTCCTACAAGCCATCAGCTGAAGGCATCCGTATCTTGACATGATCAGTAAGAGTAATGGCTGGCTTTAAGAAACCTGGCAGATGTGGCTACAGCTCAGGGGTAATTTATAGACTCCTTTCCTCATCTGTTCCCACTGGGATGACTAACTATAAAAGCCCCATCACTCTATCAATAACAAATTCACAACATATTTCAAAGTACTATTTGGGGAGCTGCCCATTCGACACATCGCACAACTGCAAAAATTGTCAAAAAAGGTGAACACTAGAAAAGCTCTTTCTGCCCATTAAATGTCACATTGGAAACAACTATTAAGAAAATAAGGATGGGGTCTAAGTTTTGCAAGTGATTGCAAAGCAAGATGCTATTCCATTTTCTTTTTCTAACTTCTTTCTCAATGTGCCTTATATAATACACCAAATGATGTAAAGAAAAGTCAGAAAGATAAATTTCCTTTGAGCTTTCTAGACAACATAAAGCTTTGAAAAGGCATACTATAAAAGCAAGCCATCTCCAGCAGGCTCAAACTGCTATGCAGAAAACGTGAGTTCAGAGAAGGCAATGTACCAGGTTGTTTTTCTGACTACCTTTCGGAAGAATAACAAAAACATTATGTTCCACCCAGGGTATTTAGAAAGTGGCTGTCACAGTCGCTCGTAGGTGTTACACTAAAAGCACACAGTCAAAACGGGTGCATTTTTCCACAAGCCATTCACATAGAGCAAGTGCAAGCCTGCGTGGTGAGGACCACAAGCTCAAGGTGCCATTACCGGGCAGTCGTATGTCCTTTAGCGGCCTGCCAAGGGGCCAAGATCCGCAATCCAGGGGCTGCGGTGCAGAGCCAGCCCACACGTGGCCCTGTGCCAGCGGATCCCTGGTACGGCAGCTCGCTAACCCATTCCTCCGGAGCCCACAGCTGGTCTGCGGAGGCAAAGGAGCAAGAAGGGAGGGCTGCTCAACGCTTGTGTGACAGGGAGATGTGTAGAGCAGGAAAAGGAAAATATAGAGAAGGGCAGAAGTAAGCAGGAGTGCTGGAGAAACACGCTTCCATCCTCACCCATACAGACACTCACCTCTGCTTTTCCTTGCCCAGCCCAAGCTCTTTCTCTGCTCTTGCCTTCTTAAAAACTACCTGAAGAGCCCTGCTGTATGCCATGCTCGAGCTCAAAGCCAGTAGCCTTATATGTGTATATTTATATTTTACAGATATATATATATATATATTTAGCAGTTCTTTGTAGGGTTGCTGGGGGTTTTTCCTTGCTCAGTGGGTAGGTGCAGCTGCCCACATGCATGTGTGGTTAGTACCTAGTGCTTATTTGGAGGCACCCAGGAGTTTGACCCGAGCACCTTCTGTCTGCAGTATGAGGTTTTTAATAAAATGCTAAATTATGAAAACCACCAAGGCAGCACAGTTTATGAAGAAACTAATAGACTTATTCAGAAAATATTACTACAGAGAGTTCTGAAAACAAATATTAGAGTTAAGGAACAGATTATAAGAACTTTTGACCTAAATACTCTTTTTTCCCCTTCAGTGTTCAAATCAGCACACTACTTAGCAGTGTATTGCCACAGCATTCATCCTGCTTCTGCTCTGAAATAGACAGGAACACGCTTTTCCAGCTACTCGCAGCACGTCATTATGCTTTTGAAAAGCAAACTGTAAAGCTATGAAGAGCAGAGGCAGGCGGGGAGAAGGAAAGCACCAGACCTCTGAGACACTATATTACAGAACCATTTTCAAATCTTTTTCCTTTTTATGGAAGTCACCTTCTAAAGTGTTGGCTCTGCATCCTTCAGACGATATATATGTATTTTTTTTTCCAATGTTTTTCCAAGAGTTCTTTTTTTTTTTTTTTCAACCTGGCAGCAGTACAAATTGAACTCCATTATTTTTCCATAATAGAATGAACCACAGATATGGATGTACCAACTGTGTGAATACCAAACAGCAGTGTCATTACAGATGTTCATTTTGGTAGACCTACTAGTCCAAAAGGTATTAGACAGAAGGTGCAAGATTAAATTCCCAGAAGCCAATGATCCGTCAGCAAGGTTATGTATAGTGAGCACCACTACTGCCATGAAAAGAATTATATGATACATTTGTCTGTGGTAGCAGATGCTAGCCTTGTCCTGTCCTACCTTACAACTAAAGTTTAAATAGATGAATGATATGGATACCGATGCTAAAACATGCAAGGAACTTGATTAAAGCAGGAGCTCCATACTCAGTGACAAAATTATCATGGCCAGACTGCAAATTTTAGCTGAAGCACATACCTATAACCATCAGGCCATATTTTAATGGTATTAGAAGGCAAAAATTACACACGGAGCTCTAATAGGGTTTTCTAAAACAGAAGCAAGTTAGGTGCCCAAGATTTCTTGATTTCAATGGTTATTATCACAGTATCCTGTTTAAACACTTCAAAATACCACTTATGACTTATCATACCTTTATAAACCTAGACAGTTTTTGAGTATCTGGCTTCCAGGTACAGAAGAATCTACGCCCCTTAGACCTGAGCACTACTGTCAATTTTAGGTGATACTTTCATAATAATTATCATTTTCTAAGCCATTCCTCCCCATTTCATTAATTTTGTGGAAACTGAATGTCATAATTAAGCTATGTACTATAGTCATTCTGCAAAACAAAGCATAAAAGGTAGGAGTAAACCCTTTTCTAAAATCATACAGAAGAGTAGCCTAGACCTGGTTACGTTATTCCACATCCAGCTCCAGCAAGCTTTTGAGGCTCACCTATGCACATAAAGCACCGTATTCTCCCCAGCACACATTCCAACAGGCACATGCAGCTTACCAGACACTAGCTTTTACAATGGACATGCATGAGAGACAATTTTTGACTTGCCTTTCTGTATTCAAAATCGTTTTCTTCTACACTAGCCCACCTTGCTTATTTAAATTCTGAATTTAGCTGTGAGAATTGTTCATTTCTCAAGTGAGTAATAATCTACTTAAACTCTTACCCCAGTCTCAGTCGTCCTGGTGGGTTTGCAGAGGCACCTGTGCAGCAACTGCCAATCGATCAGCTACCAGAATAGTGTACAACGCTGAAAACCTGAAGAATTACCTCCTTCTTTCTGTCTTTTGCAGCGTTTTTAAACTGGTGGTGGGAGGGGCAGAAAGTCCCCCTATCTTCTTGTATTAGGAAAAGCTAAAATTCCCATCGAAAGTGACTCACCAACATTAATCATATATGCACCAGATTGAAAGACATTCAGAACGCGAAGACTGAATCCCATTCTCAGTTAAGCAAATTAGAACTAAATTGCTAAAGCACTATCATATTATTTTAGCTGCCATATCTGTACAGCTTTGCACAATGGAGCTCATGAATATATATTTGGTGTTTCTCGTGCTGAACTTTCACAGAGAGCTTCTGAATCTTTCAGAAGCGCAAACGACTAAGTAATGTGCAACTTCCCTCATTCTAAAATGGACACATTTCATTTTAAACACTTCTGTATACAAGACATTTGATTCACTTACCACCTGCTTTGTGTATTTGAATAAATATCTCTATTGCTTATCCAAGCAGATGCATATCAGCATCTTCAGTAAACAGATTACACTGCAGTTGGAAATACTGCAGTTTCTATTTGCTTCTTACTGGGAATACTGTGTACCCTTTATTTTTTATTTATTGGTACCAGATCCAAGTACAAAAATCTAAAGAGTCTTGTTTAGATTCAACGCTACTCCTACAGCTAAATGCTGAGAGGCTGGAGGAGGGAGTAGAAGATGAAATAAAAAAATTACCTTAGCATCATCTCTCAAACTTGGGAATGAGAACATTTTTTTCCTTACTGAAATAAATTTTTTAAAAGTCATATTTGAAAGCAAAATATATCCTACTGGATCTAAAAAGCCAGGAATTTTCCTATTCATACTATTATGTAATACTGTTCTATGGTCTTCACAAAGTAGATGCACTTTCTTTGTCTTTCAGGAGCTTCTGATGATGTCTTTATCTGATATTAACTATTCACTTTCCATACAACTATACTCCTTACATCATTAAACCATGAACTTTATTAGCTATAAAAACACAGCAAAATTACAAAAACTGAAAATACTCCTATTATTTAGGGAGATAGTCTGATGCCCTCTAGATTATAATCTCTTACATTCCAGTAAATTTAGCATAAATCAGTATCTTTGCTCGGACTTGGCAAAAAAAAAAAAAAAAAAGAGAGATCAAGGTCTGGCCCTGGCCCAGGGCTGTGGCACTGTATAGCTCTCACATTTAGCAGTTTCTGTGGCATTCAGTCGAAGCGCGTTACCCAAGGCTGAGGCACAACTTTAACACTAGCAGGGGTACTTTGAGTAGGAGACTTGTTCTATTCAAATCAACACTGATCTGACAAATATCTTTGACAGGTAGCAGTATGTGACAAGGAATCTGGGCTCGGATGTCAATTTAGCTCCTCAATGAATGTCAAAAAACATCCAACCCTGAAATTATAACTACCATTAGAAATGATAAAAATACAGAAGAACATTACACTTATGTTTTACAAGCGTAACAACAAAACAGGCAAACTGCACTCTCAGTAAGATATTTAGGCATCAGAGTCCCAGACAGAAATGGGATTTTCTAAGGAAAAGGCCTGCATGACTTCAAAACTTCAGTCTGTTCTAGTTCCTCAGACATCAAATAGGCTTGCTGCTTTGGCATGACTGTATGTGCTGCTGCTGGTGCTCTTCCTCCAAATTTTAATAGTGAACAAGGAACATCTTGCTGATGATCTTGCTGATGATGAGGTTGATGACCTCATGCACCACTTTTTGTATAAAAATTCTGCCTCAAAATTGGCTTATGACCATGCACTTCTTGAAGCTTTTTGAGCTGAACAGCCATTGAGCATCCATCTTTTGAAAAAAAAAATCAGTGTCTTGAGGTTACCATTCAAAAATTAAGCTACCCAGAACCACCGTTTACTTCTTAGAAACTTGGGATTGCCTTTACAAGAAAGCAAAAGCCCAGAAAGCAGAATCCCCTAACAGGCTCTGATGCCACGTTTAAAAGGACCCTAGCGATGTCAGTAAAGCACCTTAGCTGGTGGCAAACGAGCAGGGAAGGCGGCCACAGCCGGGGAGCTGCCACTGCCCCCAGCACAGACTGCAGCCCCCATACCTGTCCCTGCCACACGCGGGCTGGAAGACAGCCTTGTCCGAGCGGAAACCCACGTCAGCCCTTCAGCAAACACTGGCAAGGGGCAGCACCACCCTCGTTTGTTCTACCCCGTGCTGCACGTACCAGTACCAGCAGCTTTCCCACTTCAGAGTGGTGTCTCAACTGACAAGAGAGCTGGCGGCTTGGAAAGCCTCTCCACATGGCGAAACAGAGCCTGACTCAGGTTCACAGCTTTTCCCGTGTGGTTCCTGGCAGTATTTATTTTGCAAAATCATTCAGCATTTAGTAGAGATACAAAGAGGGAAAGCATGTTCTGGTTTTGGGTGGCTAGGCTTTCTGAGAGTACATTCTACATTTTTTTTGATACATTCGAAAAGAACACTCCGTGAAAAGAGTTAGAGCCATGCTAGGTTGTTGTTATCTCTGAAGAGTGAGACTTTGTTGTCTGAGGAAAGTTTCCAACTGGTAAAGGATGAGAAAGACTGGTGATAAAAGGGTTAAAGTGGTACTGATGGGCCCAATGCCATTTTATTGTACCTGAGTGTATTAAGGAGTGCAAGGCCTTGAAAAGTCACATTAGCAATGCAGAAGATAAGCGTGGTTTAAGGAGTATCAACCTTATCATTATAGGAGATGCTACAGGGAGAAAAGCACAAGAAAGTAATAGATTCTTTTTTTTTTTCCTGAGATTTTGAGAGCATAAAGAATAAGCCTGCTTGATTCCACTTTAAAGATGATCATCTCTGCTTTGTTCTGTGCTGAGTATCACTTGTGACTAGTAAGGATATATCAATTTTGATTGGTTTGTAAGCTAAATTCACAGGAAAATAGATGGTCCATGGAACTCACAAAATTCACATTTCTATAAAGTATCTAGCTCTCAACAGTCACTCCAATTTATAAATAGGAAACCAAAACAAAAAAGTTTGGTTTGGATGCCTAAAAGGGATGGTAGGTAGGTGTTCAAGTTGAAAGTGAAAATGCCTGCTCGTCTGGAGTCCTGCTTCCAGGGTGACCAATAAAAACCCATAATCAGTCAAGTTAATCCTTCACAGGTCGGTCCTGCTTCTTGAGAGATGATCCTAAGAGTGACTGGTGCTGAGCAGTATCTCTCCAAGGGGCAGATGTTCAGCAGGTGTGTTCCCAAAGCACACCTACGAGACCGCACACTTGCAGGATAGGGAGATGTCCATGGCTGCAATTCAACTAAAGGTGGACTCAGAAAGAGTCTCATGGTTAGACTACAGGGTAGATTCAGGAATATATACAAAAGTGCAGGTGTAAGACAGGAGAGGAGGACTGTCTGCAACCTGGTGCCTATAGTTTTCTCATAAAACTGGAGTTTGACTTCCAGACCATGCTGGAGGATGCCAGACCTGCTTTATTTGAGTCTGGAGTGACTCCCCATCTGTCACGTCAGCAGGTCTGTGCTACAGCACCTGCTTATTTCTTCCTATTGCATAGCAAGGTTAAGCACACGCTCAAGGCTACATATTCCCCCCCGGAGAAGGCCAGGTATTTTTAAAAGTGTGTGCTATGACCTTGCACTGTGTCACTTTTCTCTGCTTTTTAATCTAGACCCAAGGAAATTGTTTACGATCATAAGGGAATCATTAGAGACAGGAATAGAAGTACTCTTTGCCAAACTTACACACAGATCATACCTTGCTACTCACCATATTTTAAGATTCAGAACTTAATTCTTTCTCTTTTCCTTTCTCTTTTTTTTTTCTTTAAAGCAGCTTTTAGGATGTAGGATGCAATACGGTATGTGGGTTTTCAAGTTAAATTTGAAGTACATTTCTGTGTGCTTACGACTCTGATTCCTTTTTCATGTTTGCTCAAAAAACATATTGAGATAATATGTACTATGAAAAAAAAATGTCTTTGAAGGAGGACTTAGATGCTCAGGAAGTCCTTTGCCATCTGTGGTTCAATCTCTTGAGTTTAATCTGATATGTTGTGTTTTTAAAAACTGTATGCTGCTTTAGATATTTTGAATTAGCCCGACTAAGACTAATTTATATTCCATTTAAACCAAGTGGGAACATTTTCCATTTATGTTACCTGGACTTTCTTGTTAGTCAGAGGACAAATCACGAGTCAATAATGTAGTGTTATTGGGAGAGAGGATGTGAGGGGCAGAAAGGGCATGATCTAAATGTGAATAATCAAAAATAACAAGGTTATCCTAGTAGAAAATTCAAATGAAATCTAGGCATTATGGAGTTGAGAGGAAACCTGACAACAGATTCAGTAAGTCAAGATTTGATCTTTGACTTTTATAATTCATTTCTGGCTCTGTTACCTTTTCTGAAATATATACCTGCCTTTATTTTTAATGAATTATAAAAAGGTCTCAGAAAATTATGTTGGTAAATAGAAATAGTAACCAATGTTGATTCTAATATAGCACAAAAGATGTACGAGAGGGATCATGAAGGATTGTAAAAGTATGTATTGAATGCCTGAACGGATCAATTTGCAGGAAATTAATGAATACCCAGTAGGGGATTGAGAAGAAAGCAACAGAAACTGAATATGAGACTAATAGAGCAAATACAGGAAAAAAAAAAAAAAAAAAAAAAAAAAAAAAAAAAAAAAACAGACCAGAGAATGAAATGGGATATCAATAATGAACAAAGGAAAATTCAAGGCATCAGAACACAAGGAGAATTTAAATGAGCAATCAGACCAAAGAAGGCAGAAAAGCAGAAAAGGCCAAAAAAACGTAATGGATAATTAAAAAAATTAAGGTACCATTGAAAAAGAATGACAACATAATACATGAAAACTTAGCATAATGTCACATTTTAATTTTATTTTGGATTATTAATTAGACCTTCTCATTGATTCCACAAAACGACAACCTTTCAGAATTTAAATGTTCCACACTTTTTTTTCTTAATCTGTAAGGGAGTCAATACTATGGAGAACCAAAAGAGCAGAAGGTCCTAAGGTAAGAGCAGAAGAGCCTATCACCCCTAATGTTACAGCACTCCTAATTAAAATTCTGCCCTCATGGAAAGTTCTGCCATTTTCTTCAATGACATCAATGGGGTTGGAGTATACATGTGTTCATGACGAATATGCCTCTTGGAGAAAGTAACACATCTAAAATGGAAAATTTCTTTAATAATTGTTGAGACTCTTGACTGGAGTAATTGCTGTCCAATAGCCAGAGCATCAACGGGAAGGCAGGGCACAGGCAGACAAGCAGTTACAGGGGGCACACAAGCAGTGATACCTACAGATAGCTGCTCCCAGGCTAGGTGTGCGTTCATACTCTGGGCTGCCTCCCTATTACTCAAACAAGAGACAGAAAGAAGCTGCTTAGCCCAGAGCTGGTGTTGTCAGCTGCATGGCACCTTCTCTTCACACCTCCTTCTTTGAGGATCACAGCTCGGACACTGAGGGTGGGAAGCAACACGGGCTGATCCATGGTAGGCGCTTATGTAGCAGCAGTGCTCACTGCTATAGTTTGAGGTTGAGACTGTTATAGTTGGCTCTAGAAGCTAAAGCCTGGACCAAATGCAGTGGAAGACAGGTGGAGCTTTGCTCCTGCTCCACTAGGATTGTATGTGGAGTGTGTCCTCCCTGTTACCTACAGGCCCTTGGATTCTTTTTGGTTATGCCAGCTGTGAACTATGTGCGTTGAATCTCAAGGAGATGTAAATGAAGGTACATTAGCCATGAGGGTATTAACTTATTTTTATATTACTGGTTTTGCTGAAATTACTTCAACGAGTAGTTATTCATTTCATCCAGAGCCTTGCATCCTTTTCCTCAGATAGTGTATTTTTGTAATACACACCACAGTGAAACCAGGCATATCAAAATCTGGCCCACTGCCAAATGATGAACCTTTGACAGGATTCAATATTTAGATACTAGTGCTCACTCTGGAGTAACTTGGAGAGACAACTCTTTCTTTCCTTTCTTTCCTTTTAATTTTAACAGCTAAAGTAGTTAAACTCCTTGTGAGTTTTCTTATTACCTAATTAGAGAAGAAGATAGTTGATAAAATCTTGTTAGAGAATCCTGCCCCAAATATAAGTGCCATTTCAATACAGGTGTTGATATTGATTAATATAATTAATATTATATTTTAAATGGATAAAAATCAATTACATTAATACTGTACACTTTGGAATTTATGAACAATTAAATACTCCCCAAAAAGTAAGAATAGAATGCTATTCTGCATACTGCAGCAGCAGACACTACACCAGAGTAAACACTCTATAGTGAAGTCTAAAAAAGATACGCTTCTACTTAGGTGTTTGCAAAAGACAAGGAAAGAGGGCATCATTAAACAAACTTGGTGTTTAATAAAAGTGCTCTGGAACACCTGAAGTTTTATTGGAAATGAGAAAAGTCCACAGGTGAGCTAATTTCCCTTTCTGCAGCAGAAAAGAAGGCAGAATTCATCTCGCGCAATAATCTCAGCATTCCTCACAAGTGACTCAGGCCTGGAGAAGAAAACATTCCCACTATCTGATTAGGGAGACATCATGCTTCCCATAGACAACCAAAGAGAAAAGGCCTAGCAGCACAGCTCTCCTATTTTCATCCTGATGAATCTATTTGCAGACCCTTCAGCTGTTCAGAGCCTCAAACAGCTAAGAAAAATAGTTTCTATTTGCAAACAAATATTGAACTAGCCCGTACATGCATAATTAGCTTAAGCCAGAGCATTCATAAACAATTATTTAAAGATTTATAATTTATTATAAGAATCCTTGGTAAAAGCATCTTAGAACCACAAGCAGCAGCAAGGCAGAAGAGAAGCTAATATTGCCATAGCAATATGTGTTTACATACTTAAAAGATATAAATATATATTACACAACAAGCTTAGAAAAACCCCCTCAAAAGCAGGCTATTTCCTCAGCGAGCTGTAAGCAGCAAGCAAGGTCAGAAAGCCTCTGCAGCAACCGAACTTTCACAGTCACCTGCGGCAGAGCCAAACGGTTTCTCTTTTAATTAATGCCCGATCCTTTCGGGAGCGCAGAACGCGTGCAATTCCCATTAGCTTCAACAAAAGACAACATGAAACTGGCGAAGAAAAAAAAAGGAAACGTTCCAAGGGTCGGCTTAGTGAAGAAGACTTGACAGTCCTGATGGGTAATTCCTGAATGCTCACCTCTCGCCGCAGAGCCTACCACGTCACCCACAAAATAAAGGCAGCTGCAGTGCACGGCAGTCCTGGCTGCTGACGTGTCGAATCAGCAGGTGCTTAAACCAGCCCTTAAGGATCAGCAGTTGTGGGGTCCCAACGCCCATCATTTCGGGATCAAATGACTAAAACCACGGAATAGAACAGAGGCTTGTGCGGGGAGCGGCCAGGCCAAATTCTTAAATTTGCCAGTATTGCTTCCTCAACCCATGATGAACAACTGTGGTTTGCCAGCTTAATTGTAAATGTGCACATAACAGGACACTTCAGGAGGATGCTAATATAGGAGCTGGAGGACAAGCAACTAAGCACTGAAGTTTAACTTACTGCCTTCATAAAAGACGTGGGAAAGCAGGGAAGAAGACCCCAGATGCCTGTTGCAGGGCTAGATAAACAAGGCTTAACCCCTCCCCAAAAGATGTGAAGCCAATACAAAATAATTTAACTATAAAGGAGACTGACAGTTAGCAAGAGATTGCCATTTATTCATCCTACAAGAATTTCCCAACATAGTTACTCAGCTGAACTTCTGGTTTGTTTTTTATTAATCTGACATGAAGGTTTAATTCGGAATGATTTTCTCTCCTTTTATTTATACACACAGGAACCATTTATAACTCAGATGTGATTTTTCACTGTGTGGCTGAATGAATTTACCAGTCTAATCATAATAATTTTTCCCTACCAATTTAGGTCTTTCGGTAATTGCTTTTTCACTACATAATGTATTGAGAAGAGATTGACATTACTGAAAATAATTGTATTGGCAAGAAAGAGAGACAAATTATTAAATATATATATACTTCAAGTTTTATCATGCCTTCTATTATGAACTTTATTTCCAACTTTCTTCCACTCCCATTTATCAAATATTTTATGACATTCTACTGGAACAGGAATGTTGTAAAAGGAAACGAAATGTTCTCTAAGCCTTTTCCCTCCCTCTCGCCTCATCTTGCTTATGATGTCAATTGCCCCACTTCACAGCTCTACTGAGAAGTTGCAATAAAAAAACGGAGGCAAAACAAATTAAAAGAAAGCAACCATAAAACACACAATGTTTTGCAATTTCAAAGAAACTCAATGAGTTCTTCCGCTTCTCACACTTGCATTCATGACGCAAGACAGAAAGACGAATTAAAGTTATTAACAAACCTCCCCATCTATTTCTAGTATATTACTGGGGTTTGCAAGACCTATAATCTTGCTTCTGTTTCTTTCCTTTTTCTGATTCCTGTTGAGTTTGGCCAACAGCAAGGATGAAGTGTTTCCAGGACCTGACCTATTTGAAGCTTTCAAAGAAAACAAACAACCAAAAGCTGTTTTAAAAAAGTTATTTATCTGGAGCAATTTATATACCATTTATATCAAAAAATATATATAGGTTGCTTCCTAATTAGGTGTTTCTCTTAAAAATCTCTCCATCAACAGGTTGCAAAGAAAAGAAGGTGAAAAATGAAAGAATGTGAGCAGAAAGCATTCTATATAAACTGCATTAATTCATCTAGTAATTTCCCAAAGTGATTTTAAAAATGAATGACTTCAGAAAATATGCGTATTTCAGATTCAAAATTGTAAATGAAAGTTTATGATAATATGCTGCTTCTTCTTTTCTTACTCAAACTGTATTCAGTAATTTTTGTATGGTTTCTTCTTAGCTCAAAGTATGGGCAGACAAGGCAGTTATGGCAGAGCTGCTCTAGCGTAAATGCTGTGGTAAACTTACAGCTGACTAGTCTACCTTGCCTATGTTGACACTGCCCATACTGAAAATGAAATGGTTGTAAGCCATTAAAAAAAAAAAAGGCTGCAGGAGCCTAAAAAAATATTTAACAACAAAACATGAGGATTCATTCTAGGATAGTTCTCTAATACATGCTAATAAATAGAGTGGCAGCATCACTAGATATTAATGAAAGAAAATTAAAAGAGATCTCCAGATGTTCAATCACGCAACATCACTGAGTACTGTCCCCCTGCCAAAATAAAAGAGTTCCTTGGATGCATAATGTTGAACTTTCATGATTTCTCAGGGCCAAGTAAAAAAGACCTTTATATTTCATAGGAGCAATCCATTTACATTTCATGTAAATCTGTCAACCTGCTAGTGTACTCCGGAAAATGATAGCAGTGCTCTGTCTTGGAATAAACCTTTACCTTCTCAGTCCACACAGATCTCGCCATCTTTCCAGCTACCTATGCCTACAGCTCGCTTTGCATGAATTAATGTGGCTTTACAGTAGAAGCTGGCTCGAGTATCGTAAATACTGGGCAGCAGCCAGGCAAGCTCGGTGGAGCTCAGAGTGCAGGACGATACGGAGGCTGCCGGCCCTCACCCCACCTGACAGCAAGGCCATGCTACCCCCCGCGCCGAGACCACCAGGCCACTCATCCCTGCCCTTCGGAAGATAAATGGGACCAGGCCAAGGCAGTGGCTTGTGTAAATATTTTGAGTGTTTTATATTCGAGGGGCAAAATTAGGCGGTTGGGTGCGTGCGCATTATGAGAGTTACCCTTAAAATACACAAGTTCTAACAGAACGGAAGCCTTCTGCTGCCCTGCTCGTGGAAATGCCATTACTAAATATGCGGCCAGTTTTTCACAATTCTCTCATTACTCAAGCGACAGAGCGACACGCAGGCAGGACATCTTAAATATCAGGCAGAGGACAAGCACACCTGACAAGTGGCCTACGTAAGCTTGAATGTGGTTTTCTCAGTTTTCCTCATTGAACGGTATCAAAGGAGGCCAGCTATGTTTTTTTCCAGACTAAAGAACCAGCTTCAACAGACATCCACTTCTCCCCACTGCCTCACTTCTCAGCTTCCCGTATGCCCTTTCATGCCACTTCCTCACACCACTGTCTCTCCTTTTCCCATAAAATCCCACACTCCAGTGACTCCGACCTGTTGCCTGCACGCACCACCACCTTGTTCCACCTATTTTGAAACCAGTGTGTCTCTCCTCTCACACCTCTGCCTGTGCCGGCTCTCGTTTGCCAGAGACGGTGATGCAGCGGCAGGAGGTTGTGGCTTCCAGGGAACGGCATCGCCAAGAGCCGCTTTAAGAGACCACAGGCAACATCCACCTCGAGCACGTGGGCCAGCCCACACAGCCAGGCTGTGTGTACTCACCACGTCTAGGCAGATGATAAGGCAGGCTGGGAGAGGGAAGGAGAGTTTCCTTTGGGCTGGGAGGTTGTCTGGGGAGGAATTAAACAGCGAGGACAGACCTTTCCTGGGTGCTGGGCTGCTGCCAGCACAAAGCCATGGGACGCAAGGACCTGACCTCTGAAACTTGCCTCAGGATTAATTGAGCTTCTTCACATTGCGTACAAATGTAATTGTTTTGATTGCGGTTTACTGTCCTACCAGACCGTAATAAGATCTTTTTTTTCTCAGCATAAACCAATTACATCAACAGCCAGCGTATCTTGGGACTGCATGTGCACTGCCTGCACAAGCCTCCTCTCCGCTGGACATGTAACCGTCACCCTGACTCCTTCCCTCGCCAAACAGGGACAATCCTGACCCACTGGCAGGTCTTGCCAGCACCAGATTTCTTGCTGACATCACCATGGTATACTACCAGATCAATAAAAAATTCTTTTTGCAGATGAAAAATTCTTGCTGCACATGAAAATCTAGTACAGTAAGGAAACTTGTTTTTTTTTTTTTTAGGATTTGTTTTCAAAATCTGCACTCCCTCCACTAACATGATTGTGATGATTGATTGAAATTTTTCCTTTCTCCACGCAGAGGCTAGAGGGGAAGACTTCTCAAACTTGAGTGTGAAAAGAGCAAAGGGCTGGGTTCCAACATCTCTACCAGATGAAGACAATACATATGTGTAAGAAAAAGAGACTTGCTTTGTAGCTTCTAAGAATACTGGAAGCAATGGAGAGTCAAAGGCAGGTACTGTAATACCACCTGTGAGAAAACATCGTGCTGCCACTGTGCTGCTGAAAAAGAGAAACACTGATCTTCGTAACTGACTACAAATAGAGCCAATCTCTTTGCCCATAGTGACAAATGAAGAGTCATTTGCTTCTTCAAACACTCTACCCAAAACCTTTTAAACTTGGATACTACCAAAAGTTTGTACCGCCACAGTATCCATATGCACTAGTCATAACGGACTCCTACTGTGCTGGGTTCCAATCTCCAAAGTTTCTCATCTAGATGTTTACTCTTCCCACTCTTACTGTGGCATGTATCATGCATGGGCAGTGGCACACATTTGGGTATTTCCTATGCATAAAGTATATGCCAACCACCACCCCTTAAAAGGCCCCGTGCCTTGTTTCTCAATATTACTATTTTTTATGGACTCTAGAATATTGGCCACCAACTCCAGGGAACAAGGCCGAACAGGAAAGATCTCAAAGTTTTCTCATTTTCAATTCAAAAAGGACAACAATAAGGTAAAAAATCAGCCTCTGTGAGCTTTGACATACCCCAAGGAAAGTATGTGTTATATAGGGAATATATGTCACTACATAACAAAATATTATAACAATGTGACATTGCTAGCTACTAACAGTCAAACAGAAACTTGTTCTTTCTCCACAGGAAAGAGTACCATTAAATCCTGTAATGACTATGAGCTAGAACTATCATCTCCCTTGGGTTAAAGTTCAGTGAGGACTGTATGTGTAGAGTTTTCAAAACGCTTACCTCATTTCATATATCTATACATTTATGGTTGGGCTTCTTGCACACATTTTTCGTTCAGTTCAGTTCTTGTAGAGGTTTCTTGGTGGTAAATTGACAAATACCAGCAGCTCAGTTCAACACCTTTGTGAGCATTATTACATAAGATGAAAGTTACTCATCTGAAGGAGAACCAGCCACTTTCAGGGAGTAATAGAGTCCCCTCAATCATTAATCATTTCCTTATCAGCATAAATAGCCCCGTCCTATTTGTTGCTGTTGTGCCCTTCCAAGAACATATAATTACAGCCACCAAGCAGGGTGGTACAGGAGCTGACAAAGCATCCCCACCTGTAGCACAGGAAGTGTATGACTAATTGACCGCTTGCTTCTGTGAAACACCCAAGAACAGAGAGGCTCATGAGCTTCAAACTGTGCTTGCTCCTTTTTCAGCCCTTTTCTTTCACTAACTGAAGATGGATAATACAGCCTTTTCTTTTTTTTTTTTTAACTACTTCAGGACTCCAGAATTGGTTCACTCTTCTTCGAATAACTACTGTCCTATGCTCTTCCTCAGAATAAGCACTCATGGCTGTCATCAAAAGAGTCTGTGGATAGAAGATACCACCTATCTTACCTATGATCTAATTAGCAAAATAAATACTTTTTGATTTTCATTTCAAAGTCCATATGCTTTTTGTACTGAAATGTTATTCCCCAGAATGGTCATTGAATATTTATAAGTGTTAATGTATACACTTAGGCATTTCTCTTTTCCTTACCTAGGTGCTACTGTGCAGGAATGTCTGTTAATGTATTCATCAACAAGCAAGTTTAATCCTTTAGTACTCTCTTTAGTACTCTGGTGAACAGAATTTGAAGCAAAACAAGTGACCACAAGGGAGTTTTCATCAGCGTAAGTCAAGTCAACATGCATTTTTCAGCACTTCAAAACCAACAAGAGCTTGAAAATAACTAAACCTTTTAAATGTTATGCATCTACAAGATAAATGTGTCTACTGGCATCAGGTCACCAAGCTTTATATCAGGCTTTTGTATTCATTTAATTTTCATTTTTGCTGCAAGGTTATACATGAAAAAAGGGGGGAATTGAATTCTCTTTAATGTTCTCTTGCCATCTTACTGCAAATTCAAGACTGAGTTTCAAGGCTTTCCTGTACTTTCGAGTATTTGTCTGTTTTTTTTTTTTTTCATTTATTGGCATTAAATGGGCAAAAAAAAAGCCTAAACTGTTGACTGCAAATCCTAAATTTTCATTTTGATATTCTTTTGCCTTTCATTCTTCTCTCTGACAGAAAGGAACTACTTAATGCTTTTTAAAAGCATTGTGGTGTAAAGTTGCAGAGAAAATGTCAGAGAGAGCATCTGAATTCCTGGCCTTTGTACAAGACATCTCTTATATCTGCATAGAGAGTTTTTGGCTTAGAACAAGCTTTTCAGCTTGCTTTATTTCATAAACATGAAAACATGAAGAAAGTTGAGCTGAAATCTACCACATTTTAAAAAGACAGTTAGTTAAGAGTCAATACGGCTCCTCTGTGTCATTAATGTCATGTATGTCGCCACTCTCCGGTGTAGGCATTGGCATACGCACGATAAAGAAAACAATACGGAACCAAGCCTGTGCATTTCTTCGCGTGCTCAGAGCACACAATACTGATCTTAAATCTGGGGCCATGCTGTCCAACAGATCTTTGCCATGACATAACGTTGCCTACATTAGGCCTCACACCACCTCTAGATGTCAGATGCTGCAATGGGATAGGCATTAATGGGACAGGCAGACTGCCTAGCCCCCTTAGGACAGCACGGCCACATCACACTAAAGTACACCATGCCAATAATACGGTTGCATGGACTGGGACCGTGGATCACATCACATCATGTCCACTACACTTCTAGATACACTTAGGTATAATGCAAGAAGAGCCTAGTGCACACTGACCAGCTGGTGAGCAGTTCTGAAAAAAAAAAAAAGGTTGGGGGAGTCCTGGTAGACAAGTTGATCATAAGGCAGTAAATGTGCCCTCATGGCAAAGTAGGGCTGGAGGTTCCAGGTCTGCATTAGGCAGGGCATCACCAGCAGGTCAAGGGAAGGGATCCTTCCTCTCTGCTCAGCCTTGGTAAGGTCACACATGGAGGGCTGAATCCAGCTCTGAGCTTTCCAGAACAAGAGACATGGAGCGATCAGAGCAAGGGCCACAAACACAAGGGACTGGATCATCTCTCATCGGAGGAGATGAGAGAGAGTTTGGAACATGTAGCCTGAGAAAGAGAAGGCACAGGGGGATCTTATCTATGTATATTCATATCTGATGAAGGGGAGTAGCAAAGATAGAGCCAGACTATTCTAATGGTCCCCAGGAGAGAATAGGAGGCAATGGGCACAAACCCACAAAACAGGAAATTCCTCTTAAATACAAAGGGAAAAAAATACTTTTACTATGAACATGGTTCAACAATAGAAAAAGATAGAACAAGTTGCCAAAGAGGTTGTGGAGCATCTGTCCTTGGAGATATTCAACACCCAACTAGACATAAGCTTGAGCAACGTGCTTTGATCACTGGAAACCTTCAGAAGTGCTTTCCAGCATCAACTATTCTGTGATTCTAGGGAGAGGGAAAAAAAAAAAAAAAAGAGAGAGCAAGAGAAAGGAAAAAAATGTATACCTCTAATATTTCTACTATTTTTCTAATAGTAGTCAAGTTAGGTACTACTTGTAAAACTGGCAGGAATGCACACAGAGAAATATGTTTTTTAAGCTGACAGTGTCATTTATTGAGGCTTATCAGTAGACTCAAGCAAGTTACTACTTTCATTCTCCACCCTTCCCAGAGGAAGGAAAAAGCTATTTTAAACCCATAAAACTTCTTCTGTCAGATAAACAGAAACTTTTATCTACAGTAGTTTACCAACCAGCTGAAAAAATACAAGCAGCAAAATATCATTTGTACACCCAAAAGAATATTTGAAGTTATTATGAAAACAAATTTATTTATCATTCAAAATGATAATACGCACTTTTTCACTATTCAACACAAGAAATTATGCTGGCCACACACTAATACTTCATCAAAATGTGGCCAATAAAAATTGCTGCCAAAAGCAAGAGGTCTCCTTTACAGAAAAAAAAACCCCAAAAAGTAAAATAATAACCTATGCAGCAATGACATTTGCCTGAGTAACTCGTTACCAAGCTAGCCAATAAACTAGTAGGTTTATAAATCTTATAGTTCAAAAGAAATCCATCATATTTTGATTTTATTTTACTATTTTATGCCAATGAGCCTGACTCACAGAATTTAGATTCAAATCTAAATCTGAAGTTGCCTAAAATTGTGGCAAGGGAAGAAATCCAAGGAAATGGCTTTGGCTTCTCACTGCAAATCAAAGAAAACAGTTCTCAAAGTAAAAACCAAGATTTTCTCCATTCAGAAAGCAATAAAGGTAAGCAAGACCATTTCTTCCTCTAAGGAGTTTATGTTCATCACACTGCCTTGAGCCATTCATGCAGAGTGAAGTAGCATTTTCCTTTCAGACCCAGGGTGATTGAGACACCTCTGTGCAAAACCTACAAAGACCGGTGTCAGTTTGATCCCAAGACTCAGCTTGGAGTAGTCTCTTGCCTTACCCTCTTATCAACATGCTTTTCCACAAAAGCTGCTACAAGTCCGTGTCTCTTGCCTGCATTTTCCCACAGACTTTCCAGAACCAGCTAACTGTGAACGTAGCTGCAAATGTGATAGGCAACCTTGATGCCAAAACAGCATCGGCTATTGACTGAGTTTATGATCATAGCATCATTATGGTTGGAAAATATCTTGGATATTCAATATTAAAGACAGAACAGCAGGAGAAGATGGCATGAGTCTCTATGCTTTAAATTATCCTAGTGCCCCTTACTACTGGAAGTCGAGGATGATGTTTGCATTCTTGGAAAATGTTTATCCATAGCTGGATTTTGCTTCATCCTGTAGCATCTAAACAGTGATGGGCCATGTTTATCAGTACTAAAATACAAGTGCATAGCCCTATAAAATAGCTAATGTTGCTCTGACCTCCACCTCAGGATGATTACAAATGAAGTCAAGGCACAGCTAAACAGATAGTACTAAAAACTTATTAGTAGAGCCATTTCTAGGGATAAAATGAAGCAGACACCTGAGAAGGAATAAGATGTGTTGGGGTATCTGACAGTCCAGGAATATCTGAAAAAAAGGTGGCAGTGGACTTTTCCAGCTGATTCCAATGAATGAAAGGGACTGCATCAGAGCTTTGCAGAAAGATGGACACTACCAGCCACACAGAAAGCAAACATGTTTTAAAAGTTCCATATATAATAAGAACTATGCCAAAAACATATATCAAGGTAGATTTTATTTCATTATGTATATGTATTCATAGTGAGATCTCAACTCACAGATTCTTTTACCTCTTTTGCAGAACAACTAGGGCCATTCCAGAGGAGTTTGACAGATGAGAACATACACTGAGGGATTTTACTCACAGGCATGAATTTTGTGGGATTTACTGTACAAATAATATTGCACTAAACCTGAGATAATGCTTAAATTTATAGTTTTAACTAGGAGAAGAAAAAAAAAGTTACAGTTACACCACACTGCTCTATCAGCTTGCAGAGCCAAGGGCTTCATGTCCACTAACCCAACATAGGCTCCACTTCATTGAACAGCCATACATTGAATAGAAACAGGGTTACATGTAGAGAAACTAGTGAAGCATCGGGTCTGGTGGTAGGAAAGTTGGACATAGCATGTAACCTCACTGGAAAAGTCGGACTTATAAAGCACACAGGAAAGAATGAAGTTGTCCAAAATCAACAACCAAATTCTTCATTTTGTCCAAAAACCTCCCACAATTTGATAGCTACAAAATAGCTGTGAGCTAAGGGAGCATTCAGAAAGTGGAAGGGAAAATGAGCACTCTACCACTCAGTTCCCTATTATCAAATCATATAAAATGAAATCCAAAAACCCTTCATCATTGCATTCTTTAGCAATCCATGGAAGCCCATTATTCACTATTTAGAAAACACTCTTCAAATCTTTCTCAGAGACCTGAGCTCACCTACAGCTGCACAACAGAAACGTGAAATATACTCCCCAACTGTCTGAACCAATTTTAAGGCAAAGAAGCCATGAAATGTCTCAACTTTCTGGCTAATTTCCATGCAACTTTGCATTTCTGCTGCTGCTTTTGGCTTCCATTTTACTCCAGTCCTTCTGGCATTTCTTAATGCACTTACTTAATGATTTATATAGCACCTATATCCTTAGCTATTAGCCATCCTTCTTATATAACCTTAAAAGGACTTGTTTAGATTTGCAGAGGGAAGGGGAAGAGAGAGGGGTCCTCCTGCATGCGCTATGTCAAGGTTGTCAAAAGCCAGCAGTCCCCGACGCTTTTTTTTAATGACAAATTATGAAAACAGTCCACGTGCAGTTTCTCACTAAATTCTGTTTTACAATCCTACTTGTAGCAAGAGATAGAATCTGCATTTTGGTGAGAAACAGTATGTGAAGCATTCTATAATTTTCACTTTAAAAGGAGGCGAGAATCGCTGGCTCTTTACAAACTTGACATATTCGGCGCAGACACACAAAAATTTAAACAAGTCCTTTTAAGGCTGCATAGCTTCTGTCTGAAAAAAAAAAAAAAAAAACCTCACATATTTCCTGGACTGGGTTGCTAGTGCTTCCCGGGGCTCTTCTGCAAGAGTCAGCCTGCATGCTGCACCATACACGGGCGCACAGATGTCATCTAATCCTCATCAGAGAGGAAGAGATGCCCGAACGGCACTTCTTCCATTCTCCAGAAAACCTAAAATAAAACCTTACAAATGGTTAGAAGAGGAGAGTAGTAAAAGTGAAATCGTACTAACCACAGCACTAAAATGACAAGCTCTTTTCTGCCCTAGTGGAAGTTTCTTTGCAGACATCTTTTTCGTGGTGTACTTGACGACCATTTTTTGTTTAAAGTTCTGCATTTCCTCCCTTCCTAATATTAGTATATTTTAAACCCCAGAAGACTGATTACTTCATAGGATTTTATTTTTTTAAAGTGATCTGCTCTCACTGGAAATACATTCCATGCAACAAAAAAGTCTGAAGATGAAAATATCTTTCTAACTTTTTCAGTTTCTCTGTCCTCCAGCACATTTTGTCTCCATGGATACTCAAGGCTCTATTTTTCATTTATTCAGATTGCAGACAATGCTAATGGTCTTTACAAACAGGAATCACCACAGATTCCTCAGTAGAAGTCTTTTTTTTATCTAAAAATGTTCTTCTGTGAAAAGATTTTTTTTCTGTAAGTTTTGGTCAGAATAGGTATTTTATATTTCTAGCAACATTTTTGAGCAAAGAACATGTCAAAGACAGACCCAAACCAGGAAGGTGACCATAAATGGACTACACATTTTTTTCTAGAATAGACTGTTTTGGTAGCAGAAAGTCTTCTTATATCTTTTAAGTTAAATTTATTTTTGCCTAGTTCATGACTTGTTCTTTGCCATCATTGTTTCTTAATTGAAAGATGACTTCTTCCTTTCTGTTCAACTCTTGGTTATTATCCATGGACCGCTTCTCATCTTGACTTTCACTAGGCTAAGTAATGCTTTTCCAGTCTTCAAGATGATAGTACCTTCCTAAATAATTTTCCTTAAATGTTCATTTCCTTAAACTATAACATTCAATTTTCCTCTCATCTTCCACTCATTATCATTCAGTGTTTTTAGTAGTGGCTTCCTTGTCCTAAAACCTTTCATGCTACTGATGTCTGAATAATCAACCTCTAGGTGCCTGAGTCATATTTTTTTTCTTCCCAAAAGTAAGAATGGTTATTCTCAAATAGCAGGTCTGAAACAACTGATTTATCAAATATATTTGTAATTAGATTGTAAGTTTCATGTGTCAGGCTCCTAAATATTTTGATATCATGTGTTATGATATAGACCAAGGCAAGATTGTACAGAGAAGTAATACATTTTACAAGAACAGTCAATATAGTTAGAGGAAAATGAAAGATACATAAAACTTTTGATATTCTGGTATTCTTAGTCATTGAGAGATGGGGATCAGGCAGTTCTTAAGATGTTAGCAGATCAGACACTCATATTGATAAATCAGATAAACAGTAACTGTTTTCCACGCCCTTATTATTAATTATCTTGGTTTTGATACAGTTGCCTCACTGTCATCACTCTTACTAAAAGCGGAGGCAGGAAAGACTTCTAGTTTTGAGATCATGTCTAAATCATTTTTAAGGTATACTTCACCTTCAATGCACCATGGCTTCACTTCAGTTCTTGTATTTCTATGTCTGAAGAACATCTTATTGACATCAGTTTCTTCTGTAAAGAACTCATCTGAATTTTTGACAATTTTCACACAAGCCATTAACTTCCTGATCTCCAAGCCACCGCTTTCTTTGCAGGATCTCTGTTTACCCTTTATTTTGAAGAATTTAATCATGCATTTAAGTCTCCAATAAAATATTTTCTGCAATGTTCAGTTAGAGAGCTTTGTTTTAAGGAAATTATATATTTTATATAGGTTTTATATATGTTTCATATATTTTTTATTTCCTAATCACTGCCTCTGCCATGTTTTATTTCCTGATATCTTTAATTTCAGGTTGGATTTTGATCACCTTCCCATTTAAAATCAAGTAAGTGGGGAGCATTTGTTTCAGGACTGTTTTCACAACCAGTGCTTCTACAAGGCCATTCCTACATACCAAAACCAAGCCAGAAATAGAGTGATCTTTTGATTCAATAACTATAAGGAGAAGAAATATGTTGGCTATTACATCCAGAAATATCTCTCCTATCATTATTAATAGTATCTTCTTCAAGAAAATAAAGTTTCCCATAGACATGTACGTCCTGGTAGTATTTTTTCTCTAGTATGACTAAGGACTTCTAAGCCATATACAAATCCACAGCTGATATCTCTAGCAGACTCCTACACTGCCCCATTGGACCTGATTCCTGACTTGTTCAGGGCATGAAAAGCAGAACAAGGGAGACGACGTAAGTCTGCTCCATGCTGTCACCCTTCCAGACTCCCCAGTAACGGGAGTCTTCTCAGCCCCTCCCTACCTTTTTAGCACCTGGAAAACAAGTTAGGAGGAAGCACAACTAAAATTGTTGCTTATTTGCTTTAGAACTCTTGCAGAATTCATTTCAAAGTCTTTGAATACTCCCAGGGATGGGGAAAAAAAAGCACAGTTTTCACTAAGCTTCCAAAAACTTCTTAATTTTGTGGACTTCCCCTTTCCCTCTTTGAAAATTTACAGATAATTAGCTGACCTAGCTAACCTAAGAAAAGATTCTTCCCTATTTTAGACAGATATTTGCAGATGGACAAGTTTAAAGGCAATTTAATCTTGATTTGGCACTTCAGAAGCACCTCTCACCAGGCAGTTGTAAGCAATTTCAGTGCACTTACTTACATTTTTTAACATTTTGCATGAGTCACTATCTCAAAATGCCTTATGCTGTACTTAAAATGTTGCATACAGAAATTATATGGGCATTTATTTCCTTTGAATGTTTTTCTAAGTGCCACTAAAACTTTAGAGCCCTGGGGAAAAAGAAGTGGGAGAGAGCTAAAACACTTCGGCACAAGACAATGAGGCACACACAGATCTGTTCTTTCCTTCCCCAGTCAGGTTCATGAAATGCAAAAGAACCCCTGTGCTTAATGTCACACTTGAAGATTTACAACTATAAATTGTATTTCCCACAGAAACCTCAGTGTATCCGTGGAGTGTGTGCACAGCACAGAGGGTCACTCCATAGCACAGAGGTGATGATTTTAAGTCTAAAGTGCAGCAGTGTGACAGAGGGTTAGAGAAAATGTGGACAATGCTATTTGTTTTTAAATTAACCCAGCTTGCAACAGATTTTTATTTAACTAATAGGTACTGTTCTGTGCCTTTTTAATCCTATATTTAGATCTAGTAAAGCAAATGCATTGGGGAGGGGAAGAGGACCGGAGAGGGTCATGTTGTTTCCGTAAGTTACAGTCAACTTTGTCACGTGTGTATATATATCCCATTCCAGGCAGAAGTGAGATTTTCACATTGACAATGTATCTTGAACCATTTCTATGAAAAGAGGAGAGCTGCAGCCTTCCCTTGTGTTCAGCTGTGGATAAAGGAGTTCATTGCTGTACCTGGATAAGAAGGGCAAACAAGAAGAAATCTGCTCAAGGGAGGAAAAGATTCCTATATCCTAACAGCCTGTTGTTGCACAGTTTAGCACAGTAGAGAGGCATCTAGGAGCTTCTTCCTCATTTGTTTTTCCAAGTGCAGTGAATTGCCACCTTCTCAATGCCTCACGCCTCTTTGGGCCCCAAAACAGGACCCCCCCACACCCTACACCCCCACCCCCCCAAAAAAAGGCAGAGCAAAAACACAGGCACTCAGCTTCCCTCTGCCCCTCTGCTTCTGGAGGCAGTAGGTGACACTCTTCTAGGGGATGCTTCTTCTGGGGTACAGCTCAATAACGTGGCTGGGGCATCTGTTTAGATAGGATTGGAAATAGGAGGGAAGGAGAGAGAGGGAAAGGCCCTGGGCGTTGCATTCATCTGAATGAAGAACACTGCAAATGTGGATGTCCACGGCTGAGCTCAGGCTCCATTTATAGTTGGGGTGGCAGAGGGCATGGGACAGAGGACATTTTCTCTCTTTGACTTCTGGCCATGATAGGAGCTCCCGCCAGCCAGCTCTCCCGTGCAGCCGTCTGTCTTCCCCGAGCATGCAAGCCCACACCTCAGTAAAGGAGCAAGGGCAGAGCCGCGTCTCCGGGCAGACCTGCAGAATGGAGTCTACCGGAGCGAAGAGCTCCCTGCTTCAGCTAAGCAAAATGAAGGGGGAGAGCGTGGATAGCTATCAGGGCAGCCCGAGCACAGGGTAAGCTAAAAGACCAGATTGCTACAAGAATAAATTTAGGCTATTATAACAAATGACTAACTGTTAGTCACAGAGTTTTGGAAGAGTCCTTTGACTAAAGGATTCAAAAAAAAAAAAAACACTTCTAAGAGGTTGCTGAATTTATGTATGGGATCCTGCATAGCTGCTCACAGTAGAAAGGGGTTGGAATTCATGACCCAGGAGGTCCCCTGGGAACTTACACTCCTCAATACTGGTCAAACTGAATTTTGTTAAATTTGCCACATATTTTCATTCCAAAGAAATTGCTTTCAAGTTTTGAGCAAGTATAAAGAACTCCAGCCTCAAAGGCTGATTTTCTTATAAAAAGACATAGTCACATCAAAACACAGACAGTGTGATGGTTTCTGTGAAACCTTTGGGGAAAGGCTCAGTCCCCTAATTCACCAAACATGCAGGCAATAATTGTGCTAGTTTGTTTCCAGAGTGCTTTTACTGCTTGCTATAGCCATTCTTTCTAAAGAGGAAAGGGATTCCCTGGGGAGCAATAATTAATAGAGTCAGTCAAGAGATCATTTCCTCTGGTCCCTCAGCTGTGCTAGCACAAATCTCCAGGAAATAAAGTGTGAGCATTAAAAAAGAAACCAGGACACTACAAACAGGAGGAAGATGTATACTGAAGTAATCGGTGACATAGCCGTGTTTAAAGGAGTGCAAGAATAGCACTCCTTTTTTCATTTTTCACTTCCTTTCCTTCATTTTTTTTTTTTTCATTTTACAGTTTCCCTCAGTGCTCAGTCTACCTACATGAATTTCTTAAGGCTGTAAGTACGTGTTTCAGTGGTCAATTAGAAGGCCTAACCCACGTACATTTAAGAGCATATAAACCAATGGAAGTGTGAATAAGTTAGGAAACTACCAAATATTCCTGACATAAAAATAATGCCATGGGATTAAAAAGTGCCTTGTTGGATCATCACTGCCTCTCCCCATAACAAGGTCAAATGGCAGACCCAGTTTTGATCCTGCAGTAGGGAAGAGGCACACAGGCATGAGAAAGAAACAGAAAGCAGGTTGTCAAAAGAATCACACGGTCTCTGGAATTTAGTTTTTATGAATCAGATCCATCCTATGTGCTGTACACAAGGCACCCTCCTGCAAGCTGAGCTGTGAAGTCAGGTCACTGTTCATCACTGCTATTACTGTGCATCACTGTTATTACTGTGGGTTATTATTTTCTTTATCTATAGGTATATCTTAGAACATAAAGGTTTTCACCAAGATGGTGAATTCTTTACTCCCAGAACTACAGATTGTGCTGTCAAAATTGAACCTTTCTCTTTTTTCTTCTTTTTTTTTTTCAGAAAGCTTTTTGTTTGTTTGTTTGTTTTGGAAAGACAGAAATTTTCCATTGAGAAGAGAGTTTTTTTAAAGGAAATATTTTAGAAAAATAAATATCCCAAAATCTCAGGTGCGCACTTATAACACAAACATTGAATCCATTATAGCAATGAGGAGTCATTATTAGGCATTATGCTGGCAAATCTAACCTTGCATGGTAACATGCAAGTTACCAACCTGTGTACAAAATAAAAGTTAGCATAAATTCTCTGTTTTGTTTGAGTCCTGTTTTTTTGTGTTTTGGGGGGGTTTTGTTTTGTTTTTCAGACTGCCCTTATTTAAAGAAATCTCCCATCTTCACAAAGAAGCTGCAGAATGATAACAGAATATGATCCCAGAAAGCTAACAGTAACTGAGATATCTCCTACCAAGAGAGAATGACTTTTCTGTTATGCTCTTGAGGGACCAACGAGCAAGGCTTTCCCTCTCTCGTATGTCAGCAATGTTATTTCAGAGTGTGGTAAGTGGGTAATCTTGTGGATAACCTCAAGTGAAACACTTCCAACATTCAAGAAATAAGAGAACAGTATACACATAAACACAGCATTAAAATACACACAAATATGCATCTAATACCTTGTAATATATGTGCACATGAGAAGGATGTAAAACAGACACACTTAGGATTACTACTTTCTCTTTTCTAAACAAGTTTCTTGCTTTTAGCATTGCTCCTTGCTAACATGATAGGAAGGGAGGTCTGTGTTCTCGCTTGGCCTTCACATTTTGTGGGTCTGTCAACAGGGATGCTGCTAGACTAGAAAATTTTCTATGCATTTATAAATCAATCTCTGATCTTTCTTATCAGCAGTGTTGAGCCAACTAAACTATGGCCAAAGTCTCTGGAAGCTAACAGCCTCCTGGACTAGTGAAAACCAACCAGGTTTGTTGAGAGGACTCAAGGTTCTCCAAATAGCCACAAGATGATAGGATTTCTTTTTTTTTTTAGCCCTTGAGACTCAGCACAAGTTGTATAGAAGGAAGTCCTTTAGAGTGCTCTGCACTCCCTCACTCAGCCCAGGCATCACGCAGGGCTGTGTGTCAGCAGCACGGCCGCTGCTATTGCGGCGGCAGGCTGCAAAGGCAGGGCAGAAGCTGTGGAGGACGCCTAGTAAAACCCGAGTAAAGGTGCATGTAGTGCATCCCCTGAAACCCTGTGTTGTTTTTCCTCCTCATTCAGAAGAAATGAGAGCACTACCGTAGGCTGCTGTTTCTCACAGCAGGTCAATATGGTAGGGCAGTAATAGTCCTGACCTTCAGTCTTCAACCAGTTTGCTTATGCACAACCATCCCAGAGCTTGAAAGCGCCATTCGCGGGGTACTACTGCGTGTGGTACAACACAGAGAGAAGGGACGATGCCTAATGCAAAGAAATCTAATCTTAAGATCCCAGTATAACAGATTGTCAGGAGATAAACAGACACTTGTCTGCCTACTTTTGCTTCAAGCATAACTCTGAGGAGATTTAACAGAAGCTCACCATAAATCAACCTCGGCTCTCTATACGATGCTATGGGAAAAGACTGTTTTATTACCTGCTTATTTGGATTCTACTTGAAAAATTAACTTACAGTTAAATATTTATCTAAATATCTAAATATGCACTGTGATGAATCAGAATATTTATTGTTGGCTTGTTGTAGCCACCGAGTTTAAAGCAAGTTTACTTGCTTTAAAATAAACCCACAAAGACAGCTAGAGGCAGTTCAAGCAAAGTTAGAGAATGGGTACAAATAGGACACGCCAATTCCTCACAATAACTCCTTTAAGTGTAGGCATTTATCCTAGAATAAACGTGACCTCTTATTTCCCCCCTTGCTTGATGGATGAATATTAATTTTACTGAGTTAACAGAAATCGAAATAATATTACTACTGCTTGACAAAATGTTTCATGCCAGAAGACAGCAAGATCAATCACCATGAAAATAACAGGATTATTTCTGAAACCAAGGACATATACACTGAATGTCCCAAAATGTTTTAGACGTTCCATAGATCAAGCACAGTTTCTGCTCCTAGCAGTTTGTAAGATTTTTTTCTTTAATTATTAAAAACCACAGTAACAACAGGCACAAAAAGAAAAACAGGCAAAATAAAAGAACTTGCATAGTTGCTTAGTTCAAGCAGGGGTACACTCTTATAGTTCTCCAGTTTTGATTTTTAGTTAAAATAACTTTAAGATGACAAGATATGTATAATACATCAAGTTCTAAAATGTTCATCTCTACTTGAAATCAAATGTGTTTGCTCATCACCTTTTCAGGCAAGATATTTCTAATGTTACTCCCTGTAGTTTACCACTGCATCAGCTCACACAAAGAGAACTCCAGCTTTGCGCTACAAGTTGTCTATGATTTTAAGGGATATTCACAGGATACACTGCTTAAATGAGATTTACAAATGGAATAGAATTCAAACGTCTTTTGATGACAATAAATCTGCTGAATTCTCTAGAACTAAAGTGTACAATTCCTATTTCTACAATTTTGATAATAATGCAGGACATAGCATCTGCACACAATGTACTCTGGGGAAGGAAAGAGAGTCCTTAGTCTACAATGTGAGTTTTCATTATAAGAGGCAAGTTACTAGGTAGAATTCTCAAAAAAAAATATACAGGCAGGAGACTGGGGGCACGCAGAAGTGCAGAATGATGCAGAATGAGAGAGGAAATACACCAATATAAATGGAAAGAGGAAATGGATAAAGACCTATTTTAAACAAGGACCACATGAGGAATCCTAAGAATACTGAATCCAGTCTCCCCGTTATTAAGCAGGCACATGAATGTTGGGATTTTCAAAAGTAATAACTGAAGTCTACTCTCAGTGATGAAGTCCAGATTTCAGTATGAGCAAAGTTGCAGCATTTCCAAACATATCGGACCGAATCTTTGCAAAATATACCATAAACAAAATATTAATCCATGTAAAATGAAAATCCTAGACTGGCCTGGTGCTCTTCCTATACACACTGTGAACACACACAAAGCAGGAGAAATGAAAAACCCTGCTCCTTCCTGTGGCTTTTAGTGAAAGACAAAACACAATTTGCAAAACCTCAGACAGTGAAATAAATAATTGTCAATAGCCAACTGCATTATATTTATTTCTGAAGCCAAAGATGTATTGCAGACTAGAGAGCTGAGTAAATGGTGTAAATATTCCACCAGAAACAATACAGGATGAGTTGGACTGAAAATGTGTTTTGGACAAAATCTCAAAACAGTCGGGGCTGACCATCTGTATTTCATTTTCTCATTTTCATTTTCTCATTTTCTTGAGAGAGACAGAATTTAAGAGAATTTGAAAAATAATAAACAAAAGGCCATACTGAGGAACAGGTTTCTAAAGGAAAGGAATTCAATGATGTTTCTCCAGTTGGAATTCCTTTTTCAGGCATAAACTCTACATAAAGGGCAAACAATCTAAACAACTGGCACAAAATAAACCAAGAGAAAGATATGTGCAAACGTCAGTTAATGTCATAAGAATGTGAAGGCAAAAGGTACCATATTTATAGCCACAGATTGCAACTGTAATGACTTCCTGGCAGCAGTATTTTTGTCAAACACTTTAGGGTTATATGCAGAGACAGGAAAAACACACACACACACACACTTGCTACTCATCAGATTTGCTCTCTGCGTATTTCCAATTACTATTTACCCTAGGGACAGAAATCCTGCCCTTTACCTTTATCGGCCCTGCAGAAGGAAGCGGAGTTGGAAACCAGTCTGACTGCTGCAGCACAGTCACAATTACTGGGCATTCTGTACGAGCAGCAATGCTTGAAAAAGAACCCGCCTGACCTTTCAGCTGGTTAAATTCACAGGACTGGCTGCGAGAAAAGCCATCTTTAAATTCAGCTGGGGAGCTCTCAGAGTTACCAAAAGGCAATAAATCTGACAATCTGAAGTGTAACTTTTTTCCCCCATCACATCTTGCAATGTGTCTGAATGAGTCTGCCACTAAAACATATTTAGGACCACGGAACTACAAGGCCTGGATATGATGCACCAATGTAAATTCAGAGACAGATGAATTTAGATGCCTAATGGGCATAAACTAAATGAAAAAGGATACAATCGGCTTGACACACACTGTGGGAAAAGTCTAAATTTACCCCACTGCAGGAACAGCAACAATCCTGACACTAGGACTGTCACACAACACACACCGTGACATCTTTGTTTTAACTGTCATAAATGCTGTTCTAGCCCTAAAGGATTTACATACTCTCCAGATAATACACAGCCCTCTCTAGAAGGAAAATACATAGGCACCACGGACAGCAAACAAATTCTCCCTATTCATGCAGAAAGACAAAGACTCCCGAATTTCTCACATAGAATCAAGCTTTCAGAGTCTACAAAACTACCAGAACTTCAAGAAGCATTTCTAAGTCCTGGATCACCTTTGCTGGGATGACTATTCTCCATTAGTCAACCAGCAGGAGGGAGGATTTTCTCCAAAACATTAATAAACCAGAAGGTGCTGATCAGTAAGGGCAACAGTACCTTTGCTGTAAATAAATGAAAGCGACTCACACCTTCCTTGTTAAATTTAGTAACAAAAGCATTTGACAGAATAATACAGTTACAGAAAACAACTGAACAGCTTGCCCTCTTTTACCTCTTGCTCCACTGTGATTCTGATGAAGACTAATTATGCTCCATTGTAAAATTTTTATCATCTTAACTCCCCATAAATATATAATTTGGTATTACTTCACATAGGCTGTGTAATAGTGCATGGAAAATTTTGAGCAAAATGCAGATGCATACTGGAAGTAGGTGAGTAAAAGCTCTCAACTTCACATGCAATTAGTCTGTTTTCCCATGGCCTTAGACTGAATTTCTGATTTACGTCAAATTAAATCAGACCTCTTGAATATGTTTCAGGACAACGACATGCAGAAGGATGCCATAAATATTTATAGAGGATTTTTTATTGATGTTCCTCATCAGCTCCGAGAACAAAGCCAGTCACTAGCAAGTGCCTATCTTCCAGCCAGCAATGTCCAGCTGCAGGATCATGCAGCAAAAGCAGCCCAGAATCATCTGCTTTTCAGGACCATGCTTTTCAGAACCAGTCTTGCTAAAAGAAGCAATTGCATGCCCTCAAGCTCAACAAATGGAGAATCCGCCAGTCCCCAGAAGTTCTCTTGCTGTTGAAGGCAAGGGACAAGAAACTGTCTCGGCAAAAAAGCAATGGTTTTAATTGCTAGGACATGCTGAGAACAGGATTGACTCCTGGGGTCCCGCAGCACAGGAGTAGGTGCAACCTTTTGATGTTTGCTCCCAGATGATGTAGGCGTTTGTACATGGCGAGCAGCCGGAGGTAAGCAATGCACAGCTCAGCTGGGACATGGTACTGCACTGCAGCTAGCAGGAGCCTCCTGTACTCACTCGGGAGCAGCCCCAGTGCAATTGAACCCTGCGGTTAGAAGGACACAGGTCAGCAGCTCCCTGCTGTAAAGGCTCACCTGCTATTTCTGAGTTGAACAGAAGTGCTAGGACATACTGCTTGACACAGTTGTCTGTCACCCAAATGATGCCAAAAAACAATGCAGATGCAATGCAGTAAGGATTTACTGTCCTGCCAGTAAAAACATGTCATCCAGATACTAAAACATTCTTGGATCTGAAGATCCTACATCCCTTGCAGGCAGGATACAATGATCCTTAGGGATCGGACCTTCCCCAGTTTTGTATTTACCTCATCTCATACAGGATGAGACAAATCGATCTGGGTCAAAACTCCTATCCCTCCTTTTCTGAGACACTTACAGAGAGCAGCAAAAGTAGGAGATTCAAGCAGCTGCAATTCTGAGAGACATCTGCCTTCCAACAAAAAGCCAAGTCATGCCCTTACTCTGCTACCACTTGTTTGTACCCACTGGTCCAGATGTGCTCAGATGCTGGAATGAGCTATGAACCTGAATATGAAAGTCCCACAGGAAAGACCACAAAAAGAAGCACCTGGAAAAAGAAGCAACCAGGTGCTCAGGGGGTTCCCTGATTACTCACTCAGAGATCTCTGCTTAAAAATGAACAAAATCCCCTTAGTCCTGCCACAAGCTCTTCAGTACCACACTCTGCACAAAAATAAATCACTCATTTGCTTTTATTCAGGATAATTTTCATGTGAATAGGGAATGTTTCCAACATTCAATATGCACAGCTGCCATTAAAGGGATACACAATCATGACATGCAACTATTAATGACAGCCAGAAATGATATAGGACATGATCAATTTGCCACTGATGAAAGAAGAAGCATTTAAGGCCATGGTACCAATTAAAGGACAGTTTAGCTAGAGGGTCACAGGAATGTAAGACAGTTTGCCAAGGGAAATACTTGGTGTGGCTTCTACAACAAGGCAGGAATGATCATTTGTTTGAAGACACATGACACATTAAAGCAATGAGAAAAGTGGCTGCAAGCACCTACAAATAGCACTAAGTACTAAAGACATTCAAGACCCCCCTCCCCAGGAAAGTGTGACTATGTTTCTGAACTTTTTAGCAAGCTTTATATCCACCTATCAAATGATCATCTTCAGATTCTATGTCACAGCTTGTGATTAAAAAATAAAGCATTTTTCAAAAAACTTAGGATATATATTAACAGGAACAGACTGGAAAAAAATAACTACTCAAATTAGAAAAAATTCACCTTGCGCTGATACTAGATCCATAAGATAAGTCAGGTATAGATGACCCTAACAGGAACTTTTGCGGGCTAATGAGCAAAGAGCGAAATTTATCTATTTTATGCCTGTAAAACAATTTTGGCTATCTAAGGTTAATGCAACAAGCTTTCTAAATATGTAAACCTTAGCAAATATTATATCCTTATCAACACCGAGACAAGACAAATTTCAAGAGATACAGTCAAGACCAAGTTGAGTGCTGGATGTCAGACACCTAAGACATGAGTAGCCATGTATTCAAGACGCATGGTTTCAAAAATGTTGATTGTTCACAGTAGACATAAAGACTGACAGCAGACAAATCTAGTGAAATTACACAGTACAATACAACGACACGGTCACAGGATCATCTGCCATTCATGGCAATGTAGCAAGGATGATTGCAAGCCAGATGCAGATAAAGTAATACACAAAAACATATATAAAATACATATATAAAATTTATTCAAAAATAGCAAATGTTATTCAAGAATAGCAAATTAAATTGTACAGGGAAAGATAAGACAGTAGCTACTATCAGTTCCAAAGATGCCCCAAAAACTTAAGTATCCAGCTATGCAATAACAACAGACAACCTTCCAAGCAGTTATAATTAACACTTAATTCTTCTGGCATACCTGAGGGCATCACAGCCTGAAAAGATCCAAACTTTACTCATGTTGCCTTTAGCAACCAAGCACTATTGCAGTCGATAAAAGTACTGTTGTAATATCCGATTTCCCATTAGCAATTCCTAACACTCTTTTTGAGTTAGTAGAGGATATATTCAGGAAATCCTTTTAACTGTGCACAGTCGATAACGCCTTGGATAGTAACTGCTAGTAAGAAAAACATTCATTATTTTTCTTTTTTGAGCCAGCCAGTCTCGATAAGACCCAGCCTTCTCCCCAAGGGAGCTTTAAGAGTTGACACTCCTTTAGGGAAAGTGAATGTGAACCACGTGGATATGTCAGCCAAGGCCCACTACAGAAAGGTTTTCAGATTCTTTTTGTAAGGCACACAATGTGTGCACACCTCCTTTATTCCCCAGACAAGAAAAAGCCATTTCATTTCCATGACTGTAGTCTCAAATATCATACAAAGGCAGGAATAGTATGAAATTTGAACTTTGAATATGTCTTGTCCGAGCCACTGAGTTCAATTACACTACTGCTACAGAAACAGGTATTCCATTAGAGCAAGAGCGGAGAACAGCATTTCCATGGGAATACCAACCCATGGGTGACAATCAGAGGTACTTAGTAGAGAAAGGAAAGAAAAAGTTGAGAGGCGTTCAAGAGGCCTTGTAAGCATGATATGCAAAACAGGCTGTTTCTTAGGGGTTATTTTGATTTCCAATTTAGATTTCTAGTTAGTTTTTTTTCCAATTTAGATTCTTCAAAAGCTATGGCTTGCAAAAATATTTCATTGCTTTTTGTCAATAGAAACAAGTGTCACGAGAAAGGAACCTCCCAAAGCATTCATAATTCTTTTGTAATACTATGCAAGGGCACTAGGGCTTAATTAAGTAGTACCTGATGATAAATAAAAGTAGGACTATTTAAATATATCTGCAAACTAAGTCATCATTCATTTACATGGTTTCACCCTTCAGGTCGAAAAAATGTAAAAACCCATGTACTGGTTTCCAAAAAGTTCTAGCAAATGGAACTGAAAGACTAAGCATAAGTCTGTGAAAGAAATACCCACCTGATGGAGTCCATCATTTTTACTTATGGATAGTTCTCTTATTACGCCACCTGCACATCTGAGCATCTTCTCAGTGCTCACATCTATTTTCACTCACCAGTTCTTTCAAGAACAGACGTATTTTCACAGAATAGAAAAAAAAATAAGGAAGTAAAAGTACCCTGTTGAAAATCACAAAAGGGGAGCATGAGAGAGCCCCAAATACCCTGTTCCTGCCTTGCACTTCAGCTGCATGGGCAGCCTTCCTTCCAGGACTGCACAGGCTGCTCATTTTGACTGCAAATGACCTTACTGCTTGCATAGACTTCCACAGTACTGTGAGCTTGAAACCTCCCTCATAGACCAGCTCTATCAGAGAAATGGATAAGCATAGGTTATACCACAGACACAGGCATCTGCGTCAGTTAAATGATTCTATGTCTCTTTGAATAAATATCCTCAAGCTCAAATCATACATAGTTTTATTAAACAACATCTTTGTAAGTACTATTACAAGAACTATCATTTTGCTGCAGTGATAAATTATGTGATGTAAGGACAGGCAAAGAAATCAAATGAAAGGGAAGCTTCACCTCCTGCTGCCACTTCCAGTATCCTTAAGCTCACCTCTGATCACAGCCAATGTCTGGGACAGACTAATACAGCTACATCAGTGCAGCTCTCTACCTGACCTCATGACAACTTGACAAACTTGATCTGCATCTGCCCCCATCCTTCCTCCTGTTTCACAAACATGCCCCTGCATCTAAATTTAGATGGATGCGCCATCACTGAGAGAAAGGAAGTTCATATTCACACGTGTGTGCAGGGTGCCAGAAACACATTAACAGCCCAAGCACTATAAAAAAAAAAAAAAAAAAAAAAAAGACCTAATCTGAATTGAAATCTACTTCCTGAAATTTTCTATGAGCCTGTGACACACACAAGAGCTCTTCACTTCCTCCCTTCCTGGCTCTTTGGTGTTAATTCACGAGTGCTTGCCTGGCTGGTAGGAGCTGGCAACACTCGCTTCAGATGCCATCAGTATCAAAGTTTGGCCTTGGTCTTCACTATGAGCAACAAAACAGTGCTCATTTCCTCTATTCATGTAAGTTCCTTAGAGCTTAGCAATAAAAGCACTTTCCGAATGCTGACACTTCTGCAAGATGAATCACTGCGGTCCATGGAAAATTCATCCAAACGAAGAAAAAAGGACCGGGCTCAACAGTGATCTCAAATTGTATCCCTCAGCTCTTCAGCAAAGAAGTCCTACAGTCATGAAGTCAGCCCAGGTCCCTGATGAATAAATATGGAGATTTGGGTGGTGGAAATATGAACATCTAATCACTTGTCTGCTGTTAACTGCTACTTCTGTAATTTGCTTATCTGACCATGCTGAAAATATTCTTAAATTTCTTAATCTGAAACAAAACCTACAGGGTGACTTTTTTGAGCTAAGCAACTCAGCCTTTGCGAACTCGGAATATTAAGGAAATATGATACTGTCTTCTCTAGAGCAGAGAAGCTTGAATTTCGTAGAGGTAAGAGCTTGGTCTAACACCAGGCAGCGCGGGAGGTGCCATACAGCTACTCTGTGCATGCGCTGCCAGGCTCCTGCCCCGCTCTCCTCCCGAGCCGCTTCCTTCTGGAGGGCCCTTGGGAAGCGAGAGAAACCAGACGCAGTGTTTAGGCGAAGGCAGCCCATTCACAGCGGCTACTCTTCTAAAGGGCCACCCAGCTTTCTCTCAAAACATCAGGGGAGGAGGGAGGATCTGGGTTGCCCCAAGGAAGGAAAACAGCCTAGCACCACGAGAACAATTTGTTCAGTCTCAAGCTCGCTCCTGAAGAGCCTCGTTGAAAAGACAGGCCAAGGAGCAGGCCAGCGGGCCAGACGAATGATCTTGGCAAGCCTCCTTCAGCCCTGCGGCCATCTCTTCAAAGTGTTGCTTTAAAAAAAAATGAGGGAAGCTGCTGTTATTACTCCTGTAAGATAAATTACCTGTAGGATTTGCTACAATCACCGTAATAAATGGGATCTGCTTGTGGCACATAATTTTGCTGTTAAAATCTGTGAGTGGCTGAAGGCTTGAGTCATCAGGCAATGTCTTGAAACCAGAAGGACAAGCAACTCTTTTAGATTGTGGATTCTTGCAAAACACAATCACATCCACAGGAGGAGGTCAGCACTTGGCTCTTGCTCACAAATTTTATTACTGTTCCAGTTTACAGTTTTAAAGTGTCACCACCAATCTGACCATTCCACTCCACATTATTTTGTAATCTATTACTGTTACAAATAAAACTAATATAGCTACAACTAGAACACTGGAGGAAAATATCTATTATCTTCTTTTTAATTCCTTCTGTGCTCCAGAAAGCATTCCGTGGTTTACCAGTGCCCTAGTTTGCCTTGCAAACTGTTTCTTTCGTTTCTTCACCCTTCCGTATAGAGGGAGATTTAGTGTGGTAGAAACAAACTGAAAGCCTGCACGCCACACCAATAGAGAGAGGGTCAACTGAACACAGACTGAGACAAAACACAAAACAACAAAATACCTCAAATGCTACAGGAGCAAGGAAAAAATACATCCGCTCTCAAAATATTCAATGGGATGACATCTGAGTTGGAGGCGAGCTCAGTATCCATACTGGAATCAAAGGCTTGAACTAATTTGTATTTATGCCTTCTCTTTGTCCTTTACAGACACAAAAGTCCCCTCCACCCAGTACGTAGCAGCAGCAACCTGGCAGAACTCCTGGTTCCTTCTCCATGGAAAACTCATGTCTCCTGCCTTCCAAAGAATCCTCTACAACACTCCACAGGGCAAGGCTGCCACTTCCAAACCGTAGCTCCTCTCCGTCTTCCCTGTTCCCCAGCTGAAGACTCTTCATTGAAATCCTTCTGATAGATGTTTCAACACAAATTTCATTAAAATGTCTATGCAAGTCAGATATACTTCAGCTTCCCAGTTTGGTCCCCTAAGGCACTTGTACAGCACCTGAGGCTATTTCCAGTCTTTTCCTCATATACATAAAAAGATGCATTTCAAAATGCCAAAGGATTTCTTAAAATAATGTAAGTATAGTATCACTTACTGATGCTTTAGCTAAAATATATGAAGCCGTTCTTTCTTTTCCCCGTAAAACTGCTGCTAATACGCAAAAAAAGAAAACCCACACAAATTTAGGAACCAATAGGAAGAAATCTCAAGTCAGGAAGGTGATCATCCCACTTCCATTAATCATTTAAAAAAAAAGTTCTGGAAAAAAAAAGTTCCCCAGTTTTAATATCAGTTATGGATACTGTAACACCAAAAATAGTCCATAAATCAGAGCTCATAGCAAAGATAATTAATGAGCAGATTAGACAAACCTAGACATAAAAAATTAAAGGCTACAGCTTGGCTAGGCAGTATATAGTGAGATACAATTAATGTCTGCATGTTTTCATTAAAATACTATAGGGATACAAATGGGAAATACAATATGAATCAGAAAGGGAGAGAAAATCTCTGGGTTGGTTAAATGACATATCTTGTGAGGAAAAAAATATCATCTTAGTCCATGTTAAATGTGTAACCCTCCTTTTCTTTACCTACTCTCCTTTAGAAAGACACTTTTTTTCTCCTTCCACTGGCTGATTTCTTCTCACCAACTTTTCACTGAAGAATTTTTCAGCTGTTTAAAATGACCTCTTTGCTACCCAAGCTTTGGGACAACACAACACCAGAGCGTGGCTGGGGCATAATCGTCAGTGCCCTCACTCAGAGCCAGCATACACAGGATGAACCACAACACGGATTACATGATCACAACGATACAGCATATTCCCCATAAGTATAAACTATGCTCGCAAGTACACTATGAAATTTCAGAATCAAGTCAGCATCCAGGTTGATTTTGGCAACAGCTACTTTACTGGGTAATTCCTGCTACTTCCTAGCAGGAGATTGCGGGGGAAGAGGCTGGTACTGAGGACTCGATAGACATATAGCCTTGAGAGAGAGATGAATTTCAGCAGTTTAGATTCAGGCTAACTCTAGTGTGGTCCTGAGGGGCGGGACAACGTTCGGAGTGCGGTTGGAGCACATCTTCCAGTTCAGCTTCTTCTGAACAGAGTCCAGCTCCCATGCTCCAAGGCTGCCCCGAGATGAGAACAAAAGCACCGCAATGGGGAAGATTGGGAGACCAGCTTCCAAAACACACTCCAGATCTGAACTAATGCCTCCTTATGCTCGTCTATAAAAATTATGAAACTTTAATTATCAGTCTTAAAAGACAAATGAAAAGCCCACCATAGAAATACCTATAATTTGTTCTGCCAACAAATTAATTGCTGCTAAAATACTATAACACAGTATAATTTTTATTTCATGGTTATCAAAACACTCCAATAACTTGATTAGTATTTAGACCACGCAATTATTCCATGTTAAGAAGAATGGTACTAAGTTACATTTAAGCAGCAATTACTCAGTCCAACAAAGCTCTAAAGGCTTAGCCTGTCTTCAGGTCAGAAAGCACTTGATTTCAATAAGGCTATTCACAGGCTTAACATCAAGCATACGCACACATTATGCAGAGTATCCGGAACCATATTCTCTCCCCAAGAAACAGCATCATCTGCAGAGTCCACCTTCCTCCTAGATGTAAGTGCTATTTACTACCAATATTAGAAATATTTTAAAGATCCCATTTTCTCCTTCGAAGCCATATGGAGCAATGAAAGAACAGGGGTTTTGCAACGGTCATCTGCTGTGGCTGGCCACCCTGCCTTTTTCTCTGCATGACTGCCGACTTGAACTCAATATATTATCACCGCTGACTGCAGGCAAGAAAACACACCGATACCCAACCGACAGAAACAATAACGTGTTTGTAAGCAGTAATTGATGGTAGACTGACAAGCACAATCACAGGAAGTAATAAAAGTTTCATGGAGCTAGCATGTGACATAACTGCTATCAGTCCTACTACGTGCCTGAATACGAAGAGGGCAACTACTCCATTAGAAGAACAGGGTCCTATTAATTTAATGCATGATCGTTATTCAGTGATTTAATTATCACTACCCACCTTTTAATGCAAAAAGACAACTGCTGCTGTGTGAATGTTTTAGACATGCTACCTCTAGCAGCTGTGCTGTTCCTGCAGTAGCTGAGCGTACTCAGGGACAGCTGGAGTGGAGTGGGTACAAGGGTATTTTTTATGAAAGACACTACTAAAAAGGAGAAACTCTTCCAGACCATTCACATAAGGTTTAAAAAAAACACACAAGAAACTTAATCGAATGATCAATATACTGAAGGGATTGAACCGAAGGAGGTGAGAATAACACACCACAACTTACTCTACAAGCAAACATCAGCTCAAGGGATACTGACTCTTCCCTTGCAGTTGTACTCACCAGAGTGAGTCTGCTCAGACTCACCATTCCCACAGAACTTCATCAACTGCAATAAAATCACCCATTAGTTGCACCAGTGCAAATGAGGCGGTATCACACCTTGCGCACTTTGACTTGCGCTAGCGTTTGTTTGGGGTTTTAAGCAAGGAGGCCGTTGGTTGTTTTCATGTGGCTTTTTTTTTTCCTGCCTAAGCAACTGAGAAAATGCTCCTAATAAGGCTAGCAGAAAGGAAGTGGCTTTTCGGCAGCAGGGGCTCTTGTGAACAAAATAATAAACCACCAGGGTATCGCATAGGATGCAACAGCAGCCGCGCAAGGAGCCGGCTACGGGGCGCACTCCCGGCACGGCTGCTCGACTCATCCCAGGACTTGCAAGAAGAGAAGGGACAAATTCCCCACGCGAAGGGATTCCCACGCCTCCCTCGGCGCTCCCTGGCCGCGGGGCTGCCCCGTGGGGCGCTTGGCAGCCCCCCTCCCTCCGTGGGGCACCTCGCCCGCGGGCACGGGCGGGCGCAGCGCGGCGACCAAGCGCCCCAGGGCGGGAAGGAAGGCGCCTGCCCTCTCCTCCTCCTCCTCCTCCTCCTCCTCCTCCTCGGGACGCCCCGCTTCGCCCCGCGCCGCGCGGCGGGAGATGCTGCAGCCGCGCGCCCCGCAC
>VWPW01026040.1:0-43092 GCA_013389825.1 Crypturellus undulatus | reverse complement strand
TTCTATTTTTCTCTTTCTTTTTTCTTTTTTCTTTCTTTTTGCTTTTCTTTTTTGCCCTTTTCTTTTTTTCCTCTTTTTATTTTTTCTTTCCTTTTTCCTTTTTTTGCCTTTTTCTCTCTTTTTTTTTTTCCTCTTTCCTTTCTTCTTGCTTTTACTGTTCCATTTTCCTTTTCTTTCTTTTCTTTCCTTTTTTTTCCTTAAAACACATCTCTCTACCATGTGGTTCGGGAGAGCTGGCTCCCGCCCCACCAACATGCAAGCTTTGGCAATTAAACACCACCATGCAGGTGGCGGTTATGCTGGGGATGCCTATTTACAAAAGAGACAAATCTTGAAGGAAAATTGCATTCTGCTGTGGTACAGTTTTCTTATATGCTACTGCTCAAGCATGTGAGGATTCTGCTACTAGCCCAGTATTCTGCCCTCCTACTGCCCTACCTGTGCCATTCTATCAGATTCTACTATACAATGTCCTGTTCTGTATTCTACCAGGCTGTAAGTGACTCTGTTTTGCTTTGCCTAGGAATCTGATGGCATCTTGGCCAGTGAAAGTGTGTAAAAAACACAGTCAGGAATGACCTAAGTAGAGTGACCTGTCCAGAGGCTGAGGACAGACCAGATGACTTCTCAAGCCCTCTTGCATCTTTTTTAATCACATTTGAATGCTGCACTAAAAAGTCTGCTGCAAGGGTAGCTTTGCCAGCTGCTCTGAGTTCCTCTCTGAGGAAGCTGCCTCATTAAACGGCCATACGAAATCAATGAATCAATGAATTTTACTGTTTTAAACTTACAGTCTAGGCAAGTGCACCACCAGCATATTGCTTTATATACAAACTATAGTATATCTATATAGCCCTTGCAAAAAAGAAAACCTTTTCAGAAATTAATTTTGTAAAACAACTCAAAGTACTTGCTGCAAAGACGGTCTTGTTCAGCCAGATTGACACAGAATGTACCTGCATTTATCCATAAAGTCCATCTTTTCTCTTGGGTGAGCAATCGGTGCCAGTCCCTTTCCTGGCAAGTGAGACAGCGGAGGTATTTGAACAGTTGCAGAGAAAGTATTGGAAAGCGGTGCCCAGCAAAAAGAAACCTTACCTTTCAAGTATTTCAAATCATCAGGGTCTCGAAGCGTGCAGGCAAAAATAAAAAATTAATAAATAAAAAGAGCTGAGTGCCTGTTTTCCCCTTCACCAAAGAAACGTGGGAAAAATTTCTGAAGCTCCATTTTTTGTTCATTACAAAAAGCTACAGTTCTACATTGTATCATATAATCTGATTTCATTTGTCATTTTTCCTCTACTGTACAGGTAGGATATCGGGCCACAGAAAACAACAGAAAGGAGACTACCAGGAATTGGGAGATGCTCAGAATATGCTATGCTTGAACACTATTGCTTCACACCTTTTTCTCCATTATTATCTGACAATGGTCAATGCAAATGTTAAACATTAGAAAAGGATTAAAACAGTGATGGGACACATGTCATTAAGCTGACAAAAGGAATGTATGAAGAAGAGATCAGAGTTCTGCAACTTGAAGCTATTTAAAAAAAAAGGAAAAAGGAAGAAAAAAAAGTCTGGCAAAGGAGAAAAAAAAAAAGATGTGTAGAATTCTGGGAGAAAAGAGTAGTTAAGGAAAGGAGAGAAAAACATTATTACNATTCTGGGAGAAAAGAGTAGTTAAGGAATTATTAAAAGAAGATGGAGAATGTACCAGGACAAGAAGCCAGCCAGAGGGAACAAATAAATGTGAGGTTTTGCAGGTCAAATCTGGCTGTTCTAAAACTGGATTGCTGGCAATTCTCATCCCCATCAGAAAGAATGGTCCCACTCCTGTTAAGCCTGGCTCCTCTTTCATCCTTGCTCCCAGCCACGTTCTGCCAGTGCCTCCTCTCCGTTGGCTTTGGCACTTGTTATAAACTAGTACAGCAAAGAGAGCGCAGAGTTTTCCTGCTCCCATTAAGCAGGTTGTGGTGGCTCCCTGGGGAGGCAGATGGAGACGCTCTAGTTGGGCGTAGGAAACTAGGAGCAGAATAAGGGCGAGCATGGAAGTACCTGTTCGCCGTGCCAGTTTTTTTTATTTTGGCTTAGCTAAGATTGAAAATGAAGATAATGCAAAAAGGAGAACTTTTAGGGGAACATTTTAATGTAATAGAGAGTTATGAGCAAAAGTTTAACAGTTCTGGAGGAATTTGTCGATCCAGAAAGGTATCGGCTTACTAGATGTGCTTTTTATGTTTTTTTCCTGCCCACACAATATGAAAAAAAAACAGTGGGAAAAGGTTTTTTAAGTATTATTATTTTCAAAATCTTAAAGATTTTTTAAGTTACAGCTATCAGAAATATAACAGTAGAGCTCAGGATTCTCCATACCTAATAATATAAATTGAAAGTAGTTTTTAATTTTCTAATTACAGAAAGTGTTTTCAAAGGCCAGATGATAAAGCAAGAGCTGTCTGCATTTCCAAAACAAGGTGAATAAAATCTGTTATCTTAAATTGCATTTACAGTGGCTTAGAGGCTCATATGACTTTAAATTGCAAAGGATTTGGAGCACACTCATGGTCTGCAGGGAGCAGTGACAGGCTGAGCTATAGTAACTCTTACTTACAGACAGCTAACTCCTACAGACAGCTTACTGTCTGTCCCTATTTTTAAGCCATTTACCTACCAGGATTAAATTATAGACCGTTCTCCGCAGTTCTGACTGCATAGGATTTCTCTCGTCCTTTTTCTTCCCCTTTTCACGCTCTTTTCTGATTCCTCCCTGCCCCTTCCAAATTTCCTTCCTCTTTTATTTATCTGAAAATGAATGCAACTCACTTTGGGAGCTTCTCTTCAGTTTCTGTTAATGACAGGTACTACAAAGCATAACAGTTTGTTTCCTGCACATTTGCTCCAAAGCTGCTCAGTCAAGGAGGAATAAATCAATAATGAATTTTAAATTATCTATCTCCCTTGCATGAGGTACTGCTTCTGCACATTTTTATACTTCCCATGATTCGCACTGAGGTCATTCCTGACACTGCTTTGCTTTACACTGTCGTGTACGTTTTACACCTACTGAAGTACATTGCACTCCTCTCCCATTTATCACGTGTTGCTCACAACAGCAGAGAAGAATGAACGATGTTCATTCCAACACAGCAGTCTGGGGAATGAGCAGGTAATTGAACTTTATTGTGCTGATCATTAATGGTGTCAGGTTT
Source organism: Crypturellus undulatus (assembly GCA_013389825.1). Taxonomy (NCBI): domain Eukaryota; kingdom Metazoa; phylum Chordata; class Aves; order Tinamiformes; family Tinamidae; genus Crypturellus; species Crypturellus undulatus. The sequence goes on along the minus strand of VWPW01026040.1, from coordinate 39,880 downwards.
TGTTTCATCAATATTACGTTATGACCTGCGTGCTTTCTCAAAACTAATGCTCTAAAACCAAAGGAATTCTCTGTTCGGCTGCAGACAGCAGCTGAGGATGGGGAGAAGTGACCTCTCTCCTTCTCTGACACAGCTCCTGGAACCAGTGACTCAAGCTGTCTGATGTCAGATCAAATGTGGTGGGAAAAAAAGTTTCCACATCCACCCTGTTGTGTGAGGGAGGCCAGTTTGCTCCTTAGAGCAGTAAATGGGATAAGCTCATCCCACCTAAATTTCACCATCTATAACGTGAAATCTACACCTGAGCTTATCACCAGGGCTGATGCCAGAGGCTCTCGGTTGATGGGAAGAAACAGGCACTTCTAATGTAGAGTTTATGTCATCCCAAGCAGACAGCTAAGGCAGGTCAAATAAATCGCTCCCTGGAAGTGCCGACTTCTCTCCGCAGGGAGCCCGGGACAATTAATTCGCTTGTCTGCCCTTTCACATCTGCACTGAAGTGAGAGGAAGCCCACCCTGGGAGACAGGAGGTCTGAGGCCTCATCCTGCAACTTTCAGAAAAGGTCCTAATAGCATCTCGTCCATAGGGGACGGGTACCTACCTCGTGAAGAAAAAACAACAAACAACGCAGCCTCTATCTTCAGGTGAAAAGGCTGCAAACAAGCCCCGAGGTTTTGTTTTGTTTGACCTTTCTAATAGCGTATGAATGCTGCTTCCTCACAGAACTAACTCCAAATCTGGAAAAGACTTTCCTCTGCGGCTGCTGAACCAGGGCCAGGAGTGATACTGGCAGCACACTTCTTCCCTAGGGAATTAGCACTTTTCCTACTCTAGCCAAATGCTCCCTTGGCCAGCTACAATGTAAGGCTGTTTCCCAAAAAGAGGAGAGAGAAAAAAAGAGATGATGGACAAGGAAATCAAAAGTAAACAAAAAAAAAAATTTAGAAACTAAGGAATCCAGATCGAAGGCTACCACTGCAGGAATCCTGTGCTTTGGAAAAGAATTTATTTGCTGTCAGAATATGTTGACGGTTTCCCTTGCATCGGGCAGCCAAGCGCAGAGGAACGGTACCTGCTGTGCCTCACGTCAGGGCCCAGCACCGTCCCCGTCCATAAAGCCACGGAGGGCACCCCAGCCTCCGGGTTATGCACTTGGATCTGCAAAGCGGGGTGTGCAGCAGGGCGGGAGTCACTTTTTTTTCCCAGGAAGGGCCGGAATCAGCATCCAGGGAAAGGAAGAGCCTCCCGTTCTTCCCCACGCTCCCACGGGAGGCCGGCCAGGGATGCTGGTGCCTGGTTGGTCCCTCTGCGCTGGACCCGATGCCGGGACTGCAGGGCAAGGTGAGACTCAAGACAACGTGCCCCAGGGCCAAACCCAGCTTTTACGGTATTTATCTAAGTGGACAACTCGCAAAAAAATCACAGGTGGGCTCCTTTCCCTAATGAAATCAACCAGTTTGTTGGCTTCGGTATCCATATCACCAGAATTTCCCTCAGATATTTAATTCCAGTAATCTGATTCCTGATTTTTTTCATCTAATAAATCACTATCCTGTTTAATTTATAGGTCACTTTTCTATGGTAATGCACACGACAGTACTATCCTTTACCAGTACTGTGGCAAAGAAATTTAATCTAAAAGATTGATATTTTAGAAGAAAATTAAATTGTTTCACATTCCTTATGTTTGCACATCATTCTATTTCCCCAGCATCAGTGAAAATTCACTATAATACCTTTAAATTAGAACTCCAAACTACTAAATTGTAAATCAAAAATAGGAACCCCACCACATAATATAAAATAGGATTTTACCAAAGATTAGCATTTACCCAGCAGGTCCATGTAATTCATTCAGTTTTTAAGACTGCAAAAAAAAAGCTAAGTTATCCTACCATCTTTTTCTCACTTCAAAAGCTTCAAGCTTCTGTGAAGTCAAATAACAGAATTTCAGGTCTAATATTTCTTTTCCTTTAGGGTTTTCCTTGCTGATGGAACAAGCTAAAAAGGAGAGGGTGAACCAAATGAAGAGGAAAGAACAAAAAAAAAAGAATAAAAAGAAATGAAGAAATAAATGGAAGCAAACATAAATTCCAGGTCTAGGGTTTCAAAACAGCTTAAGGGGCTTAAATATACAAGCCAAAAAATATCTGTGAAGTCTCATTCCTGTCAGTGATACACATCTGAGGAAACAACAATTCCATGGAAGATTTTTCTAGTTCCTGAGAGTGGGCAGATCTTCACATATTTCCTTCTGTTTATCTCTTTGCAACTCACATTCACTATAAACTCCATTACCGGGTTGAGCTCTCAATATCAATTATTCTTCTACCTAAAATGTACTCTGAGAACTGCAAAGAGAGAAAAGCACAATTTTGTTTCATTACATATGACTTTTACTGAAATTGCAGCTATAGAAGAAAAATAAAAGCACTAACTTGAAACAAATGAGTCTGAAATAAATAATTTGCTCTCTCTGACCAAAAAGAGAAGCACATATCAACAATTGATAGGAACATGGACTTTTATCTTTACAATATGGATATTTGATAAGAATTTGGGAGGGGGAGGGGTTTCTTTTATATATCTAAAGTCTGTTCAGGATTGTTTTGTGGATAGTTTTAAAATCCATTTAGTGTGCAAAATAACAATCACAGAACCAAATCTTCCAAAAACCAGCACAGCTACAACATATTTTGATTTAATGTTGCAATCCACAAACCCATTTTACAGAGTAAAAATAATTATTTCAAGACAGGAACAAGACGAAGCCCCTCGTGACCAACAATAATAATATTCATAATGTCCTCAAGCCTCTTAAATGAAGTCATGGTTTAGTAGGTTTGGGGCTGTGAAGCCATTACAAACATCATGTTTTTGTAGCTGGGATAAATAGAAATCCAGGGATCATGCAAGTGGACGGACCTCGTGTTCTTGGGTTTCAGCTTTCAGCTCTAAGTTAGAGGTAGGAGCTGATTCCCTGGATTCACCAAAGAACAGCACGGCGGTGCCATCTCCAATCATGTCCAGCTGGCCCCATCGTTGGGGAACCAGCATCAGAAATGCCAACCCCGGATTTTCAGTGTCTTCAGGTGTTAGTCTGGTCAACAGAGAGACTTAGGCAAACACGCAGGCTCCGAGGCAGTGCCAGGCTTTGTGCCTGGGGACAGCCCCGAAGGATTTTCTCACCATCATCAGCCCACAGACTGCGGGCAGGCTGCTTGCGATTGAGGGAGAGCTTTCTTGGATTCAGGAGGAGTGGAAATTGGTCTCAAGGAGCTGCAAATAAAATACCTGAGGCCCAGCAAATTGTTTTTTTCCGTGGAGCAAACTTCTGCCCATTACTGTGATTAATGGCTTTTCGAAATGCCTGTTCTCTTGTATTTATAAAACGGAATCACACGCAATAAGCTCACATTTTCTGCGAGTTCCTCGTGAGGTATTTAAAACTTGCATATATGGCTCTCCACAGACTTCACAACAACTATTTTTACAGCGTGCTCTGGCAATTTACACTTGCTGTCTGCCTTCGCTCTGCAGAACAGGTATGGTTACAATTTCAGCGCAAGAACTTAGGGCAGCAGTGAGCAAACCTGAGCATCACGTTCCCCGGCTCCACATCTATCTCTCTTTTGAAGAAAATATGAGGGAAGTGACTGCACAGAGAAGGCCTATTTGATACATGGATTAATCCCCGAGCCCAGAGGCCTCGCCTCGAGCACTAACTCAGCACTGCTTCCACCCAACCCTGTGCGCGTTGCTGCTCCGAGCTGCATGCGAGCAGCAGCACGAGGCTGAGCCACCACCGCATCCCTGCGTGCCTGGCTCTCCCTGGTCCCTGGAAGCTGGAGCTGTGAATGCAGGCACCCTCAGGAGAACAGTTTTAAAAGGAAAAGCCCAGTTTGCACGTAAGAAGCCACACCATGCCCACAGCACGTGCTTACCCAGCATTTCCCAAGCTGTGAGGTAGAAACACATCACAGCCCACAGCCTGCCAGACCCACAGCTCTAACAATGACACATGGTTCCTTAGGACAAAATACAGTTTGGGAAATGCTGGGTTAGATTAAAAAAAAAAAAAAAAAAAGTAAAAGTCATGGATTCTGAGGCAATTGTTTTTGGACAAAGGTAAGCGGTGAGTGGAAAGCACAACAGCTATTCCTGAAGAATGCCACATGCGAATGCAAACACTTTTCTCCTGGAATAAGAACGCCAAAGTCCTTTGTAGTTAAATTCTTTTCAAATGACTTGCCTTGCTTTAACCGTCCTGGTCAGCCTCAAAAAAATGTACGTATAGAAAAGGCCTTGGAAAACTCTGTTTGAGGCATCGTGGCTTTGCTGTGGCTCAGATCTGGTATAATACCAATGCTTTCAATGAACTGAACAGAGAAGAAAGCTGGAATAACACAGCAGTGAATCAGAGGCCTGCGCGCTCTTCCCCTTTTCATCCTTCTCCGTTGACCAAGAAGTTCAAGGGGAAATCTTGGAAGCAGCTCTGTATATAATTTGTGCTCCTAAGCAGAGCCAGGATGCTGAGAGCTCAACAGCAGGCTGAATCCTGAGACTTTTTACTGTTTATACAGAGGCTTATACTCACTGGCTGCAGAACTTTAAGACCGCTTCTCCCCACAGAGCAGCTGGGAGGTATCAGCGCTCGCGAGCTCTCCACCCATCCACCCATAATTAGACCGAGTAGCGACGGATGCCGAAAGCACCACATCGTGTCAAGGAATGCACTCGCCCGGGACAAAGAATTCAAGCTGTTTACAACATTTTGGCCTCTAATGTTTATTACTCCCACCTATAAAACCTGCCGCCGTCTGTGGTATCTTGTAGTGACAGAGTTAATGAAAATCCAAGGAGCATTCCAAGGATTGCAATGCAGAATGAGAGCAACCTCAGCATTGTTTGGTTAAGATCTCAAATTGCCAATAAGGCAAAATGAAGTAATGCACTCTGTCAACATGTAGTATGGTCTATAAATGGGATCGCTTGTTCATCTGTTAGTAAAACATGCAGAAAAGCACTATTTGATCAGCCTTATAGCAGCTGACTGCTTTCTTTAACTTCTTCTTTAAGATCTTTTTCAAGTAGGAAACTGCTGAAAGTCTCCAGTGAATAAAAAAAAAAGACAAAATATCTCAAAAAAATAATTAAACATACTCACAAATAGCCTTCTCTTTATGTGATCATTCTTAATTTAGCATTTCATGATTGGCGGAATTGAAACAAAAGTTACCAAAGGAATTGAAAGCTCTCAGTGTTAATTCATAAAATTCTAATAACATTTTACAAATAAATGATGACTTTATTAGTTAACTTTGGAAACCTCAGAGAGGCTTCTTAAATTTATAGACAGCTTCCAGATTGAATTTTGCTGATCCAAGCTTCTTAGGTGGAGTTTATGGAGCCAGACTTGTCATATGAACTATTTCTATAAGCCTCAGGTAAATATACACAGAGTTCATGTTGTTTGAGAAAGTGTTTTTTCTCTTCTTCTTCTGCAAAAAAAAAGTTAATCTTAGGCAAAAGCAAAAGTTCATTCAGTACATTTTGTATTTGTTATTTTTGATCCATTTTGGGAAGCATTTCCCTTCCACACATCTACATTGTCCCTGCGTATCTCAAACTCCTTTCGACTCTTTCGCTTCTCTTGTCACTCTATCTCACTGCCTGCCCCCCTCCTCTGGGCTAGGAATAGTTTGACAGCACGGCTGGAGGACAGGAAATATGGGTTTCGGGTATTTCCTTCTCCCTTCTGCCTAGCATCAGTAGTCCTTATGCCTTCCCTTTCCTGCATATCTGCTTTGAGTTCCACATAAAGTTGTTTCTGTATTGCAAAATCAATGGAAAGGGGTGTTCTAGAAGGTCTAACAAGGATGTGGTTTTGGAGATTGAATGGTGCTGCGTCTATATTCCTTTGCCATTTAAAACTGCTATGGCCATCTAAAACAGCTCTGTAAGGATACCATTCTCTCTGCAGTAACAGGCTTCCAGGCATTTTTCAATATAGATAAAGCTGTGCTTTATAAAATCAAGCCCAAGGCATGTCTCTTATTTAAGATTTCAACATAATGATGATCTTTCAATGAAATGCCCTGTAAAAGTTAACCCATAAAAGTCAGACTGAAGTATTCAAAGAGATATAAAGGACAGGAATCAAAGGATCATAGCTTCATCTTTCCTGCCAGGTGACTTGATGTGCCTAGCAGCAAGACAGAAAAACACCCCTCAGCCACATCTGCACCCTGCCTCCACGCACCATTGGTGCTTAAGCTTATGCTTCCAAAACAATTCATTCTTTTCCACTAAATGATGATGCAGTATACTCAGAGATGAAGGTTTAGTATTAAATTTACTACGCATTACAACAAACGAAAGGTGTTGCCCCATAAATAAGAAAGAAATCTCTCTGTGATGGAGAACGTTAGGAAAGATGGTTTTGGCAAATAAATAGTGAAGAAATGGATATGAGGATACAATAGTGTGACCAAGTTTACTGATCCTGAGTTGGAAAGGAACACCTTCATGCAGCCAGGAGTCATGAAACACAAGGCTGCAGTTCTGCAGGATCGGATGGGATCAGCAGGATGAAATGGTGATGCCAGGCGCTCTCCCTGCTCCTCTGCAGGACAGCGCTAAGTGGCACATAGAGCTGAGGTCCTGGGAAAGTGGGCCTGAGCAATCCCTGCTGGCTCAGCTCTTCTCACAGCCAAGCATGTCCTGTGCCAGCATAACTTGAATGGTAGCTGTGTGATGAAACTATGGCACTATGAAAAAAATGGGAGGGCACTCTTTACATGAGGAGAACCCAGGCAGCTTGTCTGGGATGGAGAAGATATGCAGATGCTTGAGAGAAGGCCAGCAGCAGTATTTTACTGTTGTTAGCGTCTATGGCCCAATGACGTTCTGCAGATGAAACTTCAACAGCACCCAAGGGACAACGCGGTCACAGCTGAAAACTGCGTGCCATGACAGGCTTTTCTGCTGGATCAAGTTGTACCAGCTTGATCTGTGTCCTAAGAGAAGTTACTGACCTCATGGGCTCAGAGAGAGAAACAGAAATGACGCTGCTCCTCACTCATTTCATTTTAAGTAAAATTGGCTAGTCTAGTTTAAACAGTTTACAGTGACGATTAAGCTGATTTGGCTGATTACTTTTTTTTCTCTCTCTGATTTTTTATAAAGCATTAGGGTAGTATGGTGAATCCCACAGTGACTCATGGAAATGGTAAATATGGGATTCTTTCTACTCTCTTTTGGAAGATTGCTCTTGAACCAAAGGCAGAGAAAAGTATATAACTGGGTTCTCAAAGCTGTGCCTACTGCCTCCAAGAGGAGCTCAAGTCCAGCTAAGAGGCTGGGATGGAGAAGCCATCGTGCAGGCATATTACTCTAACTGACTAGAAAGCTGTGGCTTTCAGAAAAAAACTTTGATTTTGCATCCTCTCTCTACTGCGCCCTTTCACTAGTTCTCCCGAATGCTTCTCTGCAACACCACCCAAAGCACAGTCTTTTGTGCTGCACTGTGCGGCGCGGAGTTACCCACTAGCTGTAGCACAACAAACGCAGCAAGAGATGCCAGGGCATGAACCAAGGTGCCTGCGTGACGGAGCCTCCCAGGACCGTGGAGCGCTGTCATGACACACAGACCTACACTCGCTCATTTCTGGTGGGAATCCACCCAAAACAAACACAAGGGGGTTCTCAGCAGAAGGGAGGAGAGCGCTGTGTGTGTGGAGCAAACAAACAAGTGGAGCCACTGAATTCCCTCAGCCTGGGCTGCAGTTAGACCATAACATTCCTCTGGAGCGCTCGCACTGCTCAGAGCCTTTCTTGTTTATTTGCTTAACAAAGCTTTGCAGGCTTTTTAAAGAAGTCTCTTAAGCTTCTGGGTAAGAAGCGGGGGTACGGAGACTCCGATGTTCCCCTTCCTCAGTTTTACAAAATCAGTAAACAGATATAAGAAAGAGAGCTCTATTAGAACTTGCCAGTCCTTTAAGGTCTGAGTTTGGGGGAGTTTTTAGCTTTCAGGTTTTCACAGGCACATTTATTTTCAGTCAAATAGAATTAAATAAGCAATATCATTACAGCAAAATTTGGTATTGCTGCAATTAAATCATATTAGATATATACAAAAGAATGGGCATACACCCAAATTGATGTTTTTTTAATTCAAATTCATAAATTAAATTCTAATACTCAAGAGAACTTGACAGTAGCTGTCATTTCATCTGCAAGTAAAATCTTATTCCCTTTTCTCTGCACTGGAACATAAAGACACTGCCAATATGCGGATAAGTACTGTGCACTATACAAAACAGCAGTGCATTAATACCTCATGTTGTAATGGAAAATCTAGATTTAAGATTTGGAGAGCAATAATGGGAGGAAAAATGTAGCTGCCACTTGCAGCACAGTTAGTGGAATTTTTTTTTTCCAAGTGAGGTCAGGGAAACACATTGGCTAACTACATTTACGAGGCTGCTCCTATCCAAGTATAATAGAAACGAGCCCACTGTGCTCATTACAGCTAACAAACTCTGTTCTGCTCAAAGGTAGGTGGCCATTGTACCCGTGTCACTAACAGTGGAATTTATCTCAGCAAATTAAAACAAAACAAAACAGCTCCTCACTCGCGGAGAGCGCCTGAAAAGCTACCAGATTTGTGTGACCTGTTAGATGAACAGCATTGCCATCACTGCTCTACCCGGCCAGCGAGACGCTATGGATGGGTGCAGAACCACGACGCGGGCAGCCCATCTGAGGGTGGGCTGCTGCCAAAAGGAGCGGTCCCGCATCCTTCCCCTTTCCTCATGTCCACTCATGTGCTCCGTGTGTCACATGACTTTGGTGCAAGGTTGCTAGTCCGAAGGAAAATGAATCATTTTCTGGTGGGTTTATTTTCTGGCATATCAACTCACCTTGAGTTCGCACAACGGCTATAGCTGATGCAGGGGCAGTGGCAGAAAAACATGTGTTGCCTTTCGAGAGCGGCTTGCAATTAAACTGGGTTAATTAAACCTTTTCTCTAACCATACACCCAGTCTCCTAAAACCCTGTATATTCAGGATTTATTTCACACACGCAAAGTTATATTATCTATTGTTTTCCCCTTCAACACAAGGACAGGTCCCGTCAGTAACCGTGCAACTGTCACAGCTGTGGACGCAGGAACTTAAATTGGTTCAGAGGGTGATTAGACAAATTCCCAGCCACCAAGGGCTATTGATTATTTTCAGATTATTTTCTACTTTTGAATCTCTGATCATCAGGAATGAGAAAATATGCCCTATATGACACATTTGCTTCTTAACTCCTCTATTCTGTCTTTAAGGATTGTTCCTGGCTACTCCAGAAAACAGCAAAAGCTCCTGGATGCTTTGATCTCATCCGGTAAATCAGTTCTTGCATCGGCACGCAGGAGTTTGACACATTGTCTGTAATTGATGAGACCCTTGGAAGAAAATGGAGTGATATCATTAGCATTAATATCACATCATTAGCAAAGGTCTATGGATCCTGAACTCCTCCTTAAACAGTCACTCTCAAAATAAAGACTGAAAAGGGGAAAAAAGAGACCAACGTAGCTAAATGTCTTTGAAAAGAAATACAGAGCTGGAAAAAATACAATAAAAGCTAAAACATTTGCCTTTGGGCGAAAGAGGAAAAAAACAATAATATATGTAGATAGAATTATATTTTTATTTAAACAATAAACAGGAAAAGATATTAAAAAGAAATACTACTTTTTAAACCAATGCATTTTACATTTCAGATTTGATTTAAACTTTACCTATTAGCTTAAGCCTTTGTGTGAGGGTTTGGATTTAGGGTGCTGAAACCTTCTTTGCAGAAGAGGCCTTCAGGCGTCATTAAAATGGAAGGGATGTAACTGCAGGTTTTGATATTGCTGTTCACTGGAGCCCCTAGTTCCATAGAACATTAACTGTGCATGAAACTCCGGATACCGGGATGCCATAAAAGCAGGTAGTTAAAAGTAAAGCAAGTGCTCAAGAAAAGCAGGTAGTTAAAATTAAAAGCAAAGCAGATGATCAAGTGCTGCCTTGAAGAAGGCTGCTTTCCTGAAGGTGGGACTGGTGAGCAGGATGGGCTTAGTTCAGAGATACACACATGAAATACATAACATGAAATGCTGTCCTTTGATGCAGAGATGACCAGCTAAGAGAAGAAGAATCTCTGCAAGGTGGCTCTCCTGGGTTTCTTTTGGATTCCTGCATGATGGAGAGAATACAGCGGGGCTGAGCACCATTTGGCAGACATTTCCACCCATGAGAAACACCACCAGATGCCTGTGCATCACCCTGTAGCCCTGTGCTCAGGATAGGCCACCCTCCTGCCTCTATGGGATGCTCTGCCGAGCTGGAGAGCCGCTGCAGAGCAATCCCCGTGCGTGGGGAATGGTGGTGCCTAGGCAAGTTAGGAGCAGCAAACCTTTTGCCTTGGACTCTTTGCATTATCAAACTGGTTGCAGAAAACATGAGAGGAGCAGGGCAAAAATAAAGAATCAATTCTGCAGATAAATTTGGCACGCACGGTCGGTGCAGTGCACTTATCAAAGGCAAAGGAGGAAGGCAGCACTATATTTAGCAAAAAGGCCAACTCTCTTGAGGCATGCTGCTCTGAAAGGGTAAAACAAAGCGAAAGCCCCGTCCGCTCCCCGCCGCTGAGGCTACTTGCGGTCCCCGCATTCCTCTGCTGTCACCACCTTCTCCGCTGTCCCCACTGCCAAGGGCTCGGGCTGGTCACAGGAGCTGCCCCTCTCGCGGGGAGCCCCGCTGATTTACTGCTGCACTGACATGCAGCACCCTTGCAGCCCCTGGACCCTGCCGTTTGCAAGCACGGACTACAAAGGAAACCTAATTGCATGGCAATTTTGTAATTAACCACTAAATCCAGATCATTCCAACTTTTTTTCACTTCAATCTGTATTTGAACTCATAGGGTTGCAAAACCAAGGGGCATTTCCTTAACTCGCCGCACTGCAGTTTACTGGACGTATAATTGTGCAGTCCATTCAAGACATGAACCTGACCTAAAATCTGTCTGTTTCTCTTTAAAGCTATTTTTGCTCCGCGTGGAGCAAGGACACAGAAAAGCTATACAAGGTACATCACAGCTTTCCTCTTGGTTTTCCACTGACATATTTTCCTCCACCCTTCCCAAGGAACAGCAGCAGGGAGGTGAAGAGAAAACTGCAGAAACTTCCCTTTTCTGCTGGGATTGGTTCCGAAGAGCCTCCGGGGATGGAGACTGTTCTCTCTCCACATGCTTTGGAGTTGGAAGGAAGCAATCAGAAGAAATAAAACAAAATCTAAAAAAAAAAGAAAAAAAAAAAAGAAAAGAAAAGTCTGGGGAGAAAGAAGCCATGCCGCAGGGCCACGGGTTCCTCTTTCTCATATTCCCTATCACTGCCATGACCTTTAACTTTTGCTTTTTGTAAAAAACTATAACTTCGCTTCACTGTTTGCCCTGGGTGTCCCTGCAGCAGTCACGATAAAACCTCAAAAGCTGAAAAGGCAACTTTAAAAACCGAGATCAGAGGGCTGGGAAAGCTCGGCTCTGACCCACAGGCAGGCTCTTGCTGCAGCCTGAACAGGACGAGACCACAGAGACGAGAGAATGAAGAGAAGAACTTTATACTATCATGAGCCTTCTTATATCCCAGCTCTGGTCATTCTCCTAAATCTAGCTAGGTAAGCTACCTAGTGGATAACAGCTTTGCTTCTGTATCTTCTGCTAACCTTTGTAAGAGGGCCAAGATGTGAAAAGCGTAACATATTAACACATATTTGGCCATGCCCTCTGGAAAAGACAGCCCTAGACACCTTCATGACAGTCCTGAGGTAGCTTCTGCAGAGCAGGCGTGCTCTCAGAGGGTCCCTTCCACCTCTTAGGTGACGGATTTCCCATCAGAGATGCATCTGACTGCTACCTCAGCCCATCGAGCAGTGAGGCTCGTTATACAGATACTTTGTGCTTACTTGAGAAAAACAAGACACAGAATTGCTTAGAGAAACCTTTAGCACCACACAGACTTTGCTTCCCTTCATGCTCCTCATCTAAATTATTATCAGAAAACTCCATCATTTAGTAACTTCTTTGAGGATGGCAAGCACTTTCAGAGACAATGTTGTGTTTCAACAAAAGCCCAGGTCTTCCCATAGAAAATAAAGTTCCATTAGACCCACCTCGAATGCTAAACTTGTCTGGATCATAACAGATTCCATGGGCGTTGTAAATCTTTACAAATCTTTACTTTTTTTCTGACCAGTTTTGCATAATTTCCCTAATATATAGCTCCATTTGTCCTTTTTCTGTTGGCTCAGTTCTTGGTTGCCCTGCAGTAATTCTTTAATTTTCTCTCTGTTACTACTTTTAAAAATAGTTTTTCTTACGTTTTAAAGACATTTAGAAGTATTCATGGCCTGCCTCTTACACAGCGCATTTGTAACGCTCGCTGTCTTTCTCATTAAAATTGACCTTAAGCCTAAAGTCATTTTCCTAACTCTTTGGGCTACCTTTGTCCATTGTTCAGCTGAACAAGGTTTGTGCTTGTTCTCCATTCTTCCACACAGTATTCCTGGCCTGGCCTATGCTGCTCAGAGAGCAAGGACCACCCTGAGGATTTACAAGGGATCCAAAGTGTAACTATAACTCAAAAGCATCACCCTGTCAGAATGCAAACTTAAGCCCAGGACACACAGAATCCCACTGCATAGAACTCAAAATGAAAGACATGCTATTACTTTAACACACATTATCAATATATTTCACATTTCTGCAAACTTTGCATAAAAAATGACTATAAGATTAAGTCCCTATAGGGAAGAACTTGAGGTACTCCTGGATCAAAAATAACAGAAACATCAGGAACCATGCCCAGAACAGCCTTTGCATTTTTGCAAATTATACTATGGCATTGCACTTCGTTATTGATTAATGCCCAAATCCTCCTCCCCACTGTTGCTATCTAAGCATTTTCTCTGGGTTTTGATTGATAAAAGTTTGGCTTAGGATATTTTTTTCCTCTCAGTTTTATTGCCTTTACTTTATGACATTGAATTTCCTCTTTGAATTTGCACATGTTGCTAGAACTCTCCATGTTCTCTGGCAGTTTCTTTGCTCCGAGTATTACCTTCCATAAACTGGAATAATCATCTAGTTTAAAATTCCAGGTCATTCATGAAAGCAAAATACAAAAACATTAAACACAGATTTACCCTTGTTATAGACTTACATAAATGTCTTCTTTGATTGCTAAACGCAGTTTCAATTTGATGATATCAGCCCTTAATTTCACATTACCTCTCTTATAGCAAAACTCATAATTGCTTCAAAAATATACAAGCTTTACACATTTTTCTCTGTTTTCTACAAGACCCATGTTCCCCACATTATGTCAATCTGTTATCAGCTGAACATTTATAGAATAAACTCCTTATTTGTTTTTTGTTACGCCAGATATTGAAGTAAGACAAAATGGCCAGCAGCGACTGGGTTACTTAATCAACTATTTATGAAAAAGGCAGCTCAGCAGAAATGCATGGTAATATTTCCCCTTATCATCCGGGGGATCAGCTGAATGTCCCTGCTTCTTCCTTCAGGACTCTCAAGCCCAGATCTCTAGCTCTAGCTTATTTTAAAGTGTTTGGCTTATCTGGAGTCTCAGTAGTTTGTTACAATGAATAATGAACAATACACTGCTTTTCCTCATTAAAGCCCTGTAAAACAAACAACTGCACTTGATCTCCGTAGGCTGGAGACAAGGAACCATTCCAGCTGGGCACCCTTCCACTCCTGCGCTCACTCCCTGCCTCTCCAAGCAATCCCAAACTCATATATAGCCCAGCATGTGGAAAAGACATCCTAGCTAACCTGTTCCAGGTGACCTCATGAAGCTGGAAGGATTCTTCACTGAAAAAGAAGCTATTTTCATGTTACTTTTGCCTACTTAATAAATCCTGTTCCAGACCTTTCATATTGTAAAGGGCATTCAGAGCTTGACAAGCTTGTGGAGACCGACCATGATACCAGCGGCCCAGCAGCAGCTGTGGGTTAAGGAGCCCTTCTCACCCGGGAACTGGTTCTTGGCTGCATGCAAAGCAGATCCCGCTTCCGCACTGCGCCTTGCACCACCCTCAGTGTTTGGGTTCTGCAGCTGCGGGCAGCACCAGCGGCAGGAACTCGCTCATCCGACACTGCTGCCACACCACTCCTAGCCACACGTGTGAGGATCAGAGTTCCTGTTCACAGGCACCAAGGAGATGAAATAGGTACTGCCACCTGCTACCTCTTTGCTGCTTGTCTGGAAAGCACAGGCCTGCAGCAAGGAAAGCACAACAGCACCTGAAGCAACTGTGGGGCCACCACTGCTTTCCAACCAACACTCCAAGTAAATGGAAATTGCCCCCTCATGCTCTTTTTAACAGGACTTTGTGGTAAATCCCTCATGTTTCAGATTACCAAATACAGGTAGAAGCATGATGGCCTTGAGTCCTGAATGCATGTTCATTTAAGGACAGCTGTGTTGTGAACTTGTGAAAGTTATGACTGTGCCACACAGTTTCTGATTCCCTGGAAACCTTGATTCTGAATTACAGTTTTCTTGAACGACAGAGCATTCTCAACATGTTACTTCCTCATATACACATTTTCCTCCCATACTTATCACTGTATTACTACTGGTTTTGCTTTATGTTTTCACAGAAGTCATAACTTAATTTAGCATTTCCTACTGTGTTCTCTTGGTCATGATCACTAGGGGTGGGGGCCATTTTACTCCTTTTATTTCCTTCACCAAAATATTGCTGTAGCCCAGAGAAACAGTGTGGTGAGTTTACAAAAAGTCCAGACAAACCTAGCTTTGAACTTGGGGTGGGGAAACTTTTGATACAGATCCAGACCATTTGCTTCTCTAATCAGCTCTCCTGAGTATCAGAAAAAAACAACTTTCCCAGGCCCCGTGCTTCTGTGAGAGGTACAAGAGTAAAGCACCCAGTCTTTCTGAGAGGCAAGGTACTGATTACACAACTTTCAGCACATCCTGAAAGCTGATTCCAAAAACCAATATTGCCTTTGGCGTCATGCAGAGTTCTTCACATGGTCTTTTGAGGAGAAAGCAAGCACAGGAAGGTGAGAGTTTTTTTCAAATACAACTCGCAAAGAAGAGAACTATGGAGTTAAGAAAAGGACCCAAACAACCAAAGCTCCATCTGAGACTTAACCAAACCTTGACAACATCATTCGCTCTGTTTTCTTTCTACCCTCTCCCTTCAATGTGGTCATGTGTGAATGATCACTCAGCAACCCTGTGTTGAACAGAATTTTTCACATGTCTATTCCCTAACTAACACCCATCAAAAAGGGCGGATGAGCTGCAGAAATACAAAAGTCAGTTCCAAACAGGGATAAAACACAGTTGCCAGGAGCTAGAGAGTACATTCCCACCAAATTTAAGATACTTTAACAAAATACAGTTCATTTCTTGTGTCCTGAAAGGGGTTTTCATGACATTTAAACGTTGTTTTAAATACTGGGAATTCTTCTCAAGCTTCAACTCATGCCTGTTTTCATACTTGGCTTTCTAGGCTGGGTCTTCTGTACACGGGCAAAGCACTTTGAAAAGGAAAGTAGAAGAAAAAAAGAGCCAAGCTTAAAGGAAAGGTCCCAGTTTCATTTTCTAGCCAAAAGAGGATTTGTGATTACAAGCAAGCCCTGAAGTTCACTACCCAGTCTTTTCAGCTTTTAGAGACCATGCAACGTTTTCCCCACTGAAGTGTTTGGTGGAATCAAGAGGTGGTCATCATCAGAGCCTGCCCACTGTCTACAGCACATTCAAACATTTAATAATTTGGGTGTTTTCCAGCATGTTTGCCCTTATCAAGCAGTTAGTTAATCAAACAGAGAGCACAGTCTTATGCCAAGTCCATGATGGGGACAGTGGCCACAGGAGAGCCCAGATGATAGAACTCCGGGGTAGCAGATTTCTCCCAGTAAGGTTCACCAGATGTTTTTTCAAGCCCCCATTACCTCAACAACTGCATGCCGGGGACAGTAAGAAACACTAAGGACTTCACTTTTGATACTAGATACTTTTAGGATGACAAATGAGAATACTGAGAAATGGATTTTCAACAATAGAAGAGAGTAAATCCAAAGAGAAAGATGAAATCACGATACATAGTGAGCAACAATCAATCAATATTAGAGAATGATTACAAACAGATTATTTAACATGGTTTTGCAGCATATTTTGACACCTGTGCCATATATTGCCTGAAGTAGTGTTTTTCCAGGCTATTAGCCAAGCATTTTGCTCCCAAGGTGGTGCTCACTGGCACACCAGAAAGCACTGATCCAGAGGCCTTTTTCCAGAAGCAGTAGTAGTTTCAGAAACAGACAAATCCGGAAAACAGACTTGCTTATAATGATTTAGTATCCTAACCTGGGACCTAGGGAACTCTTTTCCTTTTTATGTCCAGAATGTATATATAATATAATGGGTTTGTTCCATAAGTACGGTCTCTAACTGAGTTAAAGTGGAAGAAGTGTATGCACAATATAGAAGTGCTACTAACTTTCAAGGTAAATCCATTGCTTCTGTCTCTCAGATTTCTCCAGAAATTATCTCCCAAAACAAGCCCTTTTCTTTCACTTGTGCAAAATGGTGCCTGGGCACTAACAAATCCAATATAAAACAAAAGGTTTGATTGCTTTGATTTCTTGCTTTTGCCAAAGCAATGTGAGATGGAAGCTACCCAACTTTTTTTTCCTTCAGAGATTTAATTTTAAAAAAATTTATATTATCATGCCACTTATCACATCTCCTTATTGCATTAAGTATTCAGGCTGTTCCAAACTGACTCACAGAAACCTTTTTAAGTTGAATTAATCATCATTGAAAAATACATTTACCTATGGATTGTAACAAATTGATTATACAAGAATCCAGGAAGTTAAAAACATAAAAATATGACATTAAATTATGCATGCAAGTATCAAAATTAAGTTTAATAAAAGCTATTTTCCAAAGTCAACAGCTGCTAGCACCTAAAGCATGCTAAGTTCTCATTTGTCTCATGTGTACTGACTCTGTTGATGTATCCGTGTGTCAGCAGCATTCAGCTGACCTTCAGCATCACCTGGATGCATGAGGATATGCAGTTTGGGAGATCCAGTTATTTCTGCCCATATTTTTAACCTCTTCTTTTTTACACGGCAGTATGAGCAAAAGAACTAATAGTGGGAATGGAGAGAAGAGGGCTCTGCAGTGCTCTCTTAGATTTGGGGCATCTCCCAGCACCTTAAGGAGCATCCTAAGCCGAGATTTCCACAGGGAAACTGGGCTAAAGCAAATACATGGTTGCTATGAGAGTTAGTGCTAATATCAGTCTGTGCTTGTTTTGCTCACTGCCACAGTCTGGGAAGAATTAAGTGACTCAGCTTTCTCCATACGTACGCAATGGCATTTCAAATGTACCTGCCGGATCACAGACTTGTGACACTAGACGTTCGAGATTGCTACTCAGAAAACATCTACCATCATGAAACCAGGCTTCTGCACAAATACTTTCAGCTCCCAGAACATTTATATAATGAATATAATTAGTCCCATTTTAAAGATGGCAGCTGAA
Organism: Crypturellus undulatus; assembly: GCA_013389825.1. Lineage (NCBI taxonomy): Eukaryota > Metazoa > Chordata > Aves > Tinamiformes > Tinamidae > Crypturellus > Crypturellus undulatus. Next base: position 22,222 of record VWPW01026040.1, on the reverse strand, counting down.
GCAGGGAACAAATTGCAAAAGACCACATTGGTCTTCTGTGGCAGCTTTACCAAATCCCATAAGAATAGTTACAGCATAAGACTTACATGAATTTAAAACTGAATTTCCAATATCTCTTGTATTGGATGCCATGCTTAAGAATACTACTAAAATTAAAAACCAACAAAAATCTTGTGTTTAAATAAACAGATATATTTTAAAAGGATCCTTTAAAAAATACGCGAATAAATAGCAAGTTCTGGAATAACAGAGAAAATTAATTACCTAGGCACACTCCTTTTCAAGTTCATGACTCATGCCAGCATATAAATGTCTGCATGAAGCCAGCTTTTAATGCTAATTTCATCACTGAGAGGAAAGAAAATTGTAACCTTCTCTGCAAAAAAATGGTACATACCTGCTATTGATTTTTCAAGAACCTGACTAGGAGCATCCTGCACGGTAACCAGCAATTCTCCTAAGTCTATTCTAAAATGTTTTGCTAAATAAATACATTTTGTTCTTTCACCACACAGATACAAAAGACTCTTAGCCACACTGCATTCAGTCTCTGTTGCACAAAAGCTGTGGTCACACTACATTTTTTTTTCTTCTTTCTGAATATGGAAATAGCAACTGTATCATTTAATAGGTCAAAAATCCCACTCCATATAATGACAATACCACGGTACGAAGAGTAGGAGTAAGAAGAAAAGATGTATTTTGTTAAAAGTAGTTTGTGATTCAAAACATATTCCCTCTTTTATTCCCCTGCCAAGCGCTGATCTGTTTATCAGACAGTGCTGGCTCCAAGTTGCAGTACCACAGCTTCAACTGGGTTTCGGAAAGAAACACTGCCTTCAAGAGAGTGTTTTTCATACCAATAGCCTCTTAGGACAGAGTTAATTTATACTCATGAGTAAACAACCATGGATATCTGCTTTTTATATAAGAATTATTTAAGCACCTCTTGGAGGCTTTTAATTCTAATGGGAGAGAGACGAAAGAGAAGGTGTCTATTACAGCATATGCACAACTGTAATTGCCCATCCAGTGCCAAAACGTACACATGCCCCTGGCAAAAAACACCCATTACAGCAAGAGCACCTCCTTTACTGTCAAGTACTCATTAAACCAGGCAAGGGCACACTAAGGAGGGCTGGAGCTGTTCCTTCTTCACCTGCCCTTCTACCTCCTCCTCCTCCTCCTCCTCTTCCTCATCTCCCTCAGCACCCCCTGGGCAGTGGTGGGACATGTGCACCACGCTGACACCAGCGCACACTTGCACGTGCTAGGCCATCCACAGCCATGCAGAGTCCTCGCCACAGCCTGCAGCAGCTCCATCCGGAGCTAGCAGCCCTTTCCCTGGGCAATGCGGACACTCGCGTCCTCATTATTGCAGCTGCGTGTGGAGAGGAGAGTGGGGGAATTCAGAGGAGTTACATGGAAATATTATTTGAGCATGTGGGTTTTTTCAGCAATAACTATACACTTTTTTTTTTTTTGAGCAACTTTTAAAGGTGAAAACTTTGGGCAGTGAACTCATGAATTCTTGGCAGAAGTTCTCAGAAAGCAAAACAGAAGAGCAGTGTTGCCCTGGATTGATATACACTTATGCACACATGGAACAATCAGTCAACTGGGCCAATATCAGTATTTCCAGTTACACTGGAATAAAACCTTTTGCTGGTTGTTCCAATGCTTCAGCAACAAATCAATAATAGATTTCACATAGTTGTTTAGTGTTCAAAGTTTAGATGAATGACGGCATTCTCATTTCTCTCCTGCTGTTATGCTTTCAGGCTCTGCCTTTTAATAAGATCTGGTATGTCCAATTCACATTGCATAGAACAATTTAAATGCTACAGATCGCTTTTTAGAAGAAAACTGCCAGCCATCTCCGTGCAATATGTTGCATTGATCTCGTTTGTTCATCTTAGCTGCAGCTATTGAAAGGCATCCACAGCACTCTGTTATGGGACTTCAATACTTCGTTCATCATTGCCTCCAAGCAGCTCTGCGCATGTTTGTCCTACCCACTCAGCACGAGAGGGAAGATCCGTGTTGCTGTATTCTCGCACTGCAGAACTTGTCCTGTGCTGGAAGCCTTCCAGAAACTGAAATGACTCTGGGACTTATGACCAAACGTACAGATCCTTATGGTCCTTTTCTTGACATCCATTAGTTTTGTCAGTGTCATTTTTGAAATACAAGGAATTCTGGTCCTTAATTCAAGCCTATTGGCATCTTATTAAGTTTTATGGGAAGTTGGAAGGATGAGGCAGAATACAAGCAAGAATTTTGATGTGGCAGGGATCTGTCATAATGCTATGGATGCACCTAACCAACTAAGACATTCTTTGTTGGACATACCATTAAAATGTTATTTATTTATCCTTTGCTGCTTTGTTCAAGCTGGAAGGAAATTAAAAGGATTTCTTCTATACAATTAGAGGAGTTTGGAATAGATTTTTTGTTTCCCCACAAAACAGAGATCTGGTTTTTAAATTCCTAAGAAAATTTCTGCATTTGTAAAACAGGGCAAATAATGTGAGAGCATAAATCAGCAACAGCACTGTAAGCACTACATCAGGACCACAGGCTGTAAGAAGGCCATTTAGCTTGTTTAACCTGGGCCACACTTCAAAAGTTTAGAATTGCAGAGAAAAGTTTTATCATTCACCTCTTAAGCAATACAAAAATACCAGTTAAAGTTTGTAATTCTGGAGAGCGTAATGAAAACAAGACAGCTGTAAGCCCAAAATACATTTCATAATATACCCACTTTGCTATTTTCACGATGCTAACTCCAATAGTATCTCTAAAACTTCTTTCTCCTGGCTCCATCTGCAATAAAGCAACAGGATCTGCTCTTGGACAGTGAGCAGGATTTACTTCTCCAATGCCAACAGACTAATCACTGTGCTGAAGTGAAGACGATCCTTAGGAATGAACACGCTGCAGCGATGACCTAGTCGTTGCCATTCAGGTCTCACTAAAAAGCAGCGACAGAGCAGCATACAGCCTGGCTGACATCCGCAAACTTACTTGAGTGGCAGGAAGGTCTATTACAAAGAGAATATCTGAGTAACAGTTTCCCTCAAAGGTTGCTTCCAGTTCTCCGGCACAAGGTGATTTACTCTCACTGAAATGGGGAAACAATCTAGGGAGCTGGACAGACGAATGGGACAAAATTCCTTGGCATAATTGATGGCTGTTTTTGCCTCATCTTCATGTGGTGAAACTGAGCTTGTGACATTACACTAAACTACATTTCCAAACTGTCCCAGTGTAGTAGAGAAGAGCAAATCCATAACTCAAAATTCTGGATTTCAGCACAAGGTAGACACTCTAAGGGGCCAGAAGAGCTAACAACAGTCAAAGAGGTATCTTAACTTCAGTCAACCCTACGTTTAATTTAGTTAGCACTATATCCCCTATCAAAGGACCCTCAGAGCTCTGAATTTCTGTTAAATAAAAAAACTGACAAAAGCAATTCTGGTCTCTAGACATAATACACCTTACATAAAGATTCTTTAGTTCCTTATTCTATTAGGCATGCAGACAGACTCAGCTGTACTCTGTCATACCAGCATTACAAGCATATCCCCAGAAGACAGGGCAGAAATAGCAGCACTCTCATAATGTTAAAAAGCAGAGAGACAGGGAATTTTAAAAGTATTTTGAGACAAAAAGCTACCGATTTTCTGATGATTAGTGAGTTTGTGCTTTCAGGGGGCATTCTGAAGTCTGCTCAAGAACAGTACCTGGCCTCTGTGACTTTAGTTTCCTTCCTACCACAAGCTGTTATTGAAGCACTAGCTTACAGTTGATCTCAATGTGGTGGCAGAAATTAGGTTTGTTCTCACATTTTCTGTGTTAAACAAACCAAACAACAGCACTGTTTTTTTTTAATCTCTCTCTCTTTTTGTTGTTGTTGCTGTTGTTTTGGCTTCTGATCCCAACGGGAAATTCACACCTTAAATCTTTCATTTCATAACTGGTATATCAATTTTGGCTTCTCTTTTAGATTTTATAATGGTAACAGGCAAACTGAGAGGACAGAGAAATATCACGCCCTCTCTTCTTAATCCCTTCATTCATAGAAGGAAAATACAAATCCACTTGCAAGAATAAAGTCCAGGCATGATTTCTTTCCAAGCATGATATTCCTGAATTAAAGAACAGCAACCCGCTAGCAAAATAAAGAGATGTTTCATTCAGGAAACAGGGCCAACTCCACACTAGCTTTCTGCATACAAAGATATTTGTGGCTAGGAGAAGCCTTGCGCATCTTCAGTGCCTTTCCTTGGAAGAGCTTGCATCTACTAGCAGATTTGCTGCATGTTGAAGATAGATAGGCAAATGTGAGTATTTCCAGTTTAGGTTGGGCCATAGAAAAGTGAAGCTCCAGTAATATTTGGTTTACTGTTCTACCCAGTCACCAGCCCACATGTTCCCCCTGAGGTCATTAAACTTCAATTTGCAAATTAATATTTCTCATTCTGTGTTCCTGATATTATCGTGATGCTCTTGGCACATCTTAATCGCCCCCGCAGGGCACAGTCCGACGGTCTCAGACTAATAAAAGAAAGGTTCTTATGGGGCACGGAGGAGATTCCTCAGAAACCCATTAACACAGTCACGGTGATTCACTGATGTTCCACTCACTGTATATTAATAAATGTCACAGCTGTTAAATTCGCAGCAAATGGCAATTTTCCCTTTATCATTGTGCAGTCTGACGTGCATTACTTCGAAGAAACACATTGTGGGGTGAAGCGTGACAATAAACCCAATAGGTTCAGGAGAGGTGTACCGCACGGGGACAACTCCACCCTCTCTCGTTGTCACAGGGGCAAAACATTGACCTAAACACACCTTTGTACCTCAGGTTGTCCGCCGTCCCCTTACCATCCGCAGGGATCCTTCCTCCAGTGCCCACTTCTCCTTGGCTCTGTCTAGCAGGAGCCTGTCCAGCTCCTCAGCTCTCCCGGAGGCGCGTGCTCCCACTCCTGCCTCTGCTGCACGGATGGCAGGAGGGGAAAACCAGCCCACGCCGGGCTCCGCGCGCCGCCTCAAGTCACAGCCGCAGCCAAAAGGCTGGGTGCACGCGTATAAAGACACATATACACGAACTTATGTATATTTAAGTAATAACACAAACATTCTTCGATAAGCGTAACTGCATAACTCACGCTCAGATGGATATTGAGAGTGTGTATTTACGTTGGTAAGCAAATAGTGAAGTGTTCTTACATAACTTTATATAGCGCTTTTTTTTCTCTTTTTAAATCGTGTAACTCTCACCACCCTGCTCTGTCATATCTGTGATTTTCCTCCAGGACACTGGGGAAGTAGAAATTATCTTTAAAGGATGACAAAATACCATTAGATAAACATGTGTGAATATATTTAATATATTATTAGATAAACATGTGTGAATTTATTTAATCCATGCTGACATAAACCCAAGATGTAGGTTTTAGAGCAGGTCAGCACACAGTAAGACGAGAGGCCTCTGAGATGTCAGGGGGCCTTTGGACAAAGACAGGGCAAAACTTACATCATTTAACTTTAGGCTTCCTACCAGAACAGAAGCTCCAAAGCAGGAGGCCCCTGAACCAAAGGCCTCTGTAAAGGAGAAAGAAAACTGCCCCAGCAGCTAGCTGGCCAGGAGAGGTGCATAAAGGCCACAGTATTGATGACTGGCAGCAAAAATGAAGAAAAAGCCTGGAGAGCAGACACAGGGGTCCCTGGAATGACAAACCGCATAGACATTTTTTTTATATATACTTGCTAATTTTTGGTGAAACAAATTAAGGACAAACTGCCCTAGGATCTTAGCAAATAGAATTTTAGCACTTTGCTCTTAGGCCCAGTATTGCCATTTATAGAAACGGCCTTTATAGAAATGGCAACTTAACAGTGCTTTAGAGTAAAAGGAATGCATCGTTATATTATTATAAGTAATAATAATAACAAAAATGTTGGTTGATTCTGGAGGCAGCAAGCCCACCTATAGTATGAATTAATGCCAATATAGCTAGAAGTAAATTTTTTTAATTAACTGAAAGTATAATTGGACAATTACAAGCAAGAGCTGTTTAAAAAGCTACTGGCCACAGCTGTTAGCTACCTTATCTCAGCTGGAAATCAACACCCCTTCAGTTGGGCCGTTTAAGCAAACTAATTTTATCCTAGTGAAGTGTAAGTGCTCACACATTCGATTACTCCGTAGAGAAATCAATACCTCCCAGCAGTAGTGAAGTAACTTCTTTACAGCTCCAAGCGGATCTGCAAACGGCAGCTCTGGCTGTGCCCACCAATTTCAGCTCTTCCTTCTCTAAAAGTGACTGTCGGAGTTTCTGAAGCGCATTTACTGCTCATATTCCTCTCAGGACTGCCAAAATTGCATGCCTTTAAAACACCGCTCTTTTCTGAGAAATGATTTTAATTAAAATGGCATTCAGGGGTCCCATATTCTTCGCTTCTCACTAATTACTATAGCACGTGTGTTCAGCTTCCAAGCTGAAGAGTGCTTTCACTAACTGCCATCTCCCAAATTAAACCTGGGATCTGAAACCCAGGGCTTCTTTCTGCTCAGATCATATTTTGATGACCCTCCATCTTCTGAGAGTGCATATTCTCTGCAAACACGCCATCTCCTGTCTTCTAAATCAGGTTTTTGTTCGATATTCTTGATTTTTCAGGAAGTCATCTATGTTAGTTATCTCAAAATATAAGTACCATATTTGTTTGCTTTGTAAATGCAAGATAACATGAAGTTATAACTATAAAGCACATTAATCAGTTGGCACTAAATCTTTTGTGGAAATTCATTCAGCAGTACAGTCCATCTAATTTGGCCCACGAGGAAGACCCAGTGAGTATGTGGATTTGTCAAAAACTTTCAAAAGATTACTTTGATGTATATTTACTCCATGATCAACACAGAAAATAAAATTCAGACATCTCAGGTCTTGCAAATAACGTTCACTCTGAGACTACAAGCTAGAGGGGTGAGTGTCAAGGTACAGAGAGCGGAGAGAGGTATGGAATCCCAGGGAAAGCCCTATGCTTATGTCTAGAAACGAAAGACCTTGCATGAAGTGAATGGGTTTACAGTGGATTTCTCAAAAGATCAGTACGTAACCATAGTTTTAACTTACATGGATTCTACAGGAATCCACCAGACGAAAGATGTTTTGCAAGCTAAGATTGACCATCCTGTTGCTATGTGTCTCTTTTAAAAATATATTTTTAAAAAAGTCTCCATTAATAAACACAGCAGAGAGAAAAGGCTCTCTGCTGTGCCTCTCAGCAACCTATTCCCATCTGGGGAAGGAGGAGCCTCTCAGCAACCTATTCCCGTCTGTGAAGTCCAAATGAAATTCCTGCCATTCCCTCCTCCTAGGTGGTGCACAGCAGGGCTCTCTCTAGTGGCGTTGTCCCCCATGCTCATCCAAGGGATAAGGTGGTGCAAAACTGGATCCCCATGACCGAAGGGCTGCAGTGACAGAGCATACATAAGAGGATGCTCAAGAGAGGATGGTGAGGCTATGGGTTTCAAAAAACGTGGCTGCTCAAGAAAAGCAATAGCTTTTCCATTGACAAACTGAAGCAGTTCTCCGCTCTCTGAACGCTCCAGTTTGCATATCAATCTGACATTTCCATAGCAATAGCACAGTCATAATTGTCTGGAAAACACTCTGCACTCACTCCTTGGGGAGAAAGAACGACTGAAGGCACTAGGGGAGGGCGCAGACACACGTGTGCTCCACACCACGGGTGCAAAGCCCCTTCCCAGGGCTTCACACCTGCCTCCTGCATCCAGGCAGCTGTGTTTCCAGCAGGGACACTGACACCCTCACACTGTGGCAATGCTCAAAACACATTTTCTAACCCTGCACAGTCCAGCAAGAACAGGCCTAAGGTCACACAGGGATTTGGGGAAGCCATAGGGGACCAGCTGCTGTGGAAGAGGTGGCTGCCCCATGGCAGCAGGACTCCCCGGACCCCCTCTGTGCCACCAGGAACACTTCCTTGGTCTGTCCAGATGATTTCTGATACGCGCGGGCTGATATCCCCCTACTAGCAGGCCTTGTGCGTGGTAACATCTTCAGGTGCCAGCTTCAGAGCGCTTAGCATATCAAATCGTAACTTTAGCCTCAGGGTTTTCTTAGTGCAGTCTCACGTTGGACCACAAAATGCATTTTTTTTTTTTTTTACTATAAATCAATCTCTTAGGTGAAGGAAAGCAAGAACTACTGTAGAGACTTCCAAAGCCATCGCCCGAGCATAAGAAAGGCGGGTAAATGGACAGGGATCATTCTGAATTGCCTTTGTGCTTCCCGGGGCCTCCCGTACCGGGCTGCACACAGTCACAGCACTCACCGCATCTCCCCGTGTCCTCAGGCACACACGTGGCTCCACACACGGGCCCTCCACGGGAACCATCACTTCGGCTGAGCTCCTAAGCCCTCCTGGGACCCTCTGCACGTCCTCATACCTCAGCCACGCTCCGGGTGATGCAGCCTGATCTCAGGAGTCTCGCCAAAGCCGTGTCTTTAACCTCAGCGTTATCAGGTATATATATATATATTGGCATTGCTTCAGCCCAATTATAAAAGCAAGAACAAATTACCTGGCAGATAGATAGTATGATACCAGGAATTAGCTCTGCTGGCTTTTGTCTGCACAGTAATAAACTCTGCTTAGAATAAACAAGGGAGGCGGGAGGGGATTTCAGAGCACGGCAGGGACAGCTTTCTGTTTACAGTAGTGTGACACAGCCCAAGATAAGCATATAAAAAGCCACACAATCCAATATTTTTCCTTATATAAATCAGAAAAAACACTTAATTGCCCGGGAATATAGATAATTAGGAAGTCACTCCCAAAAAATTCTTCACACAAACTGTCTTAAAAGCTCACCTGATTGGGCCACAAGAACAAAACAACAAGCTTTTAATACCTTTTCAATTTGTTTTGATAAAATAATAGCAAAATATCCACTTTCCTAAAAACTAACTTCACAAACAATGCTTCAATACAACATATTTTATTGTGGTGTTAATATTTTAAAAATGTAAAAACATACTTAAATATATACACATATAAATATATTTTATGCCTATTTATTTATCATAATATATACTATATAATTTATCATATTATATATATTTTTATAGCTATAAAAGTAGTCTGGAAAAATGTCATATGAAAAATCCCATCTGAAAAAGCACGTCCAAAATCAGGAAAGAGTCAGGAAAGGCCTAAGATTCACCCAAAAGAGATGCAGAGGACTTGACAACAGCATCTCTTGACCCTCTTACCACCACACACAATTATCACTGCAAGTAAGGGCAGATAACCTGGATTTGGTGACTGAATCCCACACAAACCTTTTGGAGACATGGTCTTGGTGCCTGTGAGTATGTAAGCATTAAAGTATGTGTGGAAATGAGTGAAAGCATTTTGTTTTAAAGTGAAAAACATTCTCCTCCTACAGGGCTCTGCTACATTAGATGGGATTTGTTGCTGTAATGGTGCAGTATCAATCAATATATTGTGACCTTGACTTTATTTCGCATCATGTTATCATGCAGGTATGAAGTACTTGCTGTGCATGCAAAAGGAATGTTTAACAGACATGCAGGAGCAACTGGAGAAGTGCAAGAGAGTCTGCTAGTAAGTGCAATAAGTGCTGCTAATTGTGCTGGCCGTGGTAAGAAAAGCAGGTTCACCTGCTCCAGGTGGTTACATCACAAATGTAACCACCCTGGAAAGAACAGCACTGATTACAGAAAACAGGAAAACATTAAAGTTGCCTTTACAGGTTGGAGGTAAACGCTGGTCAGCCTAAAAGGTAAGCAAGCCAAGTGAAATGTACAGCCACAGCTTGGGTTTGACTGTTCAAGGGGTTATATATCACAGTGTTGACACACTTGCAGCATCAAGAGTTTGTATCCTCTAGCACCCAGGCAGCGCACCCAGATCAGCAGACAGAGGACAGTGAGTAAATCCTGATGATTCAAGAGAGGAGAGTGAGGATGGAGAAGAGCCATCTGCCCTTGGGTACAAAGGACCACCCAAACCAACACACAGCCACCAGCCTATGAAGAACACAGGGGAGGACCTGCAATCTGGCCACGCCACCTGGGTGCCTTACCAGCAGACAGACTACTTGGGCACATGCATATTTATGCTTGTCAGCATAAGAGTAGGTAAAAGTAGTTTTGTTTTAAAAATTTAAGAATACAACCAGGAAATCAAAGTCCTGCAATGAACCCTGCTACACTGTCCATATCATGTAGCAACATTATTTCTTGCAGAGATGCCCTGAGGCAAAGTATTGGATAGTTTATTGGTCCATATATGCAAGCATTTGTAGATGGGCAGGAGGGGAGGGCGCTGCTCTTTGAGCTGCAATAGATTAAATACAAGATTAAACACATGAACTGGAAGGGAAACCACTACATACCACGGTACAGCCTACTTCCACCCTCAGTCATGTGGTCAATAACAAAACAAGAAAAAGGAAGGAATGCGCAAGATAAATATCCATCGTGCAGAGAACAGTTAAAACTTCAAAGCAATCTAAAGATCCAATGCATTTGAACTGAGATCTAACTCTGACCTTATAAATGCAAAGCAAACTATTAATCTATACCTGCAAAGCTGTCCAACCCTACTATCAGGGGATGTTGGTGGTAGTATTTAAACTACTCTGAATGCAGCATAGAGCAGACCTGATATCTGGTCTAATCCTGTGTTTCTCCTCACAGCAAGCCAATTACAGATCCCCAAAACCTTTGTGATCTCTTATTAAGTTTTCCTCTGCCTTTCAAAATAAATTTTGTATTTGTCTTGAACCTACCACTGTCAGGGCAGGAATTAGAGTGCAATGATATTTCAGACACCTATTTGCACACAGAATAAACTTCATGCTAATTGTTGCTTTGTCAGACTGTAGCCTCAAATTTAGGGCTCTCCATACAATATACACTCCTTGCTAGTTTCTCATTAAACATGAAATAATCACCCATATACTAACAGAACTGACAGAACTAACAGAACTGATGGGTAGGACCCAGGTCGTATCTACCGGGTCCTACATAGTTCTATATAGGGGCAACAGAGTATCTCTACCCTTCCCACAGCAAACAGGAAAAGTAGCCTATTTATACAAACATCATTTATTCCAAGAGAGCAAATGCAAACAGTGCTTAAAAGTTACAGAGCAAAATCAGGGAAAGCTGGAGCAACAGGAAAATAGTTAGCTGTGAAACAGTTGTTAAAGATGCATAATCAAGTGCAAGCTGCCTCACCAGTTCTTTGCTTAGAATGGAGATGCATTTATGAGAATGCCCAAGGCAGCATTTGGAGCAAAATCCTTCTTTCCTAATAGCCCACTAATCACGAGCATTGCTGCATCATATGGGCACAAGCATAGAAGGGAGAGCACCGGTGGTGTCAGCGCTGACTTCCAAAATGTAGAATTGGTGACTTCCAGTCACAGCATCCCAGCTGTGCACACTCTTCTGCTCTTCAATTTACTTTACCTGTCATGGGGAGTGATACGTAAGAACACGATTCCTTTATAACCCAGAAGAAAGGGCAAGAGTAAATATGATTATGCAGCTGGGAATGCGGGTGAAACCTGACTAATGACTCTTTCACTAACAGACTGGACACACCATTTGGTTTTACCTGGATAACGCAACCTCTCTAGAGGCAAAAAGTTAGGGAGGTGTTTCAGGACATTTAAAAAATTCCAAGAAGATCCTACCGCAAACCAGGATATTACCCAAAATGAGGTGTCAATGAAACAACTGTGAAGAAAATCATTGCACAATCCAGGATTTTCTGGAAATACATAGCCAGCGCTTACAGCAAATGCAATAAGTTGGCATTTCTAGTATGCATCAAACTCACTGGACCTAAACGGGGTTGCCCAGCAAGTTCTGGAGAGGTAAATTCAAAAATTGGGTAAAGTCAACAGCAGATGAAGCGTTCAGTAAACACAGAAGTGAACAAACGCCACCTATTTGCATTTACCCACAGCTACAGTGCAGATACCAGAGCTCCCAGGAAACTCTGGATTTAACTACATATAGTGCTACCCAGCTACACAGCAATTCTGTCCAGGCTGTCAGACACTTCAAAGAACTACAGAAAAATCCACAGCTGTTACCCTGACAAAATTCCCAAGATAAAAAAAAAAAATCTGGAGAAAAACAGAAGCAAGATGATGTTGAGCATAAATAGACATGTCTGAACTGGGTGTTTTTATTTGAGAACATTTCTTTTACAGACATTTCATTACTTTAGGCACCCAAATCCGAAAAGGAAAAGGAAAAGGAAGAAGAAAAAGAAGAAGAAAGAGAAGAAGAAAAAGAAGAAGAAAAAGAAGAACAAGAAGAAGAAAAAGAAAAAGAAGAAGAAAAAGAAAAACAAAAAGGAAATCATTTACTAAATGCCATTTTCAATATATATTTTTTCCACATATTGGTGTTTAGGGTGCATTACTGCACATAGTTTAAACATCTCTATTTAGGCAGAATAGAAATGAAGCTGGGAAGGTACTAGGTAATAGGGTTCTTTATACTTACATAAAGAATGTTTCACTTCAGTCAACAAAATTTTATCTACTACAATACTTTAACTTTCATGTTGCAGTTCTTATTGAAGAATTAGAGATATACATAAATTGTAACCTTCTATCTTGCAACAAAACCAGTGTTTCTGACTTCTGTTCATTCTAAAACGCAATAGAAGGCTGGAAGTGTGCCACACTGCATGGAATTGTCTTTTTTGAGAAATAATAGGTTCTCAAGCCATCTTCCTGGCTAGGTGTCACCCAGCATACTAAACCAGCTACTTGTACACAGTGTGCATGCTCTACTGAATTGCTAGGAGTTAAAAAAAACTTTGCCAAATAACTGTATATTTACAAGCATGTTTTGATTCCACCATAAAGGACTTTTCTGACAAAAGTCTGTCTTAAACATTTTGAACATATGCATGTGCAATATACACACACAGACATACCACTCAGTACAAGCGAGGGTGTGAAGCTGTCAGATCAAGCAAAATCCTTTCTAAATGATAGGGGTTGAGAAATGATCATAAAGATGGAAATCCAAAAGGACGATCTTTGGAATGAAAACCTTGTTGGAGCAGAAAATCTACAGAAAAAAAATGAAATCCTTGGGAAAAAAAAAAGTCACAATCTTTCACCTTCAGAGATTTTATTACTTTTCCCATTCAACAAAAGGGCCCCTGACGGGCAATGGGAGCCCAGTAAGACTAACCTAACTGCACAGAACAGCAGTGGTTAATCAGAGATCCCCAAAATAACTAGGGCCTAGCTACAGCTAAAGGGCCTCGGGTCTGTAGATTACAAAAAATCTATTTGAACCACAGCAGACAGAATTTACTCCTAAATAAGTAAAATTTGGATATCCTTTTGGAGCCATTGTGTTTACAGGCAGACCCAGGAACTTGTGCCTTCTCCAGGGAGCATTCCTGGAAATCACTCTGAGCAAACTTGCTATCTGCCTGATTGTCTGCAAACACTATCTATCTGACCTGATTCACGTGTTATTTTAACTCCGATTGCTCTTACAATTGCTCATTACAATTGGCAGCTTCTTGCTAAACCCAAGACTGCTTTGCCTGAAGTTCCCAAATCTTTGATATTCCACCCTGCAGGAATAGCAATGAGGGCACCTCAACCAGGACTGTGTCAACACCCTCCTGCTGAGCCCAGGTGGTCAAAGCGGGCAGCCACCTGGGCTGTTTTCCCGGGATGGGGATTTTGAGCTTAGAAGCACCAGGTTATTGGTCAAAACTCTGCCAAATCCCCGGCCCTTTGACCTGCAGAGAGCACTTGTGAGGGGATGAGTCAGTTTGAAGCAGCTCTGCCGACAATCGGAAACCGCAGCTGAGAGAGGTGCGACCTTTCTCAGCTCACAACAATGGGTTGTTAGTGTTGAAATCCCATGATAAATGAGTGTCAGCTTGGAGAGTCACTTAATGAAATTAGCAGGAGCCAGAGGAAGATCACGTTCTGAAGTAAGCAGCTTGAGGAGCTTATAAGCAAAACCTACGATAACGTCAATGATTTTGTGTGTTTTGTTTGTTTTTGTTCTATTTTGTTTTGTGTGTTTTGTTTGTTTTTGTTCTTTTTTTTTTTTTTCCTCACAGATGTTCCCAGCCAGGAAAATGAATATTAAGTTCTGCATCTCAAGCCCATTCTCCTGGCATATGCATCTACATCATATAAAGCCCATATATTATCTAAGAAAATACCTTAAGAACTAATTAAGTGCTTCTGCCTTAAGAAGCTGTTGCAGAAATTTACACCTCTGAAGGTTAATTTTTTTTTTTTTTTAAATCTTGTCTAAGTGTGCACTTCTTCATATCATCTGATCATATGTTAAAATTTTCTTTAACTGAAACAGCCCTAAGCTTTCCCTGATTTTATCCTCCAGCCAGGTAGTAATCAAATCCTCCCAGGTTTTGTTTTTCTATATTGAACAGCCAGATTCTTAATCTTGTCTTCTTAGAAGACACTTCCATTTCTCTGATTCACAAGATGATCCAGCTCTTTCTTTGCCCTTAAGAAATGGATATCTTAAGCCACCTTTCTGTTGATTACAACTCCAAGCTTTCAGTCATCAGCATATTTCATTAGCATAATTCTTCTTTTATGCCAAAGATCCATTACATTAATTTAGTCCCAAGATCAATAAGAATTTCACTTCCCTCCAGCCAATTTCCCCATCCAGCCAATTTCCCCATTCAGCAATAATTGTTGTTATATTGCCATTAGCCAATTCCTTGCTCATCTCGGATTCTTTTTCTGCTAATCCTAATCATTTTATTTAACAATTCCCTATGTAATCACATGTAAAAAATATTAGTAAAGAATTATACAGCAAAAATATCCTACTAAAGTAAAAGCTCATTAGATAATCTTCCAGCCATGTGAAACAACCAAACCCATGGCAGAGTAAAAATATCTGCTGACCAGCTTGTCCTTCAGCGAGGATCACTCAGTCCCATTTTTGCTTTCCCTCTATCTTCTCCTCCCAGATTCGCAACACAGAAAGTGTGTGCAAGCACAGCTTTAACTTCAGTTGTGGTTATTTCCATTGCAGAAACACTTGTGGCAGAGCTGATTTGAAAGTACCACTTAAACTGTAGAGGAAGGCAGTTTTGTGTGAAAATGTGGGAATTTCTATCAAACTGACAGGCTTTTTCTTCTGCTAATTCTGCCACAAGAGCAGCAATCACTGGTTGGAAGAGGGAGTGGGGAAGGGAGACACTGGTAACATCTTAAAGCACTGCACCAAGTTTTGCTAGAATACTTTCTGTAGCATGCTAGAAGTGTAATTTTAAAGTGATCTTAAGTCAAAAGATGCAATGAAACAAAGCCAAGCTGAGGGTGCAATTTAACATTACAACTAAAAATTAAGTGCCACTAAAAGCTATAGTGCTCCCCTGTCTGAGACCATCAGTGCTAGCGCTAGCACCTGCCTGAAATTACAGGTGAGCTGATGCCAGTAAGAGTCACAGAAAAGAAAAATCATCCCTTTATTTATTTTTTCCAGAGGTTTTATTTTCTCTCTGAATGAGTTTGTGATGAGCAGCAGAGCCAGTGCAAAGAAAATAGTTTAAAACTTGCATGAAATAAGAAGACCCAACAGGCAATCTGGTTTTATAAAACAACCTTTAAAATGGACTTAAGTAAAAATTGTACAACTTTTTTTTTTTTGGTGTGTGCAAACAGCTCATGGGTCCGCATGCTAACTGGATCTCCTATCCTCAATCAGACACTATTGTCCTTGTAACAAAAACAAGGAGATGGGATGTATATTTGCTCTGTTGTCCCCAGAGGGGATGAGGTGGCTGTGCGCCAGCACCCAGTTCTGCTATCCCTGCTTTGGGCAACATCTAAAGGTGTGCCAGCAAAATTCAGGAAGGACATCTGACCCAGCAGGATCTGAGTCTTGATGTATAGAGACAGTCATGAATTCTTTAGGAGAATGGCTGTATTTCAATCATATGTCCATTTGTCTTTGCTAAATCTTTGTTTTGTTTCGCTTTTTTTTAAGGATTGCATTTTTATATGTAGAAATAAGCAAAGCCTAAGAGTTCTTGGTGAGGTTGGTTTCAAGAAAGTATCCTTAGGTACTTGCATAAGTCATGAAAAACTGGATTGCAAATCCTGGTAAATAAACTAGCTCCAAAGATATTAGATACTTTCTGTTATTGTATTTTTTGGTACTGCGGCTTCTGATTGTCCAGTAATGAAAAAACTTCAGAGAAGAAAATAATGGGTAGCAACAGATTATTGCACTTCATAAAGAAACTCCCAAATTCTCTGCATTTACTCTTACTCACACTGAAAGTTCTCACCCAAATAAACCAGATGATAGTTTTCTGACTGTTCGGAGATATTGGGTGTCATCAGTAACCAGGGTCACCCATTCGTTATCTATGAGAAAGAGCCTCAGAGTGACACGGAACTTGTACAGCATGTGGCCTTGTGTTGACTCAGATGCATGCACAAAAATATTAAAATAGTCTGGAGCACTGAAACCTTTGAACCTTCAGAATGAAAAAATCTACATTAGGAATGAGAATATTTCCTGTTTTCCAGCAGAACTTTCACAGCACACTATACTCTAGGCAATTGTTTTGCAAACTCAAAAGACATTTTTGTTATATAATACAGTAAATATAATTTCAAATAATATATGTTAATATTCTTAATTTGTGTGCTTCCTTCTAAAGACTTCTAGGGACAAAAGTGTGAATACTATTAGCAACATTAGGTAGTCTTTGCCATATCACTTATTCTGTGTATTTGCTGAGTGAGTTGAGCTGCCCAAGAACTGCAATAATCCCCTAGTACACATTGTTTTAAGGGCTTTATTGTTTTCCTGAAAAAGAAGTTATATAAAAGGGTGAAGGTGGAGAAGGTTAGGTTTATGTATTCAGTGCACATTCTTGACACACAATCAGGGAACTCCTCTTAAAACATTTCCAAACCTATCTCCAAATATTCAATACAGTAAATCCGGCTCACATATAATCCTGCTCATCTGAAATGAATCATACTTCTCTGAGATATGACCGATTCACTTGGATTATCTTGCTTAGCAGCTACAAACCACTTAGCAGGAATTCAGGCTAGAACTATATGGGAAAAAGAAAATTAGGAACACTTTAATCACATTGAACGTTTGTGGGTTTGTTTGTTTGTTTTTAATATATGTAACCTGTTAGAGCCAACTGTCACACTTAGCACACCTACCACACCACTGCTGCTAATAAAAAACAGATACACTTCCCATCCTGGCTTTGCAAGTCCACTAGATGGTTCCCACACTGGCTTTGCTTATGTACTTTGGCTTTCACAGCACACAGGGATTTGAAGGAGAAAGGTTTGGCAAGGGGAGCAACATGCAATTCACAGGCCTTGCATTTACACACCCACCAGCGCATGCAGCGCAGCTCTGCACATAGGAAGTCTAATGACTAAAGGCTCTGAATACTTTTCCTCTTTCTTCTTTTAGCCAGCACCATTGGCACAGAAATACTGAATTAACTGACTTCAGAATACAAATGGGAAAAATGAAAAAAAAAAAAAAAAACCCACAAAACTGGAAAGCAATAAAGGACCACAGCATTTATCCACTACCCAAAAACATCTGAAAACAATGACACAGGAGAATCATCTTTGCCTGTGTACTGAGTCACAGGATAATGTCTGTGGAAGGCCTGCCTTTGCAGGGTGACAGCCTTGTCTTAGAAAGCCACTACTGAACATATTTTAACTGACAGATGCACACTCTACATAAGAAAATGTACTGTTAAAACATTAATAAGCATTGACTACAGAGTAGCACACTTTAAGAACTTAACCTTGGGGTCTCTACTTTCACATCCCAGGGGGCTATTTCACTTCTCTAAGATAACTCATAATTTCACAGGCAAGAGTAAGATATGGCCTGTCTTATTAGATTTAGCTTCACAGATCTTAATTTTGGACAATTAACAGGCATTTAACCATGTACAATTATTCATTTTATCATTTGCCACTCTCTGAGATAATACTGGGGCACAGCTCAGGGAACAGTGTGCTCCCAGCGTTATTCCCAACAGGAACTGCAGACCCGGTACACTCCTCCAGCAGTGCCCCAACAGGCTTTGCTCCCGCAGAAGCCCTCCATGCCCTCACACCACACATATTCTTGGTTTCATGCTCTGAAGCCACACTCTGGCTGGCTGTGATACAGCCATCTCTTTTTTTTCTTTCTTTTTTTTTATACACTTTGAACTCGAAAGAAAAAAATAAAAAGACACAAAGAAAAATAATAACAATGTTGAAGGGCCACTTGTTCTCAGGAGCAAGGTCCTGGTTTATTTCACCTCTGATCTAAAAACAGATGTGACCCTGGGGTGCCCAAAGAGCCAAGCTAACAACACACGAACAGCGTGATCCCTGTGCAGTTTAGGAAGGTCAATCTCACAGTGTTTACTGAAGGATTAGACCATCATACCTTCAACCTGACATATCCTGTACTTGACCACACTGGCCAAATAAGAGCTAGGGCCTTATTATGTCAAAAAAGCGTATTTCAGATCCTTCTTTCCACAGGCTAAATCCACATCTAAGGTCTTAATTATACTAAAACAACTTGGACGAGACTCAAGAGAAGTCCTGAAATCGGCACGAAATGGGTGTGGTGAGGCCGTGGCTCTACAGAACAAGTCGTTTGGGTGCCTACCTCCCACCACAGGTCATCGACATCTCGTTTGGGTGCCTACCTCCCACCGCAGGTCACGGACACCTCGTTTGGGTGCCTACCTCCCACCACAGGTCATCGACATCTCGTTTGGGTGCCTACCTCCCACCGCAGGTCACGGACACCTCGTTTGGGTGCCTACCTCCCACCGCAGGTCACGGACACCTCGTTTGGGTGCCTACCTCCCACTGCAGGCCACGGACACCAGCAGCAGAGCAGAGACGGCGGCAGCTGAGGAGAGGGCAGGGCTAGGTGGTGGCAGGAGTTTGGGCGCTCGCGCAGAAAGCTCTGTGTCAACACATATTATAGGTCTGAACTCTTCTCAAATCCTTCTGAGTGGCAAGAGTAGAAAATTGGGTGAAAAAATCTGAGGTAGTAGGGGGGGTTGTGGGGGTAGTGGGGTTTCCCTCTTCTACATTCATAAACTCTCAGAAATACCATATTTATTTTGCTTTCCACTAACTCCATCCCAGAATACAAAAAAGAAGTATTCCCCAGGAAGCTGAGCTACCAATCCCTGAATTCTTTCTTATTTGTTTTACATTATTTTTCTCTACAGGTATTTTTTGATTAATTACTTCACTTTATTTTTGTATAAATGTTGCAGATATGACATTTAAATAAATATTTGCTATGTAAATATTATAATTTACCATGATAAATAATTTCTAACTAAAAGCTGATCTCCATTAAGCTTCTCATATTAATGCTGGTGACTACTGAAAAAAAAAAAGATGCTGTATAGAATCAGGTTTTGTTTCTATAACATATCATCTTTTATGTTCTGGATCATTCACCCTCACCAAGAATGATTTCAGTAGGAAAAAATCCTGGTAGGGAGTCTAACTAACTTGTAACTTTAGAGACCATGAAGCACAAGTCTGAAACTTCAAGCTTCCATACTTTGTCCATAACTGTAAGGGGCAAAAGAACTCCACTTCAGCTAAAAGATAAACTTAAATATACCAAAGTAAAAATATTATTACATAGTAGTCTAGCTAATAAGCAATAAGAGACAAACCCATGATGTGAAACTAAAGCAAGCTTAATTCATCTACAAAACAGAAACAGAACTCTTCTCAAGATTGATGAGAGTCAAATAAATGCAATTTTGTATAAGGTTTGCTTCTCTGGTTCTACACGCCTCAGCACTGATTGGGTTTAGCAAAATACCACCAAAAAAACCCAAGTATTTTTGGACAGATAACTTTTGGAGAGTGTAATTAAATTCTACGCTAAAGAGTAGATTTCCATCTCAAATAATTCATTATAAAATAAATCCTAGATTACACATTCTTTATATACTGCTCTCCTTCTCCAGCGTAGCTTCTTCATCTTAGCAGTTCACCAAGAATATGGGAATATCTTTGCTTAATTATATCATGGCATTTTGAAAAATGAACTGCTGAAGAGTTCTCATGTAGTTGGGCTGCCCAATACTGGGTAAAAAGTACTGCCTCTTTGAAAGCAGAAATCATAAGGCAATATCCACTATGCAAGTAAATTCCTGTTTAAGTAATGTCTAGATGCTCTTATCCAATAGCTCAGGGACAACCAACGTTTCCTATGCTAAATGGTTTTTTTTTCTGAAAATTCTTCCCTTCAGCGCAAACAAGAAGACAGGACAGCACGCAGGTGTTATGGTCCACTGAGTCCAACAAGCACATTTTGTAGAGGAGGGCCAGGGCAGTGGAAAGAGCTCTTAAGTGATGAGAGGCACTGCACAGCTTGGTGCAGAAGACACCATAATAGGCAATACTCAGAGGCAAGAGGGCTCAAGTTTTCTTATTCTTCATAGTGAATCCACAGATGGCAGAGATCTGAATTCCTGTCATTGTTACCAATGCTGCTTATATGTTTTGCATTGCTAAATCATTGAGAAGACACAGGGACAGACCTGGGATTAGAAATCAGGTTTCCCCCTGCAAATGAGCATGTTGGTGCTTTGTAGAGAATGACCTTACTCTCATTCATAAATATCAGCACAGGGAGAGATACCCATTTTCTCCAAAGAGTCCTCAACCTCCTGACCATTCTTCTCCAAGGAGATCTCAGTCTGCAAGTACCTGGTTAAGAAGAGATCAACCAGCAATACACTTGAAGTGGTTTAGCAATAGAAAATTAAGCATTTGCTTTTGCAATTGCATTTGTATTACAGCACTTTTGAAAGAAGAATGGCCAAAATATTGAAACCAAGAAATTTGCAATTACATGTTCCCTGAAAAAGGATGCAGTCCAGGATAGATAATTAACACATTCTGAAGAAATAAAGCATTGGTATATTGGATAGAAAAATTTTAAACACAGATGATTTGAGCATGAACCAAAAACAGTGTTTGGTAGGCAAATGGTTAAGTTAGATACTACATAAAATACCTAAAATTACCAGGAATATCCCACACCAACCATTCTCATATAGCAGTAAGGGCCAACAGACCCCTACTTTCTTTTATTTGCTGTTTCACACAGCTCAAACACAACAGATGCCCCAGAATACAAATAAGGCACTCCTCATCACACCATTCCTTGACCCTTGTTGCAGGTGTGACCCTGTCTTGCAGCCAGAGCCCAGGAATGCCTCCCATCACACATGCCAAAATACAGAGCTCAAATAAGACAGCAGTAAATGTGGATGTCAGCTTACAAGGAGGTAGAATTAGCAGCAAATACATGGCTTAGTCATCCTGCAATACCTAAAGGTAATGGGAAAGATAGCACTGTATTACTCTAACTTACATGCTTCCCAATTCTTTCTCTATTGTGAAAAAGACCCTGAATTTTCCCTGGGAACAGTGGTGTTTGGAAGGACAGCACAAACACACCAGAGAAAAGCTCCTTTGCTGTTTGTAATACCAGCCGTGGTGCTCCATAACCCCTTGGCATAACTGTGCAGAGAACTAAAATGTTACTAGCAGCACTTCAGCAGGTCACCCAATGAAGATCACATGCTAGGAATGCACTGCTAAGAAAGCAGTTGCCAGAAACACATCACTGCGTGCACTTACCACTCTGCTCCTTCACCTCTCCAGCTGCATACTTGGAGGCAGTAGTCCTCAAGTATCTTCCCTTCCCACATCAGAAGACATCAGCACACAACCTGTGATCTTTTCGAAAGGGTGGCTTACACAGGCATGTCTGCTTGGTCATAGGAAAGAATGTAATGCAAAACACCTGCATGCATAGGTTTGTCTAGTTCCTCCTGAAAGCCACATCTATGTCATCTATGCTAGAAGTGAAAGCTGTTTTTCCAGATTTGCTTTTGCCAATTTTAGTGTGACTGTGTCCTAAAGGGGTGGTCACATCTTCCCATCACTTCTACCTTCTCTCACTCAACACACTGCAGAGTGTGTTGAGCGGAGCTCTGCAGAAAGGAAATAGCTAGATGAAAATTAATGCAACAGATTAAAAAAAAAAAA